>OY986061.1:24159410-24510355 GCA_963920205.1 Stenodema calcarata | reverse complement strand
CCTAGGTCAAGGGGAAGGGGTTCAAAACGAATTTTGAAATTTTGAAAATTCCATATCTCGAAAAATTCATATAGAACGGTATGTTTTTTATTTCATATTTAGATAGAGTTTGTTCCGTAGAATTTTTTAAGACCATCCGCAGCTTTGTACGACCAGCCGTTCGTTCACAATGACGGCTCAAAGATTGTGCCTCACAACACGATCGTGACTCAAACTGTTGAAATACGGGTCCATTTTCATACTAACAAGCTCTTTGGAACATCATATGGCTTAAATGATGTCGAGTTTGTTGTTCTGAGGTGCGTTTCGTGCTACTGAAATGAAGGTAATTTCGAATGTTTGTTGGTAGGTACTTCTTTTATAGAAAAATTATTACCGACGTAGTATTAAAAACCCCAGAGTTATATCGTATTAATTAATCATAATTAATAATAATAATTATTAATAATAAATACAAATTATTAATACCTAACAATAAATTATAATAATTTTCTCTAGGTACTTGATAAAATTGTTAATAATTAGTGATAATTGATAATAATAATTAATCTAACATTGAGGATCTTGACATTTAGACCTAGTGATCTAGACAGAAGGGTGATCTGCACAAGGAAGATAATAAACCGTTGTTTTGGTTTATTATCTTCGATAATGAACCATTGGAATCGCCCAAAGAAAAAATTTTTTTAACCCCCCCTCAAAATTTGTTGGTTTACGTTTCAAGATACGTAGATTCAGAAAATCGAATAAAAAAAAATCCGTCCGTCCGCCGTACGCCGTACGCCGTACGCCGTACGCCGTACGCCGTCCGCCGTCCGCGCCACTTTGCCCAGTTAGCGTTGAGTTAAAATTACGAAATTTTTTTTATGGGTTTCGACCAACCCCACAATGGTCCTCGAAACTTTTCAGAACCCTAGGTCAAGGGGAAGGGGTTCAAAACGAATTTTGAAAATTTGAAAATTTCATATCTCGAAAAATTCATATAGAACGGTATGTTTTTTATTTCATATTTTGATAGAGTTTGTTCCGTAGAATTTTTTAAGACCATCCGCAGCTTTGTACGACCAGCCGTTCGTTCACAATGACGGCTCAAAGATTGTGCCTCACAACACGATCGTGACTCAAACTGTTGAAATACAGGTCCATTTTCATACTAACAAGCTCTTTGGAACATCATATGGCTTAAGTGATGTCGAGTTTGTTGTTCTGAGGTGCGTTTCGTGCTACGGAAATGAAGGTAATTTCGAATGTTTGTTGGTAGGTACTTTTTTATAGAAAAATTATTACCGACGTAGTATTAAAAACCCCAGAATTATATCGTATTAATTAATGATAATTAATAATAATTATTAATAATAATAAATACAAATTATTAATACCTAACAATAAATTATAATAATTTTCACTAGGTACTTGATAAAATTGTTAATAATTAGTGATAATTGATAATAATAATTAATCTAACATTTAGGATCTAGACATTTAGACCTAGTGATCTAGACAGAAGGGTGATCTGTACAAAGAAGATAATGAACCGTTGTGTCAAGAATTTGCAGAGTTTTTTTTTATTCGATTTTCTGAATCTACGTATCTTGAAACGAAAACCAACAAATTTTGAGGGGGGGTTAAATTTTTCTTTGGGCGATTCCAAAGTTCATTATCGAAGATAATAAACCAAAACACTAAACTTCGCGTCGAAAACGCCCGTCAGGTGGGTGAACCCCCAGACGCCCTACATAAAACTACCTTTTTTCATCTTCCCGGTAAACTACAGTCTAGAAATTTTAACCATGAGTCGGGGATAGCCCACATTGCAATATTCACTCGGTTTCTCATCTGTAAAATTCAATCAATCAATCAATCAATCAATGGTTTATTTGCTGTTATGGGTAGCAGCGACCCTTACAACAAAGGAGTTCGCAGACATAGTACAATATTTTGCCACAAAGACACGAGTAACAAACAGAAGAAATTAAACTAAGTACTTCATGAATAAACATAAACTTTCAAAGTGGATTTTCAATGTAGTAAGCCTATGTCCACCAGCAATTCTTCTAAGAACTTCCTACGCTTTAAATAAATCATTGTGAAATTATATAGTCTAAAGACAAGATCCTTGTTCAGACAGCATAATAAGCACTTTTTCAGGTATTCCTCACTTAACCTGGCCGAACCAAAAAAATGAACTCTTTCGTTTTTTAAGTGAGGGCAGCTGCAAAAAATGTGTTCGACATTTTCGACCTCCTGTGTATTACAAAGAATGCATGTGGAATCTGCGTCAACATTCCACACAACCCCTTTATGATAAATGCGGAGGCTAGTCTCCCTCCTCAGTCTTAGCTGGGCAATCACACGTTTGACGTCGAATGGGATGTCCCAGTTCAGGTAACCCAGCAGGGACGAGTAGCCATCGATCGTAGAAAGGTAAGTCTGGCTGTACGACGAACAGATTACCCTCTCGTAGTCTTCGTAAGCCACCATCGTTGCAAAGCTGTTGAGTACGGCTTGTTTTTTCTTGGCAACTTCCTCCGCGTTCTGGCTTTCCCACAGAGAGGCAAACCCAAGCTTAAGAATTACTTTTTTCAAGTGAGTGACCCAGTTAAATCTGTCGTTGCTCTTAGCCACGTTAGAGGTAGACAGGAGTCGGTTATAGCATGCACGAGGATATCTTTTCGGACTCATACGCAGCAAAGCCTCCCACCAACCGAGCGCCCTTTCAACGACGAAAACTCCCAACTTCAGTCTTCCAGTCTCAGCTCGGACCATGTAGTTTGGGGTAGACATCGGGAGAGTCAAGAGATTCTTGAAAATCCTTGTTTGGACTAAATCCAGTTCGTCGAGATAGCGTAATGCCCAAATTTCGCTGCTGTACAGAACAACCGACGAGACCATAGCATCCACCAACCTGCACGTGGATTCCCAACTACTGCACCTCCCCATCGCCAAGACCTGACGTACGCTACCCCAAGCTCTCAATCCTTTGGCCTTGAATCCCTCCTTAGCTTTGTGGAATACGCCAGAGGAGGAGAAGGGGACTCCGAGGTAGGTGTACTCTTGTGTAAAATCGATGCGGTCCTTGGTTAGCATAATTTTCATCTGTAAAATTGTTTAAATAATACCTTTTTGTTATAATACAAATTAAATTTTGATGATGAGCTATTGACTTGAAATTTTAAAAATAGGTCAGAACTGGATCAAAATGCAATATTCTCCCGGTTTCTTGTCTGTAAAATTGTTTAAAATAATACCTATTAGTTTAAACAAATTAAATTTTGATGATGAGCTAGATACCTGAAATTTAAAATATAGGTCAGAAATGTGTGACATTTCAATATTCACTCGGTTTGTATGACATGGTATGAGTATGGTATGGTATAATATTGTATGTATGATTTGGTATAGTACAGTATGGTATGATAGGAAAGAAATTCGTATGGTATGGTATGAGTACTGTGAGAATATAGTATGGTGCCGATTTGCAACACAGTCTGGTATAGACAGAAGGGTGATCTGCACAAGGAAGATAATAAACCGTTGTGTCAAGAATTTGCAGAGTTTTTAGTTGTTGCTTCCTATTATAATATTTCTTCCCAGTGTAGAGAGATAAGGTTAGAAACACGCGGGTTTAAAGGACGCCATAGCGCTCAAAGGCTTTGAAACAAGTCCTGAGACGCGTATGGACTTATGGTGCAACATTATTCAACGCTTCCAAAATAATGTTCTGCGTTCATGCACAGATGCATACAGATACTTTCGTAACGACCGATTACACCACGAGCTTCAAATGGAATCGGTTAATGAGGTCATATACAACCAAGCCATCAACCACTTTATGAGGCTACAAGATCACGTCAACGAGGATGATTCCGACTCTTAGGCCCAGATGATCTCGCTTGCTCAACTATTGTGAAAACGTCTGAACAATATAAGACTAAGTGATGTACTTTAGTTTTAAAATAAAATTCAACATACGAATACATATTGCTTATTATAATACAAATACGCGATGCCCTTGTGGTTTATTATCTTCGATAATGAACCATTGGAATCGCCCAAAGGGAAAATTTTTTTAACCCCCCCCCTCAAAATTTGTTGGTTTACGTTTCAAGATACGTAGATTCAGAAAATCGAATAAAAAAAAATCCGTCCGTCCGCCGTACGCCGTACGCCGTCCGCCGTCCGCGCCACTTTGCCCAGTTAACGTTGAGCTAAAATTACGAAATTTTGGTTTCTGGGTTTGGACCAGCCCCACAATGATCCTCGAAACTTTTCATAACCCTAGGTCAAGGGGAAGGGGTTCAAAACGAATTTTGAAAATTTGAAAATCTCATCTCTCGAAAAATTCATATAGAACGGTGTAATTTTTAGTTAACTTTTGAATGACCTGAAAAATTACGAATCTTTTAAGACCAATTGGATTTTTGTGCGACCAACTGTTCGTTCACAGTGAGCGCGCAAAGGTTTAGGAAAAACACTAAACTTTCGCGTCGAAAACGGCCGTTATGTGACCCAACCCCCAGACGCCCAGAATAAAACTACCTTTTTTCATGTTCCCGGTAAACTACAGTCTAGAAATTTTAACCGTGAGTCGGGGATAGACCACATTGCAATATTTACTCGGTTTCTCATCTGTAAAATTGTTTAAATAATACCTTTTTGTAATAATACAAATTAAATTTAGATGATGAGCTATTGACTTGAAATTTTAAAAATAGGTCAGAACTGGATCACAATGCAATATTCACTCGGTTTCTTGTCTGTAAAATTGTTCAAATAATACCTATTTGTTTAAACAAATTAAATGTTGATGATGAGCTAGATACTTGAAATTTTAAATATAGGTCTGAAATGGATGACATATCATTATTCACTCGGTTTGTATGACTTGGTATGAGTATGGTGTGGTATATTATTGTATGTATGATTTGGTATAATACAGTACGGTATGATAGGAAAGAAATTCGTATGGTATGGTATGAGTACGGTGAGAATATGGTATGGTGCCGATTTGCAATACAGTCTGGTATAGACAGAAGGGTGATCTGCACAAGGAAGATAATAAACCATTGTGTCAAGAATTTGCAGAGTTTTTTTTATGTACCTACTTGTCTATGCATTTAAAAAACTCTGCAAATTCTTGACACAACGGTTCATTATCTTCTTTGTACAGATCACCCTTCTGTCTAGATCACTAGGTCTAAATGTCTAGATCCTAAATGTTAGATTAATTATTATTATGAATTATCACTAATTATTAATAATTTTATCAAGTACCTAGTGAAAATTATTATAATTTATTGTTAGGTATTAATCAAGTGTATTTATTATTAATAATTATTATTATTAATTATGATTAATTAATACCATATAATTCTGAGGTTTTTAATACTACGTCGGTAATAATTTTTCTATAAAAGAAGTACCTACCAACAAACATTCGAAATTACCTTCATTTCCGTAGCACGAAACGCACCTCAGAACAACAAACTCGGCATCACTTAAGCCATATGATGTTCCAAAGAGCTTGTTAGTATGAAAATGGACCTGTATTTCAACAGTTTGATTCACGATCGTGTTGTGAGGCACAATCTTTGGGCCGTCATTGTGAACGAACGGCTGGTCGTACAGAGCTGCGGATGGTCTTAAAAAATTCTACGGAACAAACTCTATCTAAATATGAAATAAAAAACATACCGTTCCATATGAATTTTTCGAGATATGAAATTTTCAAAATTTCAAAATTCGTTTTGAACCCCTTCCCCTTGACCTAGGGTTATGAAAAGTGTCGAGGACCATTGTGGGGTTGGTCGAAACCCATAAAAAAAATTTCGTAATTTTAACTCAACGCTAACTGGGCAAAGTGGCGCGGACGGCGTACGGCGGACGGACGGATTTTTTTTTATTCGATTTTCTGAATCTATTGTCTGAATCTATTGTCTGAAACTGAATCTATCGGTCTATTGTGTGAATGTAACCAACTGTGAGTGAGATTTTATTGGCGAGAATGTAAATTATTAATGAGTGAATGTATTACATAAAAGAAACCCGACTGTGATAACCGCGTTCCTGTATAAACTTTATTGTGATAACCTAGGCTAGCGTAGAATAAGGACGGGAGGAATTTTATAGGAGTACTCACCCGTCACACCCCTGTACAGTATGAGCCTGCCAGTGATTGAAGAGCCGCAAGCCATAAGAAGAGGCGGCGAGTAATGAGGCCGAGCAACATATATTTATATATAAGAGAAAAGCCTGCCAATGATGGAAGGACCACAAAATATAAGAAGAGGTGGGGAGTACTGAGGCCTAGCTGATGAGAAAATAGATCTCAGAAAGGGATCTACCCCTCTGCCCCTAAAAAATCCCGTACAAAACCCGGCACCTCCACGTGGTCCGTCTGGACATGCCTATGCATGACTAAGACCGGAGGGGGCAGAAAAAGGGGGACCTGCTGCTGTGCTTGGCATTGAAAATGCCAAAAACAAGTCTGCCAAAGCCTAAGAGCCTGAAAAACATTGTCATGGGCCCCATGGCCTAGATACAATGTACCATAGAAGTGCACAGCAGTACGGCGGACGGACGGATTTTTTTTATTCGATTTTCTGAATCTACGTATCTTGAAACGTAAACCAACAAATTTTGAGGGGGGGTTAAAAAAATTTTTTCTTTGGGCGATTCCAATGGTTCATTATCGAAGATAATAAACCAAAAAAATTGGGCATCGCGTATTCTCTCTAACGAAAATTTCGGACCATAACCGTGATTTTCATTCAAGAAGTCAAAGCCTCACCATCATTATGAATACAAGCTTGAATTAATGCTTCAAGGGGAAACGGGCATTCGTTACAGATTAGTACTTTCGAGTCCACGAGTTGGCATCTTCTTTGTAACCAAAAATGGGTTGTTTCGTATGAGAGCTGTATGGCAACCCATCTGCTGCCGTTGTCGATAAATTCTCTTCGTCCACATTAGTCGTTATTTGTATTGACTCATCCAACCATAACCCCTTCGTTCAAACTCCTCCCTCCAGCGTTATCTGTATTCCTTTTTCTTCAAACATCTAAACACGCGAAGTTTCTTCCAGAGTGAACCTATTTTTTTCTGTTCTGCTGACGGCACGAGAGATGAAAGGCTGAAAAATACTCCTTTCCAAACAGCGCGAAAGGGATGAGCCCCGCAGGATCATCAGTGACGGAGGCTCGGCAAATATGTCTTCCTCTCAAAAAAATGAAAAGTCACTCAGGTGCGACGGCAGGAAGTCTGTTTGCAGAACACTCGGCCCTTTGCCGTTTTGCTCCCTTTGATTCCGATCCAACTGTTATCCCCCAGGCCTGTCTTGTGAGAAATAAATCAACTTTGCATCCTGGGAGAGTTGACGAAGAGAGACGAAGGGAAAGGAGTGTTTAGTTTAAAGTTCACCTACAACCTAGACCTCAACCTTTAAAGTGATAATTTCGTTCTGAAATGGACTCCTCGGCGTGATTACCCCAGAACATTAGTGGTGAAAATGGATGACTCACTCAATGTTCACTGCGCGAGGATCAATCTCACTTAATGTCTTAAGAAACCTGAGAATTCTTCCAAACGAAGAATCAAACACAGGAATGCGATTTGAAAAACTCAGCTTTTTTAATGTCGGAAATTCTTAGTGAAGTAATAATAATAATAATAAAGCCTTTATTCTGCTGGGTACAAGGTACAGTACATAGTGCAGACATGAATTACATTAAATTTTGAATTAAGAACAAATAATGACGGCAGTAAATTGTGAATTGAGGACAGATTAAAATATGAATTTGGAGGCTATACAAACAAAAATAAAAATAAAGTTAAGGGCTAATTATAATACATATTACAATATATTATATATTATACATATTACATATTGTGCGTTGTTATACAAATTACATATTATACATATATACATATATATCATACATATATACTATATATACCATGTAAAGGGGATGAAAAGGGGAGGGGAGAGGGGGGAGGGATGCATGTATATCCAAGATTTCATCTCTCAGTTCTGAAATGGTCAATGAGTGCCAACTGGAAACGTTCGAGGGTGGGCAACGAGCGTAAAGAAGTTGGAAGGGCGTTCCAGATCTTAGCCCCGTACACCTGCAATGACTTGCTATATAATAAAGTCCCTCGTGTGACGGGATTAGGTAGCCTACAGATCGCTCAGAGGAGGACCTGCAGAATAATGAACGCAAGTATGGAGGAGTGGAACCTTTCAAAAATAAAAACATAAATTTGAGGATTCTTAAATTAAAATAATCGTCAAGAGGCAAACAAAGAATGGAATATCCACGAACTGAATGGCGAGGCTTAATGTCATGTACATAGCGGATACAAGCATTATATGCAACTTTTAGTTTATTATAAAAAACAGTTGAAAGCGAACATGAGATGAACATTGAACAGTAAAGTAGATGAGGGAGAACTAGGGACGTGGCAAGTCTTTTTTTGAGGGAATGGGGAGTGAACCGAGACAGGCGTCTCAGACTATGCAGCCCTCCGTAAATACGACTGCATACATGAGTCACGTGATGTTCCCAGGACCCCCCAAAAACAACTCCGTTGTAAAAACTGGCCCGCCAAAAAACCTCAGGCGAAAAAGGAATGATATCCACATATATAGGATGCTCGGTGCTTCGCACCTTGCTGTTGAGTGTGCATATAGAAACCTGATCCTCCTACCCCTAACCTTCACCGTCAATGTTTTCCTGTTCCCTGTCTCCTTCAAACAACCCCTTCTCACCCTTAGTCACCCTCGGTTTCACCTAATATGTTTCCTCTGTTACACCAGCAGGGAGCTTTACGCTTCTTTCAATGCTGTTGGCGGGAGCTTTTTGCCAGATGAACAAGCCTGAATTGAAGCATTACTTCATTATAGGTGTACCACTACTGATTACTCGTGACCACCAGTAATACTTATAATACCTATAGTAATGCTTCAATTCAGGCTTGTTCATCTGGCAAAAAGCTCCCGCCAACAGCATTGAAAGAAGCGTAAAGCTCCCTGCTGGTGTAACAGAGGAAACATATTAGGTGAAACCGAGGGTGACTAAGGGTGAGAAGGGGTTGTGGGAAGGAGACAGGGAACAGGAAAACATTGACGGTGAAGGTTAGGGGTAGGAGGATCAGGTTTCTATATGCACACTCAACAGCGAGGTGCGAAGCACCGAGCATCCTATATATGTGGCTGGCGGGCAAACTGGATATCATTCCTGTACCTACTCTTCACCAGTGACCTACCTGAAATCAGTAGTAATACAACCGCCACTTTTGCAGATGATACCGCAGTGTTAGCTGTGGGGGAGAGCATTGACGCTTCTATGAGCAAGCTCAACCAATCTATTACACAAATCCAAAAATGGACTGCTAAATGGAGAATACGGATGAATGAGGCAAAGTCGGTCCACGTTAATTTCACGAACCGCAAAATCAGCTACTTGCCCGCTTACCTCAATGGCAAAGTCATCCCTTACGCTAACGAAGCGAAATATCTTGGGATGACGTTAGATGCGAAGCTGCGATGGAAATCGCACGTAAAGAAGAAAAAAACCGAACTGACTCTTAAACTCAGAAAAATGTCGTGGTTAATGGGCAGGCGATCAAAACTGTCTGTGCAAAATAAACTAACCCTGTACAACCAAGTCCTAAAACCAGTATGGACTTATGGAGCGCAGCTGTGGGGCTGCACAGCTCAGAGCAATCGGAAAATTATTCAGCTCTTTCAAAACAGTGTGCTCAGGAGCATAGTTAATGCACCCTGGTACATTCAGAATGATAGACTTCACCATGATCTAGAGGTGGAATCTATCGATGAAACTATCAAGAAAATTGCCATCGCCCACCAAGAGCGACTAAGGGGTCATGTCAACATCGAAGCTGTCCATTTGCTGGATGTAAGTGACCTACTGAGAAGATTGAAAAGAAGGAAGCCTCACGAACTAACACAGTGAATGTGAAGTAATGAATAGTTCAACAGTTATCTGACTCAACAATTAACAAGTTCTGTATCTTGTTTCGATTGCTACACGTAGTAAATAAGATCAAAATTAAATTGCTAATAAGTTGTAAACTTGGTGTAATAAAGAATGTTTTAAAGGAAAAAAAAAAAAAAAAAAAAATTCCTTTTTGCGGCTGAGGTTTTTTGGCGGGCCAGTTTTTACAACGGAGTTGTTTTTGGGGGGATATCACAACTTTTTGCATGGCTAGTTTTCGAGTGGTACCTACTTATACCTACAATACGGTTCAATTTAACAAAAGTACCTACGAGGTAACTAGTAAATTTTTTCCTAAATGAAGTTTTATCCTAGTCAAAATTTAGTAAAAATTAGTACGCCTACTAATTTGGCTTTTTGTTTCTTCTTTTTGTGACAAGAATAATTATTTTTTGAAAATTATTGTTTGTTATCTGAAATGTGTTTGAAAAATAAGTAGTTTTTTGCGAATTGGTTAGATAGTAGTTTTAAAATTTTCGATTAATTAAAACAATTAACAATTTAAAAAACTCTGCAAATTCTTGACACAACGGTTCATTATCTTCTTTGTACAGATCACCCTTCTGTCTAGATCACTAGGTCTAAATGTCTAGATCCTAAATGTTAGATTAATTATTATTATCAATTATCACTATTTATTAACAATTTTATCAAGTACCTAGTGAAAATTATTATAATTTATTGTTAGGTATTAATAATTTGTATTCATTATTAATAATAATTATTATTAATTATGATTAATTAATACGATATAATTCTGGACTTTTTAATAATACGTCGGTAATAATTTTTCTATAAAAGAAGTACCTACCAACAAACATTCGAAATTACCTTCATTTCCGTAGCACGAAACGCACCTCAGAACAACAAACTCGACATCCTTAAACCATATGATGTTCCAAAGAGCTTGTTAGTATGAAAATGGACCTGTATTTCAAAAGTTTGATTCAGGATCGTGTTGTGAGGCACAATCTTTGAGCCGTCATTGTGAACGAACGGCTGGTCGTACAAAGCTGCGGATGGTCTTAAAAAATTCTACGGAACAAACTCTATCTAAATATGAAATAAAAAACATACCTACCGTTCTATATGAATTTTTCGAGATATGAAATTTTCAAAATTTCAAATTTCGTTTTGAACCCCTTCCCCTTGACCTAGGGTTATGAAAAGTTTCGAGGACCATTGTGGGGTTGGTCGAAACCCATGCAAAAAATTTCGTAATTTTAACTCAACGCTAACTGGGCAAAGTGGCGCGGACGGCGTACGGCGTACGGCGGACGGACGGATTTTTTTTATTCGATTTTCTGAATCTACGTATCTTGAAACGTAAACCAACAAATTTTGAGGGGGGGTTAAAAAAATTTTTTCTTTGGGCGATTCCAAAGGTTCATTATCGAAGATAATAAACCAAAAATTATTAAACTTTAAAACAGTTATTATTATCATTAAATTTAAAAATAGAAAGAATTAGAAATTTGAATGAATTTGAACTAGAAATTTTTTGAAAATTTGTTGCATTTTGGTTTATTATCTTCGATAATGAACCATTGGAATCGCCCAAAGAAAAAATTTTTTTAACCCCCCCTCAAAATTTGTTGGTTTACGTTTCAAGATACGTAGATTCAGAAAATCGAATAAAAAAAAATCCGTCCGTCCGCCGTACGCCGTACGCCGTCCGCCGTCCGCCGTCCGCGCCACTTTGCCCAGTTAGCGTTGAGTTAAAATTACGAAATTTTTTTTATGGGTTTTGACCAACCCCACAATGGTCCTCGAAACTTTTCATAACCCTAGGTCAAGGGGAAGGGGTTCAAAACGAATTTTGAAATTTTGAAAATTTCATATCTCGAAAAATTCATATCGAACGGTATGTTTTTTATTTCATATTTAGATAGAGTTTGTTCCGTAGAATTTTTTAAGACCATCCGCAGCTTTGTACGACCAGCCGTTCGTTCACAATGACGGCTCAAAGATTGTGCCTCACAACACGATCGTGACTCAAACTGTTGAAATACAGGTCCATTTTCATACTAACAAGCTCTTTGGAACATCATATGGCTTATGTGATGTCGAGTTTGTTGTTATGAGATGCGTTTCGTGCAGACAAGATGGCGGTCACATCACGACCTTAATATTCATTAGTATCCATAAGGTAATTCATCTGTTGCCCTTTCTCTCAGCATGCTACCCCAACTGGCATTTATAATTCGGTAAATAATATTCGGAAATTATTGTGTGTCGGGGAAATCGTGTAATTGTCTTTATTCCGTTTAAAAACCCCAGAATTATATCGTATTAATTAATCATAATTAATAATAATTATTATTAATAATAAATATGAATTATTAATACCTAACAATAAATTATAATATTTTTCACTAGGTACTTGATAAAATTGTTAATCATTAGTGATAATTTATAATAATGATAATTATTAATAATGATTAATAATTAATTATTAATCTAACATTTAGGATCTAGACATTTAGACCTAGTGATCTAGACAGAAGGGTGATCTGTACAAAGAAGATAATGAACCGTTGTGTCAAGAATTTGCAGAGTTTTTTCTTGGGGATTGTGCAAATTTTTGTTGTTGAGAATCATTACAATAATTGTAATTATTGGTGTCGAAGAGAAAGTGGAAAGAGAAAGTTTGCAAAAGGTAAAACGCACGTTTTTATACCAAAAATCGCGAATAACTCGAGAACTGTTGGGAAAAGTGACAAAGTGCGCTTCCCTCATTCGAAAGCCCATAAAATTTCCTATCAATCCTTAAACAGGCGCCACTCTACGACAATTTTTCTGGCCACCGTTCAACTTTGATGTTTTCGGAAATTAGCCAAATCAGTAGATGTGGAATTTATTCACGTATTTTTGGCTGTAGATTAGTCGAATCGATTGAGATTTAGTTCAAAATTATTGAGCATATACTAGACAACCTAGCGGACGTTTTAAGACCAACCGCACCAATTTCCATCAATTTTGGCGGCTGTTATTGTCGAAAATAGAAAAATCACCATACCTCCTTTATTTTACCCCTTAGGAAGCTCATTTTGATCTCAAATTAAACAGTTTTGAAAGCTAAATACAACTAAAAAAGAAAATCTGAAAAAGCTTCAATTTTGAAGGAGTTATGACCATTTGAAATTCCTAAAAATTACTATTTCCCCCCTAATTGGGAGGGAAATGGGGGGAGGGAGAAAAAATGTTCAAAAGGCACTCCCTTGGAGCATAACAAATGTGTGTGCAAAATTTCAGCTCGATCCGATTTGTCTGCTGGGCTGTAGCCCCGTCAATGAACAACAACGACAACAACAACAACAACGAGAAGAAGAAGAAGAACACGAAAAACGTGAAAAATAGTGGTTTTAAAACTGTTATACCCCCGACACCTGATGCTCCCGAGAGCTGAAATTTGGTTTACGTCCTCACGTGCCCCTGGAGAGTTGGTGTACAAAAAATCAACTCTCGAGACACTCAGGGAGCCGAGCTACGGGACGGTGAAAACCCCAACTTGTTCCGTCGTGTAATCAGTGTCTCAGTCGCTTCGGTTTTCTGGGCTTCGGTTTTCTTGGCGGGCGGGACGCTCCCGCGTCCCTAGATAAAGTGCTGTCAACGTAAACTCCAAGATTTTTAACTCGGGATAAGTAGGGTACAGGCACACCATCAACAAGTAAAGGTGGAATGGGTTCAGTAGGTATTTTATGCTTGTACACAATGATGGTCTGAGTTTTCTTTGGATTAACAACAATTCCCTTTCTATAAGCCCACCTAGTAACTTCCAGCAAATCAGTGTTAAGCTGATGCACTGACTCAATCAAGTGCTCACCTAGTTTACTAGGTAAATAGATCTGAAAGTCGTCAGCAAACATATGATGTCGACAAAATCGCAGGACATTTGGTAAGTCGTTCACAAAAAGTGAAAACAACATTGGCCCTAAAACCGTACCCTGCGGAATTCCCGCAAGGACCGGACGAGACTGTGAGGAACCACCACCGTGTGATACCTGCTGCATCCTCCCCGACAAGTAAGAAGACACAAGAGTGCAAGCAGAAGTCGAGAATCCAAAAAGGGTACTTAGCTTCTTGATGAGCAACGGATGCGACACAGAACCAAAGGCGTTCTTAAAATCCAGCAATACCATAAAAGTGCACTTCCCTTGTTCCACTCCAGACCTCACATCCTCAAAGACCTTCATTAAAGCAGTCTCACAACTGAAACCCCTTCTAAATCCCGACTGAAAAGGTGACAACAGGCTGTTTGTCAGAAGATGCTCGTTGATCTGGAGCTGAACAATTACCTCAAACGCCTTACTGAGAACAGGCAAAATAGAAATTGGACGAAAATCAGAAGGCTCAGAGGAATTAGAAACCTTGGCTAGGGGTCTGACAATTGCGGACCTCCAAGCGGAGGGATATGAAGAAGTGGTCAGAATATGATTAAATAAATATGTAATATGTTCAAGGAGTAAGGGTAAAATTAAAATAAGAAACTTCATCGGAATTGAGTCACTCCCAGTAGCATTGGATGAAATGGATTTAATTGCCAAGTCAACCTCAAGAATATCAACATTACGGAAGGCAAACTCAGGAAAACTGGAGCCTGAACACACGGTGGTTACTGAACTCACATCAGGGGCTGGAAGAGAAGAAACATCAACAAAATGAGCGTTGAGCTGGTCCAAACCAACAGGAAGGGAGCCAACATCAGCATGTTTATCCTCACAAAGACCAAACTTCCTAACATTACTCCAAAGAACAGCTGGAGGAAGCATAGGGTCAAGTTTATTCAGGCCAATTTTTGGTTTATTATCTTCGATAATGAACCATTGGAATCGCCCAAAGAAAAAAAAATTTTAACCCCCCCTCAAAATTTGTTGGTTTACGTTTCAAGATACGTAGATTCAGAAAATCGAATAAAAAAAAATCCGTCCGTCCGCCGTACGCCGTCCGCCGTCCGCCGTACGCCGTCCGCGCCACTTTGCCCAGTTAGCGTTGAGTTAAAATTACGAAATTTTTTTTATGGGTTTCGACCAACCCCACAATGGTCCTCGAAACTTTTCATAACCCTAGGTCAAGGGGAAGGGGTTCAAAACGAATTTTGAAATTTTGAAAATTTCATATCTCGAAAAATTCATATAGAACGGTATGTTTTTTATTTCATATTTAGATAGAGTTTGTTCCGTAGAATTTTTTAAGACCATCCGCAGCTTTGTACGACCAGCCGTTCGTTCACAATGACGGCTCAAAGATTGTGCCTCACTACAGGATCGTGAATCAAACTGTTGAAATACAGGTCCATTTTCATACTAACTAGCTCTTTGGAACATCATATGGCTTAAGTGATGTCGAGTTTGTTGTTCTGAGGTGCGTTTCGTGCTACGGAAATGAAGGTAATTTCGAATGTTTGTTGGTAGGTACTTCTTTTATAGAAAAATTATTACCGACGTAGTATTAAAAACCCCAGAATTATATCGTATTAATTAATCATAATTAATAATAATTATTATTAATGATAAATACGAATTATTAATACCTAACAATAAATTATAATAATTTTCACTAGGTACTTGATAAAATTATTAATAATTAGTGATAATTGATAATAATAATTAATCTAACATTTAGGATCTAGACATTTAGACCTAGTGATCTAGACAGAAGGGTGATCTGTACAAAGAAGATAATGAACCGTTGTGTCAAGATTTTGCAGAGTTTTTTATTCTCATATCTAATCAATTTCTTGACCCACGCCTGCAATCTACAGTACCTATCCCAATCCGCGCCAGACCTAGATTCACGCCACTCGAAACCAGCCACGTCCCGCATTCTCATTGCACAACGGATTTTGGGTGTCAAACAAATATTATTGTGTCTTTTAATTTTGACCTGATGGAGAGGAGCATGGTGGTCCATAAGATCTACGACCTGCTTGTTGAAGAATGAAGTCATCTCATCAGTAGAAGAAGTGCAATACATGAAGTTCCAATTTCTGGACAAAATATCCTGTTCCAACAACGTTTTGTCGAGTATTGTCCGAGCTGCCGAAGAGGTAACATCTCAGATAAAACAGTTAACGTTCCGCGGGTGTTTACTCGGTCCCGAGACCTCGAAGAGGAAACAACGCGCTCGAGTTAAAGTGTTGTCGCGCTCATAATGTGAATATTACTCGTATTATTAAACAATGAACCCATCGGATACTGGCGGTGTTCCCAGCGTGACGGTGGACGAAATTATAAAAGAATCAGCAGAGTCTGTTGCGCAAGCACGAGCTGAGTTGGATAAATTTCCTTCGTTTGGATCTTCCCACATTCAAAAACCAGTCCGTGAGTTGATCAAAACAATAACATCCTTGTGTGATTATTTACAAATTTCCGAAGGCGTTATAACTAGCGAGAGGAATAAACTCACTGAGTGGCAAAAACGAAGTGATGAACAAATTGCCCGCCTCACGGCGGAAATTGATCAACTTAAAAATGAAGAAGTACAGCATGATAATGAAGACGATTTCATCGCACAACCAGGAAAAAGAAAAAGACAAGGAAAAACTCCGATTGAAAAAAGTGTCAAAATTCCAAGTAAAACTGGTCAAAATAAGCCCCCTAACGTCAATAGCTGGGCTAATAAAAAGCCGCCGCCTATCTATGTATCAGATGCAAGGGATGTTAATAAAGTAGCTGATCTTGCTCAACAAAATCAGATTAAACCGACTGTTATGATTATAAATAACAAAAAAACAAAAATTAATGTTGACACCTCTGACGAATTCCGGAAGCTCTCTTCATTGCTAACGGCCACTAATATTCAACATTTTACCTACGAAAATAAGCAGGATAGAAACATTAGAGTAATTATCAAAGGTATTCCACCAGAAATGAGTGAGCAAGACGTAAAATCATCCCTTGAATTCACTGTAGAAATACAAAATGTCCGTGTAATCAGAAAACTAGATAGAAAAACTAAAGAAAAACTGAGTATGTGTCTTGTTGAATTCCCACAAAACACAGACATTAACAAAATCTATAATCTCACCGAACTCGATCAACTTTATAAGATTAGAGTTGAAACCGTCAGATCATCAAAACTGATTGTGCAATGTAAAAATTGCCAGCAATTTGGACATACCAAGAATTTCTGTCGCAAAGAACCTAAGTGTGTAAAGTGCGGGAAAAATCATGAAACTAAGACATTTACCAAACCAAACAATCCGAAATTCCCTCCTCATTGTGCTAACTGCCTTTCGGAAAATGTAAAGCCAAGCGACGCCCAGCATACTGCTAACTGGAGGCAATGCCCAGTGGCACTAAGAGCAGAAGAATCATACGAAAAAGCTATTGGTGTTCCCAATCCTACTTCAGTAAAAGAACAGAAGTCTACCTTTAAGGTGAAAACATCTATCATGAACAATTACAGGGCTCCGATTGACTTTGCAGACCCGAACTTGAGATCATTCGCCAATGTAGCTCGAAAGGCTCGGGAAAACCTAAATCAGATTCAAACCCCAGCTCCGCAGGGAGAAATTACCCTCTTGTCGATTTTGACCGAAATCAAAAATATGAACAAACGCCTCATGGCACTTGAAAATAAATTAGGCTTAAACCATCAAAGAAAACCGCAATGAAAAAGGCAATACGTATTATGAGTTGGAATGCCAATGGATTGAATCAGAGATCAAAGGAATTAGAGATAGCCTTGAATATAAACAATATTGACATCTGCCTAATTTCTGAAACACATTTCACGAAGGAAACATTTTTTAGAATGAAAGGATACAAATGCTATCACGCCACGCACCCAAGTAATCAGGGAAGAGGCGGTAGCGCAGTACTCATAAAAGAAAATATCTACCATCATGAATCGACAAAAATCGAGATTGAAAAGTTTCAGATCAGTGGAATCAAAATCCAAACGCAACTGAATTCATTGGAAGTGGCCAGCATTTACAGCCCGCCAAAGTACAACTTCAGCCAAGAAGACTACGAAGACATCTTTAACCAACTTGAAAAGCGCTTCATCATAGGAGGCGATTTCAATGCAAAACACACCAGATGGGGATCACGCCTTTGCAACACTAAAGGATACGCTTTGAACAGAGCAATGTATGAGCTCAATTGCGAGACTCATTCAACAGGGAAGCCGACCTATTGGCCCACTGATCCAAACAAAATACCTGATCTGATAGATTTTTTCATAACACGAAACCTCTCAGAGAACTATTTGCTGATAGAAGACAACTACGATCTAAGCTCAGATCATTCACCAATTATTATTTCGTTGAGTGAACATATCATTCAAAAGGCACATAACCCAGCTCTCGTCAATAATAAAACGAACTGGGCAAGCTTCAAAGCAGATCTTAGCTCAAATATCAATCTCTCTATTCCCATTAAGACGAGAGAGGAAATAGACTATGAACTTGAACTTCTTACCTGTTCTATTCAGGATGCAGCAAAAAAGAACACACCAACGATTAAAAGAAAAATTACAGGTATCAACTACCCGCGTGAAATAATTGTTGCAGTGAAAGATAAACGAAAAGCTAGAAAGCGATGGCAGGCTTCGCGGGATCCTGACCTGAAAGCTAAGTGGTATAAAGCTGCAGCAGAACTCAGAGAAATTAAGCAAGAAATCGACAATGAACACACCCGAGCATACCTTAGTGAGTTGACCAGTGATCATCTTACTGATTACTCACTCTGGAAGGCAACTAAACACGCCAATAGACCAGTTGTCCACACACCATCAATACGTAAACCTGATGGGGAATGGGCAAGGGATAATCAGACGAAAGCTGATGTGCTTGCTGAGCACTTAGCGAATATATTCACACCTAATCTTGCTTCAGCGAATGAGGAACCACTGTACAATTTTCCAGAACAGGAACCACTGATCAATATACCACCTGTAAATTTCAAAGAAGTTGCTAAAATGATCAAGCAGGAAATTAATCCAAAGAAGACGCCTGGATTTGACCTCATAAATGGGCAGATAATGAAAAATCTTCCTAGAAAAGCTAGCGTCAAAATAACGCAAATCATCAATGCAGCTATCTTACATCGCCATGTCCCACAACTGTGGAAAATTGCCGAGGTAATTATGATCCTAAAACCTGGAAAACCAAATGATCAGCTAACATCTTACAGGCCCATTTCATTGCTGCCTGTGATGTCGAAACGTTTTGAAAAACTCATCAATAAACGATTGCTAAAGCTCATTGAGGAGCGTAAGCTGATCCCAAATCATCAGTTTGGCTTTCGACAGCAGCACTCCACCATTGACCAGATACACCGAATAGTCAACATCATCGAAGAAGCGCTGGAACAAAAGAAGGTATGCTCAGCCATCTTTCTGGACGTGTCTCAAGCATTCGACAAAGTCTGGCACGAAGGCCTGAATTACAAACTGAAGAAGATGCTACCTTATCAGTATGTTGAGCTGCTTGAATCCTACCTATCTGACCGGTACTTTCGCATCAAACAGGACGATGCGTACTCAGAGCCAATGAAAATAAATGCTGGTGTGCCGCAAGGAAGTGTATTGGGCCCACTCCTGTACCTTCTGTACACCAGCGATTTACCAGAAGTCGAACATAACACCACAGCAACATTTGCAGACGACACTGCTGTCCTGGCAGTTGGTGACAGCAATAACGAATCAATATCAAAACTCAATAAGTCCATCTCCAAAATCAGTCTTTGGACAACAAAATGGAGGATAAAACTGAATGAGGCCAAGTCGGTGCACGTTGATTTTACCAACCGGAAGATTAACTACATCCCTGCTTTCCTCAACAACGTGGCAATTCCCTACGCGAATGAAGCCAAATACCTGGGCAAGACGCTAAACGCCAAGCTCAGGTGGAAGGAACATGTAAAAAAGAAGAGGGCAGAGCTCGCATTAAAACTCAGAAGGATGTATTGGCTAATCGGCCGACGATCCACCATGACCATTGGTAACAAGCTGCTTCTTTACAATCAAGTACTCAAGCCAGTTTGGATGTATGGAGCGCAGTTGTGGGGCTTCACAGCTCCAACCAATAGACAGATCATTCAACGTTTCCAGAATTTTGTACTACGATGTATCACTGATGCGCCGTGGTACTTCCAAAATGAGGCACTCCACCGTGAACTTCAAGTTGACAGTGTGGATGTGGTGATCAAAAAGCGAGCAACGGCTCATCTTGCCAGACTAAAAGATCATGTGAATGAGGAAGCTGTAAAGCTCCTGGATGTGCAAGATCTAACTCGACGCCTTAAGCGTTTGAAACCGCATGAGCTTGTGTAGGAAGTGAATGTGATATGTTCGAGAGACAAGGGACAAAGTTATGCATCTTCGGTCCTGAATAGTGTGTTGTAGTAATGTAAGTCAGATTTGTATTGTTAATGAGATTACTCGGTGCAATAAAAGCTTATAAAAAAAAAAAAAAAAAAAAAAAAAAAAAAACAACGTTTTGTCAATATTATCGAAATTTCGACACTGGATGATTTTCTTTTTGAATCTTGGAACAGGGAATTTGAGGGAACAGATCAACATTTTATGCCTGCGCAGGGCAGGTAACAAAGCTTGGGTATAAGTGAGAACTCTAGATGGCCTGTTAGAGATAAAATGGTCAATCCACGTTTCACTATTGTCACAAATGTGAGTTGGAGTAGAAGGCAGAACGGACAGATCCATGGAAGACAATATAGAGAGCCATTTTCGACTTGTGGCATTTCTAATCAAAAGATCTGTATTAAGGTCACCCATGAGAATGACATCATTGTAGCAAGGAACCAAAGATGACAAAGCGCCCTCAAGGGCATCAAAATTATGAGGTGTTTTTGGGACATAAACCACGCCTACAAGAATTTTACAATTATGTTTAAGCTCGACTTCAACAAATAAATATTCGAAAAATGAACCATGGTCACTAGAAAGAACTGTTTTAGCTTTCAATGAGTTTTTATAGTAGAGGGCAACACCACCACCTTTCTTCTTAAACCGATCATTCCTCAAAATTCTATACGAATCAAGGTTAACCATGTTATTTGGTAACGTACTCTTGAGCCATGTTTCTGTAATACCTTGTTGAAGTTGAGTTTGATCGGGTTAATCTACGAAGAAACTCCATTTTTCCACTCAACCACCAGCTCCTTTCTGCGACTGTCGAACTCTCTTCCACCACTGTACAAGCATTCGAAATTTGCTTCAAGATGCATGCAACAGAGTGGACGTAACATAAACTGCACGAAAAATGTTCCAGAATATGCGCTTTTTATGATAAATCTCTTGTACAAGTAGATCGCTCATGTAAAGTTGTGTACGAAAAGCCTGATTAACATTGTGAGCTTGGGCACTTTCTTTTTATGCGCGTAATTTCCTTGTTTTTATATAGCAATATAACTTAAGTAGGCACTATGCTGGGGCACTGCCAAATAGAAACTTGATAAAACATCCAGGAAAAACGTCAAAGAGCTAGAATAATTGTGTTGAAAAGACTGATAATAATGTATGAGGGCCGGAAACAGCAGTGGGACTGCCCAAGGAATTGGATGGAATTGGAATGTAGTGGTAAAGGAGGAGATCAGGTTTATACATGTTAAGAGCGTGGAAGGGGGCTCGGCCAGACTCCAATTTCCCTGTTGGGATGAGGAGCAATGGAGCAAACATTAAGGAAAAAGAGGGTTAAGGATGGAAAAGGAGTAGGGGCCGTCTTGGGAGCTGCACTTAAATGCTAATAGGGCAGATGGCAGTGCGGGGATGGGTAGTGCCTCACAGGATAGGGCCTCGCTCTTAGAAGCCTTCACAGTTCAAAGACCCGAAGGTGGGAGTGAGGTCTAATGGACCAAGCAACCCTTTTCTTCCTCTAGGACTCCCCCAACTCAGATAGCCGAGACCCCCTTTGTCTAAATACAAGCCTGTGAAGCCTAGCCCTTTACCTTGCCTTAAGTGGAAAGGTTGCCCTTAGCTGGCAGGCGATTACTTAACTCTTTATTTTGGTTTCTAGTCCTACCTTTCTGAGCCCCCTTACGCCTACCATAGGAGTTTTTATTTATTTTATTTATTTATTTATTTTTTTTTTTTAGCGCAGTAGATTTTCAAACGCCCAAACTTGAATTTATGTTGCCCGAGAGGGAAAAACCTCCGTCCTGTTTATAGCCTGATTCGCGCACTTAGAAGTCCCTCGGGAATAAATAAGTTTTGTCAGAGGCGCCAAGAAGCATCTGCGCTCCTGGGCGGAGCAACGGGCGGTTCTTACGTGTTCTAGAGCTCACCGTAGTTACGTCGTTACTTAGTTGTACAAGACCACCTGATGACGCTCAGAACATTTGGAAATAATCAGTATAGTACACCGATCATAGTTACCATTAAGATCATTCCGAACCTACTCGACACATTTGGAAATAATCAGTATAGTACACCGATCATAGTTACCATTAAGATCATTCCGAACCTACTCGACACATTTGGAAATAATCAGTATAGTACACCGATCATAGTTACCATTAAGATCATTCCGAACCTACTCGACACATTTGGAAATAATCAGTATAGTACACCGATCATAGTTACCATTAAGATCATTCCGAAAAAGCCACATCTGTACTCAAGAGTACTCAGTATAACGAGATGGCGGTATTTACACAACGCTCTTCATTAATGCCCTTGTTTTTGCTTTTCTACAGCAAACGAACAATTAAAGTCAATGGCTTTGTGGTTCATAGTAGTTATTACCCCACTGGATTCAGGTTGAAGGGCAATCGTGAGGTTTCTAAACCTTCTGTTACCCTCACCATTAGAAACCCCTCAACATTGACATTTCATCTACTCGTATTTAGTGCGCACATTGAGTTCAGAACTGAAACCTTCCAGCAACTAATATAAAATTATAGCCGTATTCTAAACCAACTCCTATTTCCTAGAAAGTTGTAGTTCTTTAAAATTATTATTGGGAAAATTGTTGTTTATCCCAACTATAAGTTGAAAGGTGGATAATATTAGATTTATAGTAATTCGTTATTATAAGGAGTGTGCCTCTTATGTATATCGATGGTCTAGATGTGATACTTCGTAGGTAATTGAAAAACTGCAAATTCTTGACCCAACGGTTTATTATCGTCTTTGAGTAGAACACCCTAATCTAAATAACGAAATGATATTGCATTGTAATCCATCCTCAACCCATGTTTAAAATTTCAAGACTCTAGCTCATCATTCAAAGTTAATTTGTTTAAACAAATAAGTATTGTTTAAACAATTTTACAGACAAGATACCAAGTGAATATTGCATTGTCATCCATCCTGAATCCTTGTTTAACATGTCAAGACTCTGGCTCATCATCCAAATTCGATTTGTTTGAACAAATAGCGATTGTTTAAACAATATTGCATACAAAAAAACCGAGTGAATATTGCATTGTCATCCAATCTCGTCCCGTTATCAAGGAGTCTATAATACCTGGAGGCACGGTTCCGCGCTCCCGGCCCGTCCGTTTCGACTACCAGCGGCGGAGGTGCGGAGGAGTTCCACCGGCCGCCACCGCGCGGCGCTGCGTTCGCTATGGCGATACTCCGGCACTGCGTAGCATGGGACTGGGTGGGATGCGGTCTGTTTACATCGCATTTATCTCGTCATATTTTAAAATTAATGGTTGTGAAGTCAATGCACGGGTTCCGAGAAAAACTGAAGTAGAAAGAGCAGAAATATTACAAAGAAACGGTACAGTAAAAAGCTTTGTACAATTAAAACATAGCATTTAAAAACAGCAATGCAATCTACCTATGTTAAATGAGCTTCTTTTCTAAGTCCCCTCTGCTTTTTCTTAATATCTTTAGTCTTCTCATTCCATCTTTTACAGATGAAGTGCATTCGCATAATGAAAAAGAACTTTATGATGGCTTTTGTCAATTCTCGCTTATGTTCTTCACAGCCAACTAAAGGAGTTCCTTTGGCCTCTTGGATATTTTCCACTGTTAAAAACAGTAAATTTTCTTCCAACTCGTTATTGTTTGCTGTATTCACTATTTGTTTCTCCAGGTATCGAAGAAGCTGCACAGTTTCAACAGAGGGGAATGTCAGGTAGCCCCTTGATTTTAACTTTATCAATAAATTGTCATCTGTTGCTTTTTCAGGGTCCAGCAACTTCAGTTGTTCGACCAAAACAAACTATGCCGCCTTATTCTTGTTCTTCTCTTTTTGGTTTATTATCTTCGATAATGAACCATTGGAATCGCCCTAAGAAAAAAAAAATTTAACCCCCCCTCAAAATTTGTTGGTTTACGTTTCAAGATACGTAGATTCAGAAAATCGAATAAAAAAAAATCCGTCCGTCCGCCGTACGCCGTACGCCGTCCGCCGTCCGAGGCACTTTGCCCAGTTAGCGTTGAGTTAAAATTACGAAATTTGGTTTCTGGGTTTGGACCAGCCCCACAATGATCCACGAAACTTTTCATAACCCTAGGTCAAGGGGAAGGGGTTCAAAACGAATTTTGAAATTTTGAAAATTCCATATCTCGAAAAATTCCCATCAAACGGTATGTTTTTTATTTCATATTTAGATAGAGTTTGTTCCGTAGAATTTTTTAAGACTATCCGCAGCTTTGTACGACCAGCCGTTCGTTCACAATGACGGCTCAAAGATTGTGCCTCACAACCCGATGGTGAATCAAACTGTTGAAATACAGGTCCATTTTCATACTAACAAGCTCTTTGGAACATCATATGGCTTAAGTGATGTCGAGTTTGTTGTTCTGAGGTGCGTTTCGTGCTACGGAAATGAAGGTAATTTCGAATGTTTGTTGGTAGGTACTTCTTTTATAGAAAAATTATTACCGACGTAGTATTAAAAACCCCAGAATTATATCGAATTAATTAATCATAATTAATAATTATTATTATTATTAATAATTACGAATTATTAATACCTAACAATAAATTATAATAATTTTCAGTAGGTACTTGATAAAATAAAAATAATTAGTGATAATTGATAATAATAATTGATCTAACATTTAGGATGTAGACATTTAGACCTAGTGATCTAGACAGAAGGGTGATCTGTACAAAGAAGATAATGAACCGTTGTGTCAAGAATTTGCAGAGTTTTTTGAGATTATACAATGAGAATCGATAGGCAAGTTGTTGAAAGACATATTCCGATCCGTCCCCCAAGGATTTTTGTACCGTTTTGGCAAAACACAAAGAAACAGTACCGTTTTGCAAAACCGCTCGAACTTTCCCGCTCGTTTACGGTGGGATTCGTCGCGTTTTGACAAACCGCGATGATACTAATAAGTATTTGGACTAGAAAACATACTTCAACCAGGGAAGTCGTGTCGTTTGGTGTCCTCAAATTACAAGATTTAATTTCACAGGAGATAAATACTCAACGTCCAACACAACAAAAAACACAGAGGAATTTTGCTGAGTAACCTACTCATTAAATACTTAAATATAAAACGCTACTTGAGCACTTGTTGCAGTAATATATATTCACAGTGCCTTTCAAAGACAGCAGATATTGTCTGTACAGATCTCCTGCTCGAGCTTCCATTCAAAATGAAACATAATGTGGAAGCACAAAGATATATGCCACGGAGACCTACCTCATCAGGTGCTTGAAAAAAGTGCAGCTTAGGCAGCTTATTGTACTCAAAATACTTCCTTTGCCCCAAGGATCCACCCTGACACTTAGGCACAAAGCAGTACGGCATATTGTGATGAATAAAACAATACAGCACTAACACAATACAATCAGGAGTGCTCTTTCCCTATGCTTGCCTATGGTGGCCTGCGCCGGCAATCGCCATAGCGAATGACGCGCCACCTGGCGGCCGCTCGGCAAAGCTCTACGCCCGGACGGGTTTGGTAGTCTCGGCGAGCACGCGGCCGCGTCTCCAGGTATTATAGACTCCTTGGATGTTATCGAAGCTGGTAGGTATAATCGATTTGTTTAGGAGCCGATTTGTTCGTTTTTGTTTCACTCCATCGTTTTCTTGAGTGTCAACTTGTTTTTTACGCGACTTTTTTGCTGCTTTCCGCTTCGAAAATGGATAGCTGTTGCGTGAATTGTTCCTCGAATGTAAGTCGATCGTTTAGTTCACGTAATTTTGTACAGAAATGTGAGATCATCAGGTTGGGCCGTTCTACTTCCCCGCTTCCAAACCTGTCGGCAGTCGTAAAAGAACGATATCGTGAGTACACACGCAAATTTGGAATGTACCAAAATAGTTTTCCGCAAGATGCTCTCAATTGCCTTGTTTCAACCTACAAAAGATTCGACTCTATTCAGCTAAAAAACGAATTAACAATCCTTCACAAAGACGAGGATTTTGGTGGTAAAGAAATTCATGAACTAGTTTTGTATCTTGCTGACATGCCATGGGTTTTACCCAAAGTTTTCAGGTTAGCAAAACTCATTTTCTAACTAATGTTTGAAGGCTAATATAATAACACTGTACAATTCCCTTGAGTAAATAGCTTGCTAAGAACTGCTTTACTTTTCTGTCTTGGTTGGAGTGAATAATGTGCGTAGGTAAATTCATAGGAGACTTGGGATATTTGTAGGGGGGGGGGGGATGGAGTGCGGTACCCTCCAGTCAAGAGCCACGCTACGCTCCTGTTGACGATGGACAAAATACTCCAAAATGTTGTGACGAAAGAAGACATGGCAGTACTGAAGGGGTCTATTGATATTGCCTTGGAGGAGAATCGTCGGTTGAAGGAAGAGGTGGCCCAACTGAAGCGTGACGCCCGAGTACTGAAAGACCAGGTGAATGAATCGCGGAACCTAAGCCGCATTATTGACTGGAAACAAACTAATAATAAGAGGTATAAAAGTACCCGAGGGATCGGTGTTGGTGAATACAGTTCTGGATCTTATTGCAAATGTCCTGAAAGTGGCAAATGTTAATATCGTCCAGACTTTCATTCTTGGTAAGCCTTCAGCCAACAAGCCTAGCCTCATCCTCGTTGAGTTTGCAACCTATAAACATGTAATCGGAATATTTAAAAATGTCAATAAACTGAAGGGACAGGTATTGTGATCCATGATGATGTGACATACGAGAGTAGAGCCAAGCGTTGTCGACTACGGAGGATCATGAAACATTGCAGTACGCTTAACCGAAACATAGTCTCGAAAATGAGAGGAGACGTCCTTATTGTGGGCGTTCGGAAATTTTCCTGGTCCGAAGGTGAGCTCGTCACATGTGAAGGTTCTGAAGACGGGGTTGTCGCCCTAAATGGCGTCATAGGCTTGGATCTTGGGGAATTCATTAGGAGCATGGACTCGGAGGAACGTCAGGCAGGAGCCACATCTAGTCAGCGGCCATAGCAATGGGAGGCAGTGGCGGATCTACGAGGGGAGCTATAGCCCCCCCCCCCCCATTGGGTCTCAACTTATACTGGATAAAGGTCGATCCACACATTTCAGTTACGTGACGTGACGTGCAGTACTGTACAGTGACCTTCAGTGAAAAAAAAATATCGGGAGATGAAAGTCTAAGTGAACAAAGGGGGAAAGACGGACGCGTGTTCAGACATGTCCGACGCAGTGAGGCTCCGGCGTTCACAGTGACCTTCCGGCATCCGTGATGTAAACCAAAGATACGTCGCCGCCGATATTTTTCAGTTTTTCACTGACGTGAATATTGTGAACTGTGCATCATGAACGATGAAATTTTGATCGAGTTGGTTCGGGAACAGCGAGTGCTGTATGACTTGAAGGATCGTCATTACATGAATACATACTTGAAAGGCCGTATTTGGCAGGAAATTGGATTTAAAATGAAAGTTGATGGTGAGTTTTTGAATAATTTATTATTATTTATTAGTTATTATTAGTTATTATTTGTTTATAGTAAAAATATACCAACACCAGTCCTTCTAGTGAAGGTACGTAAACAACTGTATTCTTATAACTAGCGGGACTAACCATAGAACAGAATGTTTCGAAACGATTAGGTAGGTAGGTACCTACTACTGTTATGAACATAGAAAATCATGCCTCACGGACTCCAATAGCTCGATTTTGCCATGGAACTGATCCAGCTTCTGAACTAAAATAATCTTTGAATGCATCTCTCATTGTAAAAGCTTGCCTGGTGGCATTTCCTCCTTGGTGGGACAAGTTTCTTGTTGCTGAGTTCCCTTGATTGTTGTCGTTGCCACGTGTATCTTCTCTGATGACGGGTGCGCCCTCATACCTTTCATACTTTCGTATAAAATTATGCAAAACGCAGGTAGCCAATATTATATTGTCTACGTTTTGTGGTAATGACTGAATTCTTCTGTTGTACAATCTGAACTTCTGACCCAAGATTCCAAACCCGTTTTCCGAAACCCTTCGAGCACGACTGAGACGATTATTGAATATCCTTTTTGGGTCGTCTAGTTCCTGACCGGGGTAAGGGCGCATAATGTACGACTTCAATGGAAAAGCCTCATCAGCAACTATTACGTGTGGTAATTCGATGTTCGTGCCTGGAAGAGGTGCGGGTCTAGGTACCGAAAAATTGCTCGATTCAAACGCTTTACCAATGTTAGAATGTGCCCAAATACCTCCATCACTGTTTCTACCATAGGCACCAACATCTACTGCAATGAAGTTGCAATTTGCATCAAACAAGCCAAGTAACACAACTGAAAAAAATTTCTTGTAATTGAAGAATTGAGAGCCACTATTCGGTGGAGCCTGAATGCACACATGTTTGCCATCTACAGCCCCGATGCAATTAGGGAAATGACGAGCACATTCACCAGGCCACATCCAAACTGAAAAGGCCAATCGCGCAGACACCTCTGATCACGGAAGAACACTGGCACGGAAAGGTACGGTAGTGTGTGGATGACAGTGAAAAATTCATCACGGATGCCACTGAACACGGAAGGCCACTGTGCCGTCACGTAACTGAAATGTGTGGATCGACCTTAAAACCTCAAATTTTGAAGTATCAGCCACGTTTCTTCATCTTCAGAGTGCTCCCGTTTGAGAACGGAATAAGATATCGCAATTCTGACTTCACTATCGTGTTCAGCGTTAAAAATCTATAAACCAAGGTATTACTCGAAAAAAAGGAGACAAATGTTTTATAAATTCAGTAAAATGAAGGCATTCTACATAAAACCAGTTATTTCTTCGGAAATTCGCTCTTATAGCCATTTTTTACCATGGTGTGTGTCATGAAAATGCTTAAATACTGCCATTTTTAACGTTAAATTCCAAAAGAGTTTCGGGGGAGGCTCCCCAACCCCCCTATCTCAAACCTTCAGGAGGGGTGGGGGGTGGTACAGTTGTAGATCCGCCACTGGCCCCAGATACAAGCTATGCTTGTACCTCGAGCCGAAAAATATATCTCATAATTTGAATTTTCGTACTAAAATAAAAAATCTTGTGGGGTTTTGGTCTCCCCTTATTCCCTTATCAGAATTTGAAGTGGTTATGCCGATTTGAGATTGTTTTTACCCCATAAATCAGAATTGAAAAAATGGCCCTAGGTAGGTTCATAATATGAACCTACCTAGGGCCATTTTTTCAATTCTGATTTATGGGGTAAAAACAATCTCAAATCGGCATAACCACTTCAAATTCTGATAAGGGAATAAGGGGAGACCAAAACCCCACAAGATTTTTTATTTTAGTACGAAAATTCAAATTATATTATATTGTCACTACGGTCATCCGAGAGCCAGGTCCTTATGAGCAACCGACTTATGAATGAGGGGGAGTACGAGGCAATAGGGGAGACTAGAAGGGAGGAAGAGGGGTAATCACGGGGAGTTCTAGTGGGGGCGATGCAGCTGGGGAGACTGACGCGCGGGGGGGGGGGGCAATCGGGGGTCAACAAGTGAATGGAGGAAGAAGGGTAATCATGGGGAGTTCTAGCGGGGGTGATGCAGTCGGGAAGACTAATGTGCGGGGGGGCCTATCGGGAGTCTACAAGTGAAGGGAGGAAGAGGAGTAATCACGTGGAGTTCTAACGGGGGTGATGTCAGGCAGACAACATCACGTTCTCACGGGGACAAAAAACGACAGCGTGGCACGCCTTCGATCTCGCTACCAAGTTCGGCTTTTACCATGGTGTGTGTCATGAAAATGCTTAAATACTGCCCTGCCCAATCCAGAGGTATTTCCGGTCTGTGCTTCCACAGAGCCGTATATCCCAAGAGCGGTCGGACAAAAAGATCGAGAACAGGGGAACAGCAGCCATCACATGTTCCTCATATGAACGGTGGTCCGAAGGTTATGAAACAATTAACATGAAACACAAGTTACCATAAATTGACAACTTGTAGACTCGCTTTGATCATATCAGAGCTAGTCATCTGCCGTGGACAGGAAGACCCGAGCATGCGCTACCACTCTTTTCTAATCACTGTACAGCACGCCAACGTCTATTTAGCCATCCGGAAGGCCACCTCCCGCTAGTTTGTTTTACATCGAAATGAATTTGCCGTTGAATAAACATGAAACGCTCCCACATTGATGGGTGTGCGACCCTTTGCACTGAGGTATTGAGTGGATATTGTTTGGGAATTTGCATATCGCATTTGACCTACAGGGTAAATCCATTAACACGAGTCTGGTTTCAAGTATTAATTAACGCGTTCAACTGCACAAACAAATGGGTCAGTTTTTTTCGAGTTCATATTTTGCATATTTTGCCAATCGTAAAATCACGTTTGGGGGGGGGGGGGGGGAGTGTATATTTTCCGGGCTCTAGTGATGACAATGAGGCGTTGATTGAAATTTTCGGAAAAGGCGCCTGTAATAAACAAGACGAAACTGAACGAGAAAGTATCATGAACGACTCAATCTTTGTCTTCGATCTCTCAAATTGTAAATTAAATGAAGCGCGAGTGAAGGGCTTCATCTCTTATCTCCCCTACGCCCTTCACCACTCATTCCCTTTCACCCTCGAACCCTCCCTTCTGTCCCGACTTTCGCTAAGAAAAGGAGTGCGGCAAAAGCAGTGAAAGGACATTGAATTAAACAGAATGGCGACGAGGTTGGCTTCAGGCTCCCGCGATAAGCGTCGGGTAAACTCGCTACTCAATTTAGATTTAAACACCTTCGCCCTATTCACTTGTTGATTCGGAGGATGCGCCCTTTAATTATCTTCGAGTTAAACTCCTGGCTTCAAGATAGCGCCTTTTGAATGACTTCCAATATCCCAACTCCTTTTGTGTTCGCCCTGAAACACCAGATTCGCTCTTCTCCCGCTTCAGCAAAATTCCCGAAGAAAACCAACTATAAGTCGAAAAATGTGAATATTTTCTTATTAGAGACGAGCTCTGTCATATTTCACTATAGTCAAGTCAATAAATTTTATTTGTTGATTTAGGTAGCACTGACTTCTGCAACAAGCAATTGCTCTTATGTGTAAAGTATTTCACTAAATAATATTTCCCTACCTATACGTCTCGTTGTTACGTCACGAAGGCGTGGCATCAAACTGATTGTCTTCCTGTGATGGGCTTACAAAAAAACCATCGTGACATCATCTTAGCGTTAGATTTTGATCAGCTACGCCTCGACTTGGCTTGTAATTAATGCATAAATAAATAAGTGTGTGCGCACAATTTAAAACATGGTGCTCATATTTATAAATATACACCGTCGGAGTGTGGACTCGACCTCACCAGCTATTACACATTACACCGCGTGGTATTCATTGTTGGAGATAAACGACGGTACCTAACTACGAGTATTTCCGTAATTTAATTACTACAGCCCTCTCAACGCGTTCCCTTCGGGTCCGTGGCACCACTGCTATCGCACAATTCAGATAGTTTCTGCGCAAGATAACTACTTGCACCTACATCTTCAGTCTTTTTTTTCGTCGTACTTTCATTCTTCTCTTTCTCGACTTCATACTTCATTTTTTGTGACTTTTGAAATTCCTGATTATGAAATGGGAGAGTTGTTCAAGAGTCTGCCTGGAAGAATTGATAAGATCTGACGCCGATGAGTCAAATAACGATTCTCAGAATAATTGGTTAACCTAAATAATTATACGTACAATACACTTGCATAGATTGGAGTGGACAATCACGTTGACAATATGGCTGGAGATACACTGAAGGATGAGCTCAATAGACTACTTTAGTATAATAACCACTCAGAGACGTAGCCATGGGATAGTTTTAGAGCCCCCCCCCCCACCCACATCATTCTGGGTTTTGGTTTATTATCTTTGATAATGAACCATTGGAATCGACCAAAGAAAAAATTTGTTAACCCCCCCCCTCAAAATTAGTGGGTTCACGTTACAAGATAGTATCTTGATTTTTTTTAATTCGATTTTCTGAATCTACGTATTACTTAGATTCAGAAAATCGAATTAAAGAAAAATCCGTCCGTCCGCCGCTCACGGCACTTTGCCCAGTTAGCGTAGAGCTAAAATTACGAAATTTGGTTTACGGGTTCGGGCCAACCCCACGATGATCCTCTAGCCTTTCGATTGCCAAGACAAATTTTTTGTGCAAATTTGAAATTGTTATCTCAATTCTATCGAGAGTTATCGTCTGGAATGATACATACATAAATATATATTTTTTGGTGTCTTTTGGTAGTAGATTCAGGATGGTCTGATTTTTGGTATGAAAATTTTTCGAAAATTCGAGTTTTAAAAATTTTGGACCGAGATCAGTCGCTACGTTTTCTTTGAAAGTTCTCTAAAAGGTGACGACGGCTACACGACACTTCATCCCACGGACGGTATCGAAGGGAGATCCTCGGAGGTTAATCGAAAGCCGTTCATTAACGCTTTAAAATCTCGTTATTCCGTATCAATGGGGAAGGCGACACGTAAAGCTGAGCGTAGAGGGCAGCACCGCGATTGGAGACATACTCTTGCGCATGCGTCACCTCTCAGAGTCCTAGTTCAAAAATACCCGCTGGATGGTCGGGTATTCCCTGGTAATTGTTTATTCATTATTTACTTATTGAAATGGAGGACATTTCGAAGTGGACCGTTAAGCAGTTAAAAGAAGAGTTGGGAAGTAGAGGAGCACCCTTGAATGGAAAGAAGGCGGATCTTGTAGAAAGGTAAATTGCCAGTTTACGTAATCGTAAAGGTTACAGTAAAGATTTTACGTTACAGAAACAAAGTGATATCGTTTATTTCTTTCAATGGTTTCGCCTGATATCTTGAGTTTTGACATTTTCATGTCTTTCATATGGCACATAAAAAAAAAATCGTCACGAAATTCGCTCACGAAAATCGTCACGAAATTTGCTAACGAAATTTTTCTGATGATTTTCGCTTACAACCGATTCGTTGCTACGGAACTTTATCTTCGCCAGTTATCATCGTACAAAAATCGCTTGTCGTACAATACACTTGTCGTAACTTCAATCTCATTACCAATATGAACACACTCATCTGTAATTTCTAAACTAACACCATCTGTGGTGTGATGAACTTCTTCTCTGAATCGGTCGAGGCGTTTTGCCGCAGTTGGTGCATCCTTGGTGACATCCTCCCTTCTCCTTTTCCTGGCCTCACGTTCTTTACTCTGACTCAGGTCCAGTTGCTTCTTCCATGAAAAGACTGAGGGAACAGCGTCCTTTTTCAAGCTTCTTTTGCTCAGTAGAACTCCTGTGCAAAATGTAAACAAACAAAGTGAGGTTACGGTATGATGCACAGTCACACTCGTTTGATAATTATAATGCTTTGAAACACACGCGTTGAATGTGAAATAAGTGCTCGTGACATAGAAAATAAGTGATACTAACCTGAATTGAATCCTTCACAGTGATAATCCGAATCAAGAAAGTGCTCGCTGCACACCCTCGAATACCGTTTCGGAACGAAGTTTTCCCTTTTCAAGGCTACCACCCACTTCTTTCGCATGCCCTCATCTTTGGGGAACCTATGACCTCCACGGCGAAGGCACCCGAATGCCACACACATGCTGGGCATTTTAAAATCTTTAAAATTAATTAATCACAAGGGGGAAACGCAGCACTTCCAAGGACTCTTCCGCACGGATCGTGTCTCCAATCACGGTGGCGCTCCTAGCGGCGAAAGGTGGCAGTCGCCTTCCCCATAGTCTTGTCCGAGCTGCCGAAGAGGTAACATCTCAGATAAAACAGTTAACGTTCCGGGGGTGTTTACTCGGTCGCGGCCGCGCGAAATGGAGGTCACAATTCCCGAGATTGTTACGCAAGTTCGAGGCAAACTGTCGCATCAGCGAGCGCTTGTGAGTCAATCAGCGGAATTCCAGAAACAAAACGTCAAAGGTTTAGTCGGTGAGTTAATTAATATTATTGATCACCTATGTAATACTTTAACAGATATCAATGACGCTGGGATCAGAGAAGCAAAACGGGTTTCCCAGCTGGAAACTGAGTTAGAGCAAACAAAATTGAAAATACTGAGAAAAAATCCTCAGGGTGAAGTAACTTTCCCCCCAGAAGAGGAATATCATACTGATGAGGAAATCCTAGCCGAAGAGACAGGCGAGTGGGAGAATGTGATCCAGAAGGGTCATAAAAGGAAAAAGGCCAATTTACCTTCTCAAAGAAAACATTCCATGGTAAGCTCAAAACCTAAAAAAGTGCCCAAACCACCACCAGTTTACATTGAGAGGGTAACGTCCTTCCCAGCCCTGAAAAAAATGGTTGAGGATCAAACCACTAATGTGAGTTTTACCACCATGTCCAATGACGTAGTAAAAATAAACACTGAGGACTCTGATGGCTTTCGTGCTATCACGAAGTGTTTTGCGGATCAGAAAATTCCTCACTATACATACCAGAACAAACAGGAGAGGCCTATCAAAGTGATGATCAAGGGAATCCATAAATCTTGGACGAATGAAGAGGTCCTTGAAGACTTAAGAGACCAATTTGGGTCCCAGCAGTATCCTTCAAGTAGTTAGAAAAATTGAGTGGAAGACAAAAAATCCTCTAGATATGTGCATTGTAGATTTTCAAAAAGATTTGGATATCAGCAAAATTTACGAAATTAGTCAAATCCTAAAGGGGCGCGTCACTGTGCATCCTATCAAATTATCAAAACATCCATCTCAGTGTAAAAGGTGCCAGGAGTTCAACCATACCAGAAACTACTGTGCAAGGCCGCCTCGATGTGTTAAATGTGCTAAAGGCCATCTCACTGAGGAATGTCAGAAGCCCAAAGAGACCCCTGCAAAATGTGCCAATTGCAACGGAGATCACACGGCTAACTACCGTGGCTGTCCAGTAGCCATAGAGGCTATGCATAGGCACAAGAGCTTACCAGAGCAAGCTACAAAGGCTAAGGCAGCACCGCTGAAACCCAATCAAGGGAAGTTTGTGCCAAAAAAGCCAATAATATGTCACGAAAAGTCAGTTCAGGGGAGAGATGGAAAAACTTCAAATTCAAATCTGATGTCTTATGCAAACGTTTTGCAGAACCAGCAATTGCTAGCACAGCGGTCAAGCAGGAGACAATCTATCGATCCCAGCCATAATGAAATGCAAGTTAAAATAAATCAAATTTTCGAAATTTTCACAAATCTCACTCAGAGTGTTAACAACCTGAATGAGCGTGTTGGCAAAATTGAACGCAAGGGCTCGAAAAAATCATCATGAAAAGTGTCAAAATACTTTGCTGGAATGCCAATGGCCTCGCGTCACGGAAAAATGAGCTTCAGTTGGCACTAGACTACAATCATGTTGATATCTGTCTCATATCTGAGACGCACTTCACCAAAGAATCTTTCTGCAGACTCAAGGGGTACAAATGCTACCATGCCATTCATCCGAGCAACAATGCCCGTGGTGGAAGTGCAGTGATCATCAAAGAAAACCTGGCCCATCAGGAGTATATCAAAATTGAAAATGAAGCAGTCCAGATGTGTGCTCTTGAGATAAAAACTAATTCATTTCTGATTACTGTCGCAAGCATATACTGTCCACCTAAGTACAAAACTAAATATGAAGAATACAAGAACATCTTGGCCCAACTTGGAAATCGTTTCATTCTCGGAGGCGACTTCAATGCAAAAAACACTGACTGGGGATCGAGATTAACCACCGAAAAGGGACGCAGACTCCATCAAGCAATTATTGATGACAACTGTGAGGCACATTCCACTGGGAAACCAACCTACTGGCCCACTGACCCAAACAAAACTCCAGACCTGATTGACTTCTTCGTTGTAAAGAATATCTCAGCAAACTACCTTCTTGTAGAGGAAAACCATGACTTGAGTTCAGATCATTCCCCAATTGCTCTGACGCTTAGTGATCGAATCATACAGAAGCCACACAAACCGTACTTGGTCAATCATAAGACAAATTGGGAACGTTTCAAACAAGACATTTGCAGGTATATTGATTTGAGCAAGCCTATACACACGCCAGATGATGTGGAAAGTGAGCTCGAACATCTCGTTTGCAGCATTCAGATAGTTGCATGGGACAACACACCTGCAATCTCAAGAAGGCTCAAAGGTATCAATTATCCACGAGAAATAGTCTCTGCAATCAAGAAAAAACGAAAGGCCAGAAAACGATGGCAAGCTACCAGAGCACCACATCACAAGTCTGAATGGTACAAAACACAAAGTGAACTGAAGTCGCTGATGGAGGAGATCAATGAAGAAACTCATGAACACTTCATCACAGAGCTAACGAGTCATCGTGATACCGATTACTCACTTTGGAAGGCTACACAATATCTGAAGAGGCCTGTTACTCATGCTGCACCTATTGCGAGTGGGAACGAGAAATGGGCAAGGAGCAACCAAGACAAAGCCAATACTTTTGCAGACCATCTTGCGAATATATTCACTCCGAATCTCGCAATGGCGGATGAACCGCCGCTAGAGGAAACACCTCCACTTGATCAGGACATTGATATGATATCCCATTAGTTACCATCAAAGAGATAAAACAGGTGATCAGCAAGGATATCAACCCAAAAAAGGCACCAGGACAAATCCTCCAGCACCTACCGCGTAAAGCTATCGCAAAAATAGTCATGATCATCAATGCGGTAATCAAACTTCGAAGCGTCCCTCAGCTGTAGAAGATAGCAGAAGTCATTATGATTCCCAAACCAGGCAAGCCACCAGGGCAACCAAGTTCATACAGACCAATTTCACTTCTACCAGTGTTATCTAAACTGTTCGAAAAATTGATACACAGAAGACTAATACCAATTATTGAAGAACGAAAGCTGATCCCACGACATCAGTTTGGATTTAGGCAGAAACACTCAACAATCGACCAAGTCCATCGGATAACACACATCATCGAAGAAGCATTTGAGAAAAATAGAGTATGTTCTGCCATTTTCCTTGACGTCACTCAGGCGTTTGACAAGGTCTGGCATGAAGGACTCAACTACAAGCTGCGTAAGGCCCTGCCAATAAAGTATGCTGAGTTGCTTCAATCGTACCTCACTAATCGTTGCTTCAGGATAAAGCAAGATGATGCATTTTCAGAACCAAAACCGATATGTGCAGGAGTCCCGCAAGGGAGTGTACTTGGCCCACTCCTGTACGTCCTGTATACCAGCGATCTCCCAGAAATTGAAATGAACACCACAGCCACTTTCGCAGACGATACAGCGATATTGGCAGTTGGAGACAGCAACATTGAGTCAATGACCAAGTTAAAGCGGTCAATATCTAGCATACAACAATGGACAGCGAAATGGAGAATCAAAATGAATGAAACTAAGTCGGTACATGTCGATTTCACCAATAAAAGGATCGACTATATACCGGCTTATCTCAATGGCAAAGTGATTCCTCATGCCAATGAAGCCAAATACCTCGGTATGACGCTTGATGCCAGGCTTCGGTGGAAAGCCCACGTCAAGAAAAAGAAGGAGGAACTTCTTCTCAAATTCAGAAAAATGTACTGGCTAATGGGGAGGCGGTCAAAACTGTCAATCCAGAACAAGCTTACGCTGTATAACCAAGTCCTTAAACCAGTCTGGACTTACGGAGCTCAGCTGTGGGGCTGCACGGCTCAATCAAACCGGGAAATAATCCAAAGATTCCAGAACAATGTGCTAAGAAATGTTGTCAATGCACCATGGTACTTTCGAAATGAACGACTCCACCATGAACTTCAAATCGAAACCATAAACGAAGCCATCAAGCGGCAAGCCGTACGTCATCTTCAACGGCTAAGGTCTCACGTCAACGAGGAAGCTGTCCGACTCCTTGACACGAGTGATATCACCAGACGATTGAAGCGTACCAAACCGCTCGAGCTTGCTCACGGGTGAAGCAGTATAGTGAATGCAATATCATCATAAAAATGAACAAAACTCAGTGATGAATCTAAGCTTTGAATAGTATGTGCCCTAGTTTCAAAATAATATTGTTAATAAGTTATTACTTGGAGCAATAAAATCTTTCAAAAAAAAAAAAAAAAAAAATTCCGTCTCAATGGTCTTGCCAAGGGTTCTTATGTCGGTCTTGGGGGAGAGTTTATAATACCTTGAGAGCGACCATGGTTATTAGGAAGCGTAGTAATACTCGAAATATTGCTGGTAATTTCATAGGGGATAGCGGCGTTGAAGGCAATGGACGCTTCGTTGGGTTGTTACAGCCAATTCGGTATTGAGTTGTGAAGTTCGGTTGTTATGTACGAGCCAGAGATACATAGAGAATGTCGCCAAAATTTTATATTTTCCAATGGTTGGAAAACTAAATTATGTATATTATACTCAACTATATACATAATATATATCAACGTGCTAATCAAACATCTGTAGGTACGTCAATGACAATGTCTAATAATATCCACTCTTCATTCATAATTTCAGATACTGCGCTTAAATAATTATAGTGATTTTTAAGACGCAAAGTTCCATTTAATATTGAAATTCTTGACACAACGGTTCATTATCTTCTTTGTACAGATGACTAGGTCTAAATGTCTAGATCCTAAATGTTAGATTAACTATTATTATGAATTATCACTAATTATTAATAATTTCATCAAGTAGGTACCTAGTGAAAATTATTATAATTTATTGTTAGGTATTAATAATTTGTATTTATTAATATCTAATAAATAATTAATTATGATTAATTCATACGATATCCGGCTGTTGGAATCGACTGGGTTCCTTTGAGCAGAACCTGAATGATAGAGATGATGAATTAATTAGAAATAAAATGTACCGATATAATTCTGGGGTTTTTAATACTACGTGGGCAATAATTTTTGTAAAAAAAAAAAAAATTTTTGTATAAAAGAAGTACCTACCAACAAACATTCGAAATTACCTTCATTCCGTAGCACAAAACGTACCCCAGAACAAAAAACTCGACATCATTAAAACCATAATATAGTTGATACTAACGAGCTGTTTGGAACGTCATATTATGATGTTCCAAACAGCTCGTTAGTATTAACATTGACCTTTTTTTCAACCGTTTGATTCTCGATCGTGTTGACAGGCTCAATCTTTGAGCCCTCATTGTGAACGAACGGCTGGTCGTACAAAGCTGTGGAGGGTCTTAAAAAATTCTACGGAATAAACTCTATCTAAATATGAAATAAAAAACATACCGTTTGATGGGGATTTTTCGAGTTTTGAAATTTTCAAAATTTCAAAATTCGTTTTGAACCGCTTCCCCTTGACCTAGGGTTATGAAAAGTTTCGAGGACCATTGTGGGGTTGGTCGAAACCCATAAAAAGAATTTCGTAATTTTAACTCAACGCTAACTGGGCAAAGTGCCGCGAACGGCGGACGGACGGATTCCTCGGACCGCGTTCCTACATTATAATTTATTAACTGTGATAACCTAGGCTAGCTTAGAATAAGGACGGGGAGGAATTTATAGAAGTACTCACCCGTCACTCCTGTTTTAAAATAAAAGCCTGCCGATGATTGAAGTACCACAAGTTATAAGAAGAGGCGGCGAGTAATGAGGCCGAGCGAAATATATATGATAAAAAGCCTGCCAATGATTGAAGTGCCGCAAGAAATAAGAAGAGGCGGCGAGTAATGAGGCCAAGCTAAATACCTACGAGAAATGCCTGCCAATGACGGAAGAACCACAAGCTATGAGAAGAGGTGGGGAGTACCGAGGCCGAGCTCCGTAGAAGATTGATCACTTCCCATAGGAAGTGATCTACCCCTCTGCCCCTACAAAACATCCCTGCATAAAACCCAGCACCTCCACGTGGTCCATCCCGGACATGCTTCGGCATGACCAACGCCGGAGGGGGCAGAAAAAGGGGGACCTGCTGTGCTAGGCATAGAAAATGCCACAAGCCTGCCAAACAAAAAGTCTGCCCAATCATAAGCCTGGAAAACATTGTTATGGGCCACTGGCCTAGATACAATGTACCATAGAAGAGCGCACAGCAGGACGGACGGATTTTTTTTTTTTTTTTTCTAATTCGATTTTCTGAATCTACGTTTGCATCTTGAAATGTAAACCAACAAATTTTGAGGGGGGGGGGGGGTTAAAAAAATTTGTTCTTTGGGCGATTCCAATGGATTATCTTCGATAATGAACCAAAAAACTGCTATACCCACATCTGTGTAGTTAACAAGGCCTGCAAGGGCTGGAATTTTCCAAATCTTTTAATCGTAGTGTAGAGGCAAAAGTGAACGTTTTGAATAGGACCAATATTTCTGACGGATCGGAAACCTTGGACTAGATCTACATGATTAAGCTTTAAGAACGAAGTTAAACAGACTATTTCGCCCGAAATACGAAAGTTCAAAAGTGCACTTGCTCATTTCGGTTTATCATCTTCAATAATGAACATTTGGAATCGCCCAAGAAAAAAGAATAGCCCCTCAAAATTTGCAGCTTAACGTAGATTCCGAAAATCGAATAAAAAAATCCGCACGTCCTAAGTCCGCCGGCCGCAGCACTTTGCCCAGTTAGCGTTGTGCTAAAATTACGAAATTTGGTTTACGGATTCGGACCAACCCCACAAAAATCGTGAATAGTGCGGTAGCTTGTCGGGTCAATGTTCATTCTGGCCCAGCTTATTCGAACAGCGCATGGTTTTCAGATATCGAGGTAATTAATGATACATATTAATAATTAATTATTATTCACAATCTATCATTTAGTGTTCTAGGCAGAACGTTAATCTGCACAAAGAAGATAATAAACCGTGTTGTCAAGAATTTGCAAAGTTTTTACCTCAACATCTCGCTCAAAGGACGTAATCAGAATCCTTTAAATCCGCAAATTGTTCTTTTCATTCCCTCAGCAATTTGAAAAAACGCTGCAAATTCTTGACACAACGGTTCATTATCTTCTTTGTACAGATCACCCTTCTGTCTAGATCACTAGGTCTAAATGTCTAGATCCTAAATGTTAGATTAATTATTATTATCAATTATCACTAATTATTAACAATTTTATCAAGTATCTATTGAAAATTATTATAATTTATTGTTAGGTATTAATAATTTGTATTTATTATTAATAATAATTATTATTAATTATGATTAATTAATACGATATAATTCTGGGGTTTTTAATACTACGTCGGTAATAATTTTTCTATAAAAGAAATACCTACCAACAAACATTCGAAATTACCTTCATTTCCGTAGCACGAAACGCACCTCAGAAAAACAAACTCGACATCACTTAAGCCATATGATGTTCCATAGAGCTTGTTAGTATGAAAATGGACCTTTATTTCAACAGTTTGATTCACGATCGTGTTGTGAGGCACAATCTTTGAGCCGTCATTGTGAACGAACGGCTGGTCGTACAAAGCTGCGGATGGTCTTAAAAAAATCTACGGAACAAACTCTATCTAAATGTGGAATAAAAAACATACCGTTCTATATGAATTTTTCGAGATATCAGATTTTCAAATTTTCAAAATTCGTTTTGAACCCCTTCCCCTTGACCTAGGGTTATGAAAAGTTTCGAGGACCATTGTGGGGTTGGTCGAAACCCATAAAAAAAATTTCATAATTCTAACTCAACGCTAACTGGGCAAAGTGGCGCGGACGGCGTACGGCGGACGGCGTACGGCGGACGGACGGATTTTGGTTTAATGAACCATTGGAATCGCCCAAAGAAAAACATTTTTTAACCCCCCCTCAAAATTTGTTGGTTTACGTTTCAAGATACGTAGATTCAGAAAATCGAATTAAAAAAAGTCCGTCCGTCCGCCGTACGCCGTCCACCGTCCGCCGTCCGCCGTCCGCGCCAATTTGCCCAGTTAAAGTTGAGCTAAAATTACGAAATTTGAAAATCCCATATCTCGAAAAATTCATATAGAACGGTATGTTTTTTATATCATATTTAGATAGAGTTTGTTCCGTAGAATTTTTTAAGACCATCCGCAGCTTTGTACGACCAGCCGTTCGTTCACAATGACGGCTCAAAGATTGTGCCTCACTACAGGATCGTGAATCAAACTGTTGAAATACAGGTCCATTTTCATACTAACAAGCTCTTTGGAACATCATATGGGTTAAGTGATGTCGAGTTTGTTGTTCTGAGGTGCGTTTCGTGCTACGGAAATGAAGGTAATTTCGAATGTTTGTTGGTAGGTAATTCTTTTATAGAAACTTTATTACCGACGTAGTATTAAAAACTCTGCAAATTCTTGACACAACGGTTTATTATCTTCCTTGTGCAGATCACCCTTCTGTCTATACCAGACTGCCTTGCAAATCGGCACCATAACATATTCTCACCGTACTCATACCATACCATACGAATTTCTTTCCTATCATACCATACTGTATTATACCAAATCATACATACAATAATATACCATACAATACTCATACCATGTCATACGAACCGATTGAATATTGAAACGTCATCCATTTCTGACCTATATTTAAAATTTCAAGTATCTAGAAATTATTATTATTTATTTAATATTTATTATTATTATTAATAATAAATACAAATTATTAATACCTAACAATAAATTATAATAATTATCACTAGGTACTTGATAAAATTGTTAATAATTAGAGATAATTGATAATAATAATTAATCTAACATTTAGGATCTAGACATTTAGACCTAGTGATCTAGACAGAAGGGTGATCTGTACAAAGAAGATAATGAACCGTTGTGTCAAGAATTTGCAGACTTTTTTGGTTTATTTTCTTCGATAATGAACCATTGGAATCGCCCAAAGAAAAAAAAATTTTAACCCCCCCCTCAAAATTTGTTGGTTTACGTTTCAAGATACGTAGATTCAGAAAATCGAATAAAAAAAAATCCGTCCGTCCGCCGTCCGCCGTACGCGCCACTTTGCCCAGTTAGCGTTGAGTTAAATTTACGAAATTTTTTTTATGGGTTTCGACCAACCCCACGATGGTCCTCGAAACTTTTCATAACCCTAGGTCAAGGGGAAGGGGTTCAAAACGAATTTTGAAATTTAGAAAATTTTTTCTTTGGGCGATTCCAATGGTTCATTATCGAAGATAATAAACCAAAAGGTAGTTTTATTCTGGGCGTCTGGGGGTTGGGTCACATAACGGCCGTTTTCGACGCGAAAGTTTAGTGTTTTTCCTAATCCTTTGCGCGGTCACTGTGAACGAACGGCTGGTCGCACAAAAATCCAATTGGTCTTAAAGGATTCGTAATTTTTCAGGTCATTCAAAGGTGAACTGAAAATTACACCGTTTCATGAGAATTTTTAGAGATATGACATTGTCGAAATTTCAAAGTTCGTTTTGAACCCCTTCCCCTTGACCTAGGGTTATGAAAAGTTTCGAGGATCATTGTGGGGCTGGTCAAACCCAGAAAACAAATTTTGTAATTTTAGCTCAACGCTATCTGGGCAAAGTGGCACGGACGGCGGACGGGGGACGGCGTACGGGTGACGGACGGATTTTTTTTTATTCGATTTTCTGAATCTACGTATCTTGAAACGTAAACCAACAAATTTTGAGGGGGGGTTAAAAAAACTTTTTCTTTGGGCGATTCCAATGGTTCATTATCGAAGATAATAAACCAAAACCTCAGAGTTATATAGTATTAATTAATAATAATTATTATTAATAATAAATACAAATTATTAATACCTAACAATAAATTATAATAATTTTCACTAGGTACTTGATAAAATTGTTAATAATTAGTGATAATTGATAATAATAATTAATCTAACATTTAGGATCTAGACATTTAGACCTAGTGATCTAGACAGAAGGGTGATCTGTACAAAGAAGATAATGAACCGTTGTGTCAAGAATTTGCAGAGTTTTTTTTTATTCGATTTTCTGAATCTACGTATCTTGAAACGTAAACCAACAAATTTTGAGGGGGGGTTAAATTTTTTTTTCTTTGGGCGATTCCAATGGTTCATTATCGAAGATAATAAACCAAAATCCGTCCGTCCTCCGTACGCCGACCGCGCCACTTTGCCCAGTTAGCGTTGAGTTAAAATTACGAAATTTTTTTTACGGGTTTCGACCAACCCCACAATGGTCCTCGAAACTTTTCATAACCTTAGGTCAAGGGGAAGGGGTTCAAAACGAATTTTGAAAATCTCATATCACGAAAAATTCATATAAAACGGTATGTTTTTTATTTAATTTTTAGATAGAGTTTGTTCCGTAGAATTGTTTAAGACCATCCGCAGCTTTGTACGACCAGCCGTTCGTTCACAATGTCGGCTCAAAGATTGTGCCTCACATCACGATCATGAATCAAACTTTTGAAATACAGGTCAATTTTCATACTAACAAGCTCTTTGGAACATCATATGGCTTAAGTGATGCCGAGTTTGTTGTTCTGAGGTATGTTTCGTGCTACGGAAATGAAGGTAATTTCGAATGTTTGTTGGTAGGTACTTCTTTTATAGAAATGTTATTACCGACGTAGTATTAAAAACCTCAGAGTTATATAGTATTAATTAATAATTATTATTATTAATAATAAATACAAATTATTAATACCTAACAATAAATTATAATAATTTTCACTAGGTACTTGATAAAATTGTTAATAATTAGTGATAATTGATAATAATAATTAATCTAACATTTAGGATCTAGACATTTAGACCTAGTGATCTAGACAGAAGGGTGATCTGTACAAAGAAGATAATGAACCGTTGTTTCAAATCTGAAATACATGGAGCTTCAACTTGCTTTTTACGTTACAGAAGATTAATGGGATCAGTCTTGATACCTTGATCATAGTTGTGTTGTGTGATACGTGTCACCTACATCATTACGACATTTTATGTCTTTACTATGGCACATAACTCAAAAAGTGTGACATTACGGTGTGACGAAGAAAGAGTTATGAAACATTAAATGTTTTCAGAAATTTTCTAATGATTTTCACGTACAACCTATTCGTTGCTACGGAACTTTAACTTCGCCAGTTATCATTGTACAAAAATCGTTCACCACTCGATGGATTGCTCTCGATTTACCTAACAATATTACGTTAACCACTGCGGTGTGCGTGGCCGTCAAGCTGCGGTATGAGCGTGATTGTTTAAATACTTGTTTACAAACAGGTGATCATTCTCAATAATTTATATAACAATTTTTAAATTAAAAAAAAATTGAAGTACGTGGTGTGGGTGTGGGAGGGGGCGCAAAGACATGAAATGTCCCTCGTGGTTGCGTACTTGTACGAAAGCTGTACATGTCATAGGCTGTGACGTACAAGTTGGCCTCCTGCCAGCCGTCTGACGTCATAGGCTCATGCGTCATAGACTCTGACGTACCTACTAGTTGGCCTCCGGCCAGCCGTCTCACGTCATAGGCTCGTGCGTCATAGGCTCTGACGTACTAGTTGGCCTCCGGCCAGCCGTCTCACGTCATAGGCTCGTGCGTCATAGGCTCTGACGTACTAGTTGGCCTCCTGCCAGCCGTCTGACGTCAAAGGCTCGTGCGTCATAGGCTCTGACGTACTAGTTGGCCTTCTGCCAGCCGTCTGACCTCATAGGCTCGTGCGTCACTGGCTCTGACGTACTAGTTGGCCTCCTGGGAGCCGTCTGACGTCATAGGCTCGTGCGTCATAGGCTCTGACGTACTAGTTGGCCTCCTGCCAGTCGTCTGACGTCATAGGCTCGTGCTTCATAGGCTCTGACGTATTAGTTGGCCTTCTGCCAGCCGTCTGACGACATAGGCTCGTGCGTCATAGGCTCTGACGTAGTAGTCCGCCGGTCGCTTGTGTTCTCACGTGATATGAGGGAAAGGGTGAATCAAGGGAACAAATTTATCCCGTTGGTGTCTGGACTCGGTCCTGTTTCCTTCGATTATGAGTGGAGTACTTAACCTCGAGACCAGAATTGATTGATTGATTAATTGATTGATTGATAAGATTTTATTGGCATAAAGCATAGGTTCCCAACCTGGGGTACGCGGTACGAAATTTACGTTTGTTATGCTCCAAGGGAGTGCCTTTTGAACATTTTGTCTCCCTCCCCCCATTTCCCCTGCAATTAGGGGGGATATAGTAATTTTTAGGAATTTCAAATGGTCATAACTCCTTCAAAATTGAAGCTTTTTGGGGGCCTGTCCCTTCTTTTGAGAATCCTCCCAGAAAAGCTAGTGAACTCCAACTCCACAAGTAGGACTCAATTTAAAAAAGAAGTATTCTCTTGGCTAATTATTAAAGGAGCAAATGCCTGTGAGAACTTGTTTTCAAGTATATATGCTGTATGATGTTGAATCATAAGTTGATGATGTGTAGAATGAGATATAATACATAAATATTAGAATTTAAATTTAAAACAGATGGAAGAACAATAATTAAAAAATGTAAATAACTAGAAATATAGGTAAGGTATAAATAGCTTTTCTTATTTGATATTTTATTTACTTATGTAGAAAATAGATCGGCCAACTCCCCACCCAGCACGGTACTGTGTACCTTGTGGTGGGAGTGTTGAATTGAGTGTTGAAAAATGGAATGACTCCCCTTTGTAAATTTGTTTTCATTATTTACCTCTGTAAATTTATTGAGGAATAAATTGCATTTCTTTTCATTTCATTCAATTCTTTATTGTGGAGGGATTTCGCAAAACGTGAAAACCCATGTTTCATATTTTTTTTATCCTGCATTCAACTGCGCTATTTTCAATTTTTTCCGACTGGGCCAAATTTCCCCAAGGCAAACCAACATCGTTTTAGTTTATTACCTTCGATAATGATCCTTTGTAATCGACAAAGAAAAAAAATCTGCAAATTCTTGACGCAACGGTTTATCTTCTTTGAGCAGATCGCCTTTCTGACTAATTCTCGAAATGATGGATGAAACTCTAGCTAAATAATTTAAACAATTTACAGACAAGAAACTGAGTGAATATTGCATTGTCATCTATCTGCCACCCATGTTTAAAATTTCAAGTCTCTAGCACAACATCAAAATTTAATTTGTTTAAACAAATGGTTATTCTTTAAACAATGTTAATGAAGAAAAAATCGAATATTGCATTTCTATCTTAATAAAGCTGCTGTTGATTCATGTAGTCCATTCACAAAAATTTGGAGGGCATAATCTCGGGAGAAATCGCTGAGTACGGCCTGTTGTTTATTGATCTGAGGGTACGCAATCATAAAATTTAGATGGGTCATTATTCTCTGATGGAATTCGAAACATGTTTCATGGGATTTTTGGGACTACTCTAAGAACTATTTCAAAAGGTGTTAGGCGTGAGTGGGTCGGAATGTGACGGAAATCGTATGAATCAAATAGTTAGACTTACCCACAGCAGTAGTCGACAGCGATATACATATACACACTTACGACGTCTTTAACAACAATATGAAACGGAAGGATTCAGATAAAAGATGGTAAACGAGTTTAGAGTAGAGATTGAGAGTATATTCGAAAAGAACACAACCAGTAGGTTAGAGCATACGAGAACAAGTGAAGTGGGGAGCTCAGGTCCCTTTAGATCAAGGCAGTAGTACCAACGTAACAAATGTGCCAATGCTAGCGTAATCTCATGTTTCGGATGTTTGGTTACTCTCTATATCACAATAACAGATGTAATACAATATATTATTATCCTATAAAATATATATACGAGTTTATCAGGTAATATATTGCTCTGAAGGAGCCAGAACAGAAAAATCTTATTCTCACACAAAGAGACTTCAAATAATAGTTTTCGGATGCTCCGATAGAAGCGCTTATGTACCTAGAAGTCTTCATCGAAGAAACCTCGTTTCCAATAGGGACATTCTAGATATATCTGACGTTAGAGTTAAGAAGTCTCTTCTGCCTGAATAATTCGATACTAGGATGTTTCTTAATTCGGGGTAGGTTTGTACATGGTGAGAGAAAACTGCTTCTGTAGCTTTTCCGGAAATTTTGTTCAAAATGCTATCGAAAAGAAAATAATTTTGAAAACTATCTGGATCTCGGGGATCGTGAAAGTAATCGTCTAATCTATCACAAACCTCTGAGAATCTAGACAAAAGAAGGGATTCCTTGTTTATTTTCATCCAGCAATGCAATTGCAAATTCATTAATCAAAAAATGATCTTTCTCGTCAACTCGTCAACTCGTCCTCTTCATTATTCCTGCTCTAAGCTTCCGGTTTTACATCCCTAAAAATTGGCGACCCTGACGTGATTAGAAGCGACGAGATTTCACACAATGAACACGCAACACAGGGAACCCGAAGCAGCACACCGAGACAATCCCAGCTCTGCAAGGAGATCGGACAACGTCCGATCCATAACTTTTGCTGCACCACCTTTTTGGAAGGTCAATGTCCCGATTTGGTTCAGCCAATGCGAAGCCCAATTCATCATCAGCGACCAAGACCGCTACGATTGTATCCTCAGCGCAATCGACTCTCAAGTCAGTGACCTCGTACTCCAACCACCTGATACGAACAAGTATGAGACGCTCCCCCTCCGCTCAAGACCCGCCTTGTTGAATCCTTCTCAGATTCCGAGGACCAACAGCTACAACGCCTGTTAAGGGGAACGACTCTGGGAGATCGTCGCCCAAGCCAGCTCCTACGAGGAATGAAGGAATAATTTTACTTGAGGGAGCTTTTTTACAAAACTTCATAAATCCACTTTTGACCAAAATGCGGTTTTTTCTGAATTCTGGTAGTTTCGTTAGTCTTTTAGGTACTTTGTGTAGAAGTTTCGTGTATCACAACTAAATAATATTGGATTTAATTGGACAAAAGTGGATTTATGAAGTTTTGTAAAAAAGCTCCTAACGGTACTAGGGCTGATAGTGTGGGATCTGAGCTTACTGAAAGGATGGCGCGAACGTTGGTAGGTAATTGCTGAAGCCAGAGTGTTATCAAAATTGCTTCGTTCATCTTACCTTTCGCTAATAATTAGCGAAAGGTAAGATGAACGAAGCAATTTTGATAACACTCTGGCTTCAGCAATTACCTACCAACGTCCGCGCCATCCTTTCAGTAAGCTCAGATCCCACACTATCAGCCCTAGTACCGTTAGCTGATAAGATAATCGAAGTCACAGGTACGAAAACCGAGTGTGAAGCAATGGACACAGTACACTCCAGTACACCCACAAAGACTGAGACCCATTATAAGGACCTCGTTTTGAAGATCGACGCACTGACACGCAAATTCGACTCACAACACGTGTAGGCCAAATTTTCACTTGCGCTCGCGTTCACAATCTCGCAGCAAAACACCTAATCAGCATAAGTGCAACAATAATTTGCACAATCCCAATAATGCTGTATGTCGGTACCACGCCCTTTTCAGAGCGCAAGCTCGCCGCTGCGAACCTCCTTGTTCGTTCACTCAGAAGATGCCAGCGGAATAACCAGTAGGCCAGACGCTCCAAGCGGCAGACGCTACTGGCCAAACTACTAGCCGCTTATTCATACACGACAAAACCACAAAATATCAATTCCTTGTCGAATCAGGTGCAGACGTAAGTGTTGTACCTCCTTTTCAGGCAGACAGGAAGAATAGATAGAGCCTAGGAGATGATGCTATGCCAGTGGGAGTCAGGGACGCTGAACAAGCATATAATATATTATATTATAAGACTTCTGGGGGCCCACAAAGAACCAGGCATCAACAAAAACCGACAATAGCAATACCAAAACCGGCGCCTTTTTTCTTTCTTTCTTTTTTCCCTTATCCCCTCTTTTTCCAATGCTCTCTTTCTTTCTCCCTCATCCTCTTACTTCCTGCCCATTCTTTCTACTCATTTTCCGCCTTCCTCCACGTCTTCCACTTCTACACTTCGCGCAGGACTACTACGGATTCCGTAGTACGGAATAGAGGTACTATGGAATTCCAACATCATAAACCCATGGAACCTTCCCCGCAGTCTCGTGATCACGGCCACCAGCCGAAATATTGAAGTATATTTTTCTGTGATTTTCGCTTTAAATGTGATCTCCATTTCATACTCTATTTGTAAAATATATATGTATATACATTTAATTTTTTTTTGTCTTTTTGCTGTGGTTTCAGGATGGTCTGAAACGAATTTTTGTATGAAAACTTTTCGAAAATTCGAGTTTTAAAAATTTTGGACCGACAACAATCGCTGGTACATTTTCTTCAAAAATTCGCTAAAAATGAAATTAGTAGGTATCCATTGGCTTAATTTGGCCCAATCGGAATAAATTGAAAATAGCGCAGTTGAATGCAGGATAAAAAACTCTGCAAATTCTTGACACAACGGTTTATTATCTTCCTTGTGCAGATCACCCTTCTGTCTAGATCACTAGGTCTAAATGTCAAGATCCTAAATGTTAGATTAATTATTATTATCAATTATCACTAATTATTAACAATTTTATCAAGTACCTAGTGAAAATTATTATAATTTATTTTTAGGTATTGATAATTTGTATTTATTATTAATAACTATTATTATTAATTATAATTATGATTATAATTCTGGGGTTTTTAATACTACGTCGGTAATAATTTTTCTATAAAAGAAGTACCTACCAACAAACATTCGAAATTACCTTCATTTCCGTAGCACGAAACGCACCTCAGAACAACAAACTCGACATCGACGGACGGATTTTGGTTTATTATCTTCGATAATGAACCATTGGAATCGCCCAAAGAAAAAATTTTTTTAACCCCCTCTCAAAATTTGTTGGTTTACGTTTCAAGATACGTAGATTCAGAAAATCGAATAAAAAAACTCTGCAAATTCTTGACACAACGGTTCATTATCTTCTTTGTACAGATCACCCTTCTGTCTAGATCACTAGGTCTAAATGTCTAGATCCTAAATGTTAGATTAATTATTATTGTCAATTATCACTAATTATTAACAATTTTATCAAGTACCTATTATAATTTATTGTTAGGTATTGATAATTCGTATTTATTATTAATAATAATTATTATTAATTATGATTAATTAATACGATATAATTCTGGGGTTTTTAATACTACGTCGGTAATAATTTTTCTATAAAAGAAGTACCTACTAACAAACATTCGAAATTACCTTCATTTCCGTAGCACGAAACGCACCTCAGAACAACAAACTCGACATCACTTAAGCCATATGATGTTCCAAAGAGCTTGTTAGTATGAAAATGGACCTGTATTTCAATAGTTTGATTCACGATCGGGTTGTGAGGCACAATCTTTGAGCCGTCATTGTGAACGAACGGCTGGTCGTACAAAGCTGCGGATGGTCTTAAAAAATTCTACGGAACAAACTCTATCTAAATATGAAATAAAAAACATACCGTTTGATGGGAATTTTTCGAGATATGGAATTTTCAAAATTTCAAAATTCGTTTTGAACCCCTTCCCCTTGACCTAGGGTTATGAAAAGTTTCGTGGATCATTGTGGGGCTGGTCCAAACCCAGAAACCAAATTTCGTAATTTTAACTCAACGCTAACTGGGCAAAGTGCCTCGGACGGCGGACGGCGGACGGCGTACGGCGTACGGCGGACGGACGGATTTTTTTTTATTCGATTTTCTGAATCTACGTATCTTGAAACGTAAACCAACAAATTTTGAGGGGGGATTAAATTTTTTTTTTCTTTGGGCGATTCCAATGGTTCATTATCGAAGATAATAAACCAAAAAACTCTGCAAATTCTTGACACAACGGTTCATTATCTTCTTTGTACAGATCACCCTTCTGTCTAGATCACTAGGTCTAAATGTCTAGATCCTAAATGTTAGATTAATTATTATTATCAATTATCACTAATTATTAACAATTTTATCAAGTACCTAGTGAAAATTATTATAATTTATTGTTAGGCCAGCAAGGACGAGTGTGCCGAATACGGCACACCTAACATGTTCCCACAGAATCGCTTTCATGTTGCTGCAGGTCGATATTTCCTCTGTTGCCTTTGTTTTTCCGTCCCAGGAGAGCCCGGCTCATCATTTCATAGCCATCTTTCACCGCAAAAAGGTGTCTCTCTATTTTATTTTGATTTTCAAAAAGTGGTGTGATTTTTCAATGGACCCCGATCATTGGTAAGTTGAATATCATTTATTATTTTTTGAAAATTCATTCCATCTTTATGGTATCTTCTTCAGAAATAGTTTTAGATGTTAATGAGAATGATTTAATTAGCTATTTCGTCATTTCACCTGGGTCTGGGGGTGTGAAAAGGTGAGTGTGCCGTATATGGCACACTCGTCCCCCCCAGGTGCTTTTGTCTACCCTTGCTCACTGTAATGTTCAGAAGCGAAGTTGCAATATTCTCTCTTTCTACAGGCTGAACGTGACTCTCAACTGTTGCAGAAGTAGTAAAACTACTCGAGGATGATATCCTGGATATTTTGAGGGAGGACGATGATGTAAATGTGCGGGACGTTTTCATCGCACCACCGCCATATGGCTGGATAACAGCGTGGTTGCTGTTGCTTCAAGTTCTCTGGGGGAAAATCCAGTCAAGCCCGTGAAAAGGTATTCTTCCAAAGAGAAAAGACATATTCATGTACCACAACCAGCCCTTATTGCGACTTACAATAAAAATATGGGTGGTACTGACAGGATGGATCAGGGCATCAGTCAATACCGCATATCGATCAGAGGAATGAAATGGTACTGGACTTTACTGACGTGGCTATTGGATACGGCTATAAACAATGCCTGGCTGGTATATAAGAATACTGGGAGGAGAATTACCATACTTGATTTCAGGAGAGAAACAGTTCTCACATACCTCACAAGGTATAAAACCCCAGTCAAATCAAAAGGTCCTACAGCATTGTCGACGAAGAGGACATCCAGAGTCCTAGATGACATACGATATGATCGAACTGATCATCTCCTCGGCGAGGTTGATGACAAGAAGAGGAGGAGATGTGCACACAAAGGATGCAAAAGCAGAGTAACATCAATGTGTGTTAAATGTGACGTACCTAGGTTTGTGTCTCAAGTGCAATATCCCGTTCCGTTCAAAGCCGTGATTTTTCGAAATTTGCTATCCTAATGTACTTTGCCTTGTTTGAATTTTCAGAATTTGAGAGAAATTATAATCTTTGTATGTCTTATTACTAACTTTTTACGAAACTGACAATAACTAGTCACAAAATTGTAATAGTTATCACAATCTTGTGACTAGTTATTGTCAGTTTCGTAAAAAGTTAGTAATAAGACTATAATTTCTCTCAAATTCTGAAAATTCAAATTTCATATAATTATTATAATATAATAATAATTATTATAATATAATAATAATAATATCATATAATAATATAATTTGTATATCATATTATGATATAAAAAGTATACTGCGTATAATTCTTTATTAAATCGACCCAGTGTAATTTTGACCCCACAGACGACGAGTGTGCCGTATATGGCACACCCTCCCACTCCTCACTGAATCGTCACAGATTTTTTTTAGTATTTTTATGGGCTCAAACTAAAGCTAGGAAGTCAAGAAATACGAGAAAAAAGTATTTTTTTTGTGGTAAATAATTTCCGTCTTTAGAGGGAAATAATAATAATAATTATTAATTATGATTAATTAATACGATATAATTCTGGGGTTTTTAATACTACGTCGGTAATAATTTTTCTATAAAAGAAGTACCTACCAACAAACATTCGAAATTACCTTCATTTCCGTAGCACGAAACGCACCTCAGAACAACAAACTCGACATCACTCTCGCCATATGATGTTCCAAAGAGCTTGTTAGTATGAAAATGGACCTGTATTTCAACAGTTTGATACACGATCGTGTTGTGAGGCACAATCTTTGAGCCCTCATTGTGAACGAACGGCTGGTCGTACAAAGCTGCGGATGGTCTTAAAAAATTCTACGGAACAAACTCTATCTAAATATGAAATAAAAAACATACCGTTCTATATGAATTTTTCGAGATATGAGATTTTCAAATTTTCAAAATTCGTTTTGAACCCCTTCCCCTTGACCTAGGGTTATGAAAAGTTTCGAGGACCATTGTGGGGTTGGTCGAAACCCATAAAAAAAATTTCGTAATTTTAACTCAACGCTAACTGGGCAAAGTGGCGCGGACGGCGTACGGCGGACGGCGGACGGCGTACGGCGTACGGCGGACGGACGGATTTTTTTTTATTCGATTTTCTGAATCTACGTATCTTGAAACGTAAACCAACAAATTTTGAGGGGGGGTTAAAATTTTTTTTTCTTTGGGCGATTCCAATGGTTCATTATCGAAGATAATAAACCAAAATCCGTCCGTCCGCCGTACGCCGTACGCCGTCCGCCGTCCGCGCCACTTTGCCCAGTTAACGTTGAGCTAAAATTACGAAATTTGGTTTCTAGGTTTGGACCAGCCCCACAATGATCCTCGAAACTTTTCATAACCCTAGGTCAAGGGGAAGGGGTTCAAAACGAATTTTGAAAATGTGAAAATCTTATAACTCGAAAAATTCATATAGAACGGTATGTTTTTTATTTCATATTTAGATAGAGTTTGTTCCGTAGAATTTTTTAAGACCAACCGCAGCTTTGTACGACCAGCCGTTCGTTCGCAATGACGGTTCAAAGATTGTGCCTCACAACACGATCCTGACTCAAACTGTTGAAATACAGGTCCATTTTCATTCTAACAAGCTCTTTGGAACATCATATGGCTTAAGTGATGTCGAGTTTGTTGTTCTGAGGTGCGTTTCGTGCTACGGAAATGAAGGTAATTTCGAATGTTTGTTGGTAGGTACTTCTTTTATAGAAAAAATATTACCGACGTAGTATTAAAAACCCCAGAATTATATCGTATTAATAATTAATATGATATAATGATTAATTATCAATCATAATTAATAATAATTATTATTAATAATAAATACGAATTATTAATACCTAACAATAAATTATAATAATTTTCACTAGGTAGGTACTTGATAAAATTGTTAATAATTAGTGATAATTTATAATAATAATTAATCTAACATTTAGGATCTAGACATTTAGACCTAGTGATCTAGACAGAAGGGTGATCTGTACAAAGAAGATAATGAACCGTTGTGTCAAGAATTTGCAGAGTTTTTTTATTCGATTTTCTGAATCTACGTATCTTGAAACGTAAACCAACAAATTTTGAGGGGGTGTTCGGCCCTTGTGAGGCCTCAGTTTCCTTCCTCCATGCGCCTTAGCTCTCCCTGATTCCATGACCCAGTTAGTTCCGTAGCCCACTAGCGCCCCGACCATTCACTATACTATACATTACCACCGAATAACAACACTAATACTATTCACCCGACACATAATATTTCCAGATTATTATTTACCGAATTATAAATGCCAGTTGGGGTAACATGCTGAGAAAACGGGCAATGAAGTACCTACATATAAATTACATTGCAAAACTGCGTCGTGTAACGCCATTTTGGTTTCCCCTCCGAACGACCATTCAGTCTAATCGCTTTACCAGTATAACTTCGTGCTCCCAAATTTCCTATATTTTTCCAGTTATATTTTTCAATAAAACTACCGATTTACCGACGCAAATAGTTTTCTGAATAATCCCGAGACTACACCACAGGGGGGGTTAAAAAAATTTTTTCTTTGGGCGATTCCAATGGTTCATTATCGAAGATAATAAACCAAAATTTTAACCCCCCCTCAAAATTTGTTGGTTTACGTTTCAAGATACGTAGATTCAGAAAATCGAATAAAAAAAAAATCCGTCCGTCCGCCGTACGCCGTCCGCGCCACTTTGCCCAGTTAACGTTGAGCTAAAATTACGAAATTTGGTTTCTGGGTTTGGACCAGCCCCACAATGATCCTCGAAACTTTTCATAACCCTAGGTCAAGGGGAAGGGGTTCAAAACGAATTTTGAAAATTTGAAAATCTCATATCTCGAAAAATTCATATAGAACGGTATGTTTTTTATTTCATATTTAGATAGAGTTTGTTCCGTCAAATTTTTTAAGACCATCCGCAGCTTTGTACGACCAGCCGTTCGTTCACAATGACGGCTCAAAGATTGTGCCTCACAACACTATCGTGAATCAAACTGTTGAAATACAGGTCCATTTTCATTCTAACAAGCTCTTTGAAACATCATATGGCTTAAGTGATGTCGAGTTTGTTGTTCTGAGGTGCGTTTCGTGCTACGGAAATGAAGGTAATTTCGAATGTTTGTTGGTAGGTACTTCTTTTATAGAGAAATAATTATAATTATTATTACCGACGTAGCATTAAAAACCCCAGAATTATATCGTATTAATTACTCATAATTAATAATAATTATTATTAATAATAAATACGAATTATTAATACCTAACAATAAATTATAATGATTTTCACTAGGTACTTGATAAAATTGTTAATAATTACTGATAATTGATAATAATAATTAATCTAACATTTAGGATCCAGACATTTAGACCTAGTGATCTAGACAGAAGGGTGATCTGTACAAAGAAGATAATGGACCGTTGTGTCAAGAATTTGCACAGTTTTTTTTCTTTGGGCGATTCCAATGGTTCATTATCGAAGATAATAAACCAAAAAAATAGAAAACACGGGTTTTTCAGTTTTTTCTAAATCCCTCACAATAAAGAATTAAAATTCATATCCACTAGTTAAGGACCACCCTCTATACATGGGTTCACACCAAAAGAGATGATATAGTTACATAAATAAGTAAATGAATGAAGTGCCCTCAAAAATAAAGTGCCTCTCCATGCCCGTCATACCATATTTAATGAGTGAGGTGAAATGCTTCTTTAATTTGTCCTTAAAGACAAGCAGCGAATCCTCCCTACCTGTCAAGTAGGCAGGGAGAGATTTAGAACGCAAGCCCCCCCCCCCCCCCCAATGAATATAACATAATATGTTATGTTATATTATGTCCCATAGCAGGGTTCATTCTTAGCGGAAGCAGGTTAATCCTATCCGCAGCCCTCGTCACACTGAGGTTTCGTTTGAGTTTCTTCCTCAAGTTCAGCACTTCAAACTCCTTGAAAATTTTCAAAGTACATCTAACCGGTTTTTTAGGTAAAATCTTAATTAGGCTTTTCTGAGTTCTAGCTGGGGATTCAGTTTGCATTCAAATGTGGATTCATTTGAGCACGTTGTATTCATGGAATCAGCATAACTTGTGCGTTCTGAATATTATCAAGCCCTACAAAAACGCACCACGTGAAAATCTGACTTGTTACAGTTCTGCGAACGGCACCTCGGATTCAACGTGAAATCTCCGGGCGGAAACTTTCTTTCAATTATTGTTCCCCTCTTCGGAGTTAATATCTTCACCTAGAGACTCTAAAACTTCCCTCTGTACACTATTCCCACAAGAACATTCCCGCAGAGGAGTAAAGACCCCAAAACGCGAGATGTTCAACGGCCAACCGCAGGGCTCTCTCAGCTCCGGCACTTCGTCATCCGAACCGCCTCCTTCATCACTGGAGCTTGCGCCGGTCTCATATTCATTGCCCTTTCCCTAAGGAATGACTCGACTTCCAAGCAAAAACCTTCGTGTTTCCGACGCAAAAAATTGTCTTTGTTTTTCCGTGTTTTTTTTTCTGTTAGGGGCGAGGAACATTTTGAAAATGAATGCTGCAGCTAGAGAGAAAGGTATTTGTCATTTGTTCCAGCCGTTATCCAGTTTTCGTGGTGACAAACCTTCGAGGGAAAGGTTTTCGGTTGTAATGTATTCCACGGTGCCTATTGTTCTTTCGCGTGTTTTTCACTCAACTCAAACGCTTGCTTTGACGCGTGTCCTTCCATGACCTTCCTGTGCATCACTCTCGAGCTTCCTTTTCATCCTTCTCTCGGGTCCGTTAGACCCAAATGTTGACGTAACAGCGGTAATATTTCAGAGAAAAAAATCACAGTATCTCGTAATTACTCCTTCCTCTATTCTGACACCTACATAAATAATCAGGAAGGCTGATCAGAGATAGGTAGGTACATCAATAGACGGTTGATGTATTGGATACAAATAAGTATTCAGAATATCAAATAATATCTTGGACAATGGTTAAGGCACTTTTTCGGGTTGGGATTATGGGTTGAGTATTTGAAAAGGCACTGTCTGAAGTTGAAACGAAGCTCTTTGCAAAATTCCAAGACAATCGTTGAAGGTGAAGAGGCTGTAGCCTTGAACGTCTGAATAAGGCCGGTCTACACGCTCAAGCCATTTGCGCAAACTGGCTTGCACAAGCCAGTTTGTACAGTTATATCGTTGCGTGTGGACGCAGTTTGTGCAAGCCATTCGGCTTGCGCAAGCCAGATAATTTGGCTTGAGCAAAGTCAGTCTCGGACAGAAAATCGGCTTGAGGTTGGAGCTTGGCATGAGTGAAGTTTGAGCGTGTGGACGAGGTTCAAGCCTCACCCACAATCTCGCGCCGGCGCATTCGTTCTCTTCTCGAGTGCGAATCACATTTCTCGACGCCCTCACAACTAAGGATAGGAAAAAGATAGTTTGTTTTAAATTAGCAAGGAGATTGGTTCTAATGAACGGGACTTGCAAAAAAAAAGGCTCCAAAATAGTATTAACAAAAGTAAATGATGATATCTTTGGTTAAATTTTTCTGTTTACGGTTCTTTGCATGTCATCATTTTTTGGAGAACAATCATCAAATAGGTAGAAGTAGAAAGTAATAAAAACCGATCAAACATGAGAAAACATTGGTAGGTAGGTATATATTTGAATGAGTAGGTAATTGATCACATTTTTCTGAGAACCCACTAACGAAGGACACTAATTTTTTAGTGGAACCTATGTGAATGTTTACGTACCTAAATATTTATATTTAGAAAAAATTATAGAAGAAATAACACATTATTTATTTAACATTATTAACACTCTTTAACATTATTTTATTTTCAGTCCTATCATTTAATCGAGTTTCCTGAAGCACAACTGAGCGTGTGGACGCCACCGAGTTGTTCAGTTCAGTTTGCACAAACTGGCTTGTGCAAGCCGGTTTGCGCAAATGGCTTGAGCGTGTAGACCAGCACAAGGTTGTTTTACCCCTTGTTGCCTTTGGATTATGGACATGGGTAATTATTGGAACGATGAATGGCGATGAATAATCGACTATATTCAGGCACATGTGATACATAGAACGGTAATATTAACATGGAGGAGAGAGACACCTCGGGAAGGGGGCACTGCCTCCTGTACTCATCATTTAGTTATTAAGTTAGTTATTCATTTAGTTATCCAAGTTATTATCAATAATAATATAAATAATTATGATATAAATAATAATTACAAAATATTATTTAATTATACATGCTTTTTTTCTTTTTTCACAAAGTAACTCCGTTGAATACAATTTAATTTGTTAATCTTTATTAGTATTAAATTTCGAAAATGAAAACCTTTTCACAGGTATCACAACTCTGCCACTTCTGGTACATTCTACCTTATTTTCCTGCACTTCATTACTATTATTAGGTACAATGACATTATCCTCAGTATTTGGCTGAGTATCGATGAGTAATGATTCCCTTGGGCTGAATCTCATATTGTTATTAAACATGTATCATACGCATCTTTGACGGCTTCATGATGGACTTAGGCTGAACAAATATTTCCTATTACGAACGTAATGTTTACCTTCACTGTTCTGTACTACATATGAACATGGACCAAATATTTTGGTGATAACGCCATGTAGCCAATGAACTTGCGGTTTCAGCTTGTAGTGAACATTTTCACCCACAACTAATTGTGGCAATTGTTTACAGTTTTTATCATAATTTCTCTTGGATTGTTTTTGTTTTTCACTGTTAACTAGCTTCGGTTTCAATAACTTGGTAATGTGCATCTTCCGTCTTTTTTTTTTTAGACATGAGTAAGTGAGCTGGTAAAGATTCACTTTCTTTGGGCGTATCACGATAGTGTAATAAAGCTAAGTATGGATCTGTTTGTGAATCCTTACATTTTGTTAATAGATTTCGAACTATTTTTACAGCGCTTTCCGCCATTTCATTGGACCTTGCCATGAATGGGCTAGTGATTATATGGTTAATCTCCCATTGTTTCATAAAATCTTTGAATTCACTGGATCCGAACGGTGGTCTACCGTCCGTGACGAGTTGGAATGGTGTTCCATGTCTACTAAATATGGATTTCATATGACCAATGACAGTTGACGCATTATTGGAGGCTATTTTTTCAATATCTATATACCTGGAAAAATATTCTACTATGACCAAATATTTAGAACCCTCCCAATCCATAAAATCAGCACCTAATTTTTTCCATGGCATTGGAGGTATATCATGAGGTTGTAGTGGTTCATTAACATTTTGAGGCCTGAACTTGATACATGTTTGACAATTTGACACCAAATTTGAAAATTCTGACCACATACATATTAGGCCAGTACAAAACACCTCTGACTAACACTTTTGTTCGTTGTTCACCCATGTGACCAATATGTATACGGTGCAATATGGTTTTTCTGAATTGTTTTGGAACAACAATACTTGTATTTTTGTACAATACCTACTTCGTCGATTACACTAATTTCACTGTTGAAGTTCCAATACGACTTCACAATATCCTTGATTTGACTTTTGGTGGAAAGCCATACCTTCTCTAGAACACTGTCTTAATAGTATTATTTCCTCGTCAGTCTCACTGATGAAACCTCAGCTGAAGTGCTTACGAGGTTGACATGGACTGTGATTTCATCATCCAGATAGTTATCAGTATCTGGAAGTGGAGCAGCTCCAGCAGCGATTGTCGACTCAAAGAGCTGCTCTGGACAAAGTATCGGCGATATACATATGCCGGCCTGGTTTATAGATTTCATTAATGTCGTATGTTTGCAATTGCAGCAGCATACTTTGTAGACGACTGGGAACATCCGCTAAACTTCGCTTACAGATTGTGACTAGTGCTGAATGGTCCGTTTCGACAGTGACTGTTTGACCGTAGAGTTCCTTTTCAATTTGCGCGTAGCCTTGCTGACACGCATTTAGGGTTTTCTAGGCATAGTCCGACGGTTTGCTGTTTTGTAAAATTACGGCACCGACTGCGAATTTAGAAGAGTCTACTGATAATGTTATTGGTCCCTTAACATCAAAGTGCGCTAATACAGGGGCCTGTGTTAATAATTGTTTTAGCCTTTCAAATGTTTTTTGAAAATTAACATCCCATTCCCACGACACATCTTTTCTTACTAGTTGCCTTAATCTTGTAGTTTCATGAGCAAAATTAGGGATAAAATTTGACAAGTATGTGACTAGTCTTAGAAATCTCTGTAAGGACTTTTTGTCAGTAGGAGCAGGCATGGCACATATTGCTTCTATTCTAGCTTTTTCTAGGCGCATACTTTTCATTTGAGAATATATGACCCATGTATTTCACCTCCCAACCTGACCAAACTTACACTTAGGCCCGTATGCAAGAACGCACCTTTAATAAAAGGTCTCCTTAAGGAAGCTTTAAGGAACCCTTCTATTCAAGTTACGATGCAGAGACCTCCCTTTCCTACTGATAACAGCTGCCTTTAAGGAGACCTCCTTTAATCTGAAGGGACCTCCCTTTTACGTTCCTTTCGCGAGTTTCTAATGCAGAGATCTTCCTCAACGCCTGCTGTACCGTAAATCGGTCAGGAATTATAAGGAAGCCTTTTAATTAAAAGGAGCGTGCCTAAACTTATAAGGCTGGTCGCGAGGTACCTTATAGCTTCCTTTTAGCTTCAAGGAGTTGATTTTCGGTCGTGAACATGATAAGATAGGTAGTTCAAAGAGATATAAATTTTCGAATTAATTATTGTGATAGGTATTCGAAATGTCGCCGTCCTATTATTTTCTCAACCTTAATAGTGCTTTCTGTGGACAGGATTTAATCAACTCCCGCATTCAAGACGCATTCACCAATAGTTATTTCAGGTGAGGATTGTTTTAGAACTCTCCTTTTCATTTCATCTTCTACCAATGAATATGATAGGGCCTATCAAATCCAAGCATAATTTGGTCCATGTGAGTCTATATTCAGAATTACAGCACACACCGCACATCAATATGATTCAGAATTAAGTGATAATCCTCCGGAGTAAATCGCACTATTGATTCGACCTCCAACTACCGACCAACATGATCACATAACGGTCTAAACCTCCTCGGGAAACCATTGATCGGACGCTATATCTAGGGACGCGGGAGCGTCCCGCCCGCCAAGAAAACCGAAGCCCTGAAAACCGAAGCGACTGAGACACTGATTACGCGACGGAACAAGTTGGAGTTTTCACCATCCCGTAGCTCGGTCCCCTGAGTGTCTCGAGAGTTGATTTTTTGTACACCAACTCTCCAGGGGCACGTGAGGACGTAAAACAAATTTCAGCTCTTGGGAACATCAGGTGTCGGGGGTATAACAATTTTAAAACCACTATTTTTCACGTTTTTCGTGTTCTTCTTCTTCTTGTCGTTGTCGTTGTTGTTGTTGTTGTTGTTGTTCATTGACGGGGCTACAGCCCAGCAGACAAATCGGATCGAGCTGAAATTTCGCACACACGTTTGTTATGCTCCAAGGGAGTGCCTTTTGACCATTTTTTCTCCCTCCCCCCATTTCCCCCCCAATTAGGGGGGAAATAGTGTTTTTTAGGAATTTCAAATGGTCATAACTCCTTCAAAATTGAAGCTTTTTCAGATTTTCTTTTTTAGTTGTGTTCAGCTTTTCAAACTGTTTAATTTGAGATCAAAAAATGCTTCCTAAAGGGAAAAATAAAGGAGTTATGGTGATTTTTCTATTTTCAACAACAACTGCCGCAAATATTGATGAAAATTGGTGCGGTTGGTCTTAAAATGTCCGCTAGGTTGTCTAGAATATGCTCAATAATTTTGAACTAAATCTCAATCGATTCGACTAATCCACAGCCAAAAATACGTGAATAAATTCCACATCTACTGATTTGGCTAATTTCCGAAAACATCAAAGTTGAACGGTGGTCAGAAAAATTGTCGTAGAGTGGCGCCTGTTTGAGGATCGATAGGAAATTTAATGGGCTTTCGAATGAGGGTAGCACACTTTGCCACTTTTCCCAACGGTTCTCGAGTTATTCGCGATTTTTGGTATAAAAACGTGCGTTTTACGTTTTGCAAACTTTGTGTGGCCGCCGGTAGCCTCGTGGACAAGCGCGTCTGTCCGCGATGCGTAAGATCTTGGGTTCAACACCCGCTGGCGTGAAAGGATTTTTCACATACTTAGCCGTTGCGGCGGTCACCTGGTGGAAAGCAATGGCAAACTACCACCAGTATCATTTGCTAGTACAGACTCTCAAATAGTGCCGTTCGGAACCGGCGATAAACTGTAGGTCCCGTATAACTTGTGAAGACGTGCATCACAGGATTATATGTGAGAGGTCGCCAACGTCCGAAATTCGGATACGGCACTCCAAGAAGAAGAAACTTTCTCTTTCCACTTTCTCTTCGACACCAATAATTAAAATTATTGTAATGATTCTCAACAACAAAAATTTGCACAATCCCCAAGAAAAAATTCAATAAATTTTCAAAAAATTTCTAATTCAAATTCATTCAAATTTCTAATTCTTTCTATTTTTCAAATTTAATAATAATAATTGTTTTAAATTTTAATAATTTTTTAAAATTGTTAATTGTTTTAATTAATCGAAAATTTTAAAACTACTATTTAACCAATTCGCAAAAATTTTAAAACTACTTATTTTTCAAACACATTTCAGATAACAAACAATGATTTCCAAAAAATAATTATTCTTGTCACAAAAAGAAGAAACAAAAAGGCAAATTAGTAGGCGTACTAATTTTTTACTAAATTTTGACTAGGATAAAACTTCATTTAGGAAAACATTTACTAGTTACCTCGTAGGTACTTTTGTTAAATTGAACCGTATTGTTTAAGTACCGCTCGAAAACTAGCCATGCAAAAAGATGTGATATCCCCCAAAAACAACTCCGTTGTAAAAACTGGCCCGCCAAAAAACCTCAGCCGCAAAAAGGAATGATATCCATTTTGCCCGCCAGCCACATATATAGGATGCTCAGTGCTTCGCACCTCGCTGTTGAGTGTGCATATAGAAACCTGATCCTCCTACCCCTAACCTCCACCGTCAATGTTTTCCTGTTCCCTGCCTCCTTCCCACAACCCCCTCTCACCCTTAGTCACCCTCGGTTTCACCTAATATGTTTCCTCTGTTACACCAGCAGGGAGCTTTACGCTTCTTTCAATGCTGTTGGCGGGAGCTTTTTGCCAGATGAACAAGCCTGAATTGAAGCATTACTTCATTACAGTTGTACCACTGCTGATTACTCGTGACCACCAGTAATACTTATAATATAGTAATGCTTCAATTCAGGCTTGTTCATCTGGCAAAAAGCTCCCGCCAACAGCATTGAAAGAAGCGTAAAGCTCCCTGCTGGTGTAACAGAGGAAACATATTAGGTGAAACCGAGGGTGACTAAGGGTGAGAGGGGGTTGTGGGAAGGAGGCAGGGAACAGGAAAACATTGACGGTGGAGGTTAGGGGTAGGAGGATCAGGTTTCTATATGCACACTCAACAGCGAGGTGCGAAGCACTGAGCATCCTATATATGTGGCTGGCGGGCAAAATGGATATCATTCCTTTTTGCGGCTGAGGTTTTTTGGCGGGTTCATCATTACAGAGCCTTAATACGTACCCCTCTCCATGATATCGCGCCGTCGCCATTGGTTGAAAACCCCGACAATATACTCGCTGGAAAAGTTTGCGGCGGCCTCGTCAGCATTTCGCGCACAATGCGAGCGGTACCTAAGCAATAACGGCCTATCGAAGGGGTGAAACCCTTATAACGGGTAACGACTCAAAAGATCACGCAGCATCCCATCCCGTTAATCAAGGCTTTTGATGGTGGAGCACGGCTCGTTAATGAGCCGTTGAGAATAAATAGGTTTCAGCCGTTGAAACTTTGGTATTATTTCATTTCATAGCCACCGTCTTGATACTCTTCATTGAGGGTAGATACGACTGATAACTGAATCTGTTTTAGTGCTGGTCGAACAGGAAATGCACGTATAACACGCAGCACTCAGCACCTCTTGCCTCTTTCTCCACCTTGTTTCCACTGTCCAATAGACTTCGGCAAGTTGATTACCTATTTATTTTCAAAGTATTCGGGCATAGAATAACCCCGAAGATGGCAACATCAACTCGCTGTGCTCGAAATGAGACGCGCGCCATTTCAATACAATCCGGACGACATAACAAAAAGCTCGGAGGGTTCGGGTGGTTTATCGTTTATTGTTCAATTTCCATCCTATGCAAATTCTGGACTGCTGTTTTGAATCTATGCTGCCCTCTTCAACAAGCTCCGGATCCGGAACGGTCAAACTAAACTGGTCCATCTGCCCATCTGGCCGACCGTTCCCCCTGTCAACAAATTGGATTTTTCATTCATTCAGAGCAGCTGCCCCCTGTTTAATAGTTCATAATTATATTATAATCCCGCTTTTCTCCGGCCCGGAAGCTAATCTTCCCCTGTTATATCTTTTCCCGGATAAACTGCAAGAGGGAACCCGGTACCAACTGTAGTCTATTGGTCGGATAGTAAACCTTAAACCTCCAGGCCCAAAGGGATACTTCCATTCTCCCCTTCTTCGCCCGGCCGCTTTGCCCGGCTCTCTTTCGTAGCGCTGGCCAGCGGGCGTGTACCAGGCAACGGACCTGTTGTGATTTTAAATTCTACCCTCAACCCCTTCATTCGGAACTCATCGTCCTTTCTGTACCAAATGGCGGTTTTTCGTTGAAGCTCAGATCCGGATCTTTTATCTCTAACCAAGTGATGAATTAAGTTGACATAATCTGCTCAAATGCAAATATCCCAGTAGGAGGGTACACAAACGAAAAAACTCTGCAAATTCTTGACACAACGGTTTATTATCTTCCTTGTGCAGATCACCCTTCTTTCTATACCAGACTGTATTGCAAATCGGTACCATACCATATTATCACCGAACTCATACCATACCAAACGAATTTCTTTCCTATCATACCGTACTGTACTATACTAAATCATACATACAATAATATACCATACCATACTCATACCATGTCATACAAACCGAGTAAATATTGAAATGTCGTCCATTTCTGACCTATATTTAAAATTTCAAGTATCTAGCTCATCATCAAAATTTAATTTGTATTATTACAAAAAGGTATTATTTAAACAATTTTATAGATGAGAAACCGAGTAAATATTGCAATGTGGTCTATCCCCGACTCACGGTTAAAATTTCTAGACTATTGTTTACCGGGAAGATGAAAAAAGGTGGTTTTATTCTGGGCGTCTGGGGGTTAACGGCCGTTTTCGACGCGAAAGTTTAGTGTTTTTCCTAAACCTTTGCGCGCTCACTGAACGAACGGCTGGTCGCACAAAAATCCAATTGGTCTTAAAAGATTCGTACTTTTTCAGGTCATTCAAAAGTGAACTAAAACTCTGCAAATTCTTGACACAACGGTTCATTATCTTCTTTGTACAGATCACCCTTCTGTCTAGATCACTAGGTTTAATTGTCTATATATATATATTGTTTATTAGGATATTTCCTAAATGTTAGATTAATAATTATTGTCAATTATCACTAATTATTAACAATTTCATCAAGTACCTAGTGAAAATTATTGTTGGTGTGGTAGGTGCGTCCAGGCTGATTGCGGTTATCCATTATTGTGGGTTGTGTTTTTAATAAAACCACCTTGTAGCAGCCAATAATTTTAATAGAGGGGTGACGTTTCGGTCTCCAGTGTAGACCCTAATCATACCTAGTGAACAGTAAAATATATATAAACAATCAACTCAGATCGACTAAACTACATGTAGAATTTGCCGTAACTATTAAGTGACAAGATCTAGGCTTACCTTACAAGATAAATTATACTAAGATGATGTATTTACACTAAGATAATTGTAGGTAACTATTTTCACAATGAATAATGAGTTTTATATACATGATGAACAATATGTAAGAGAGAACGATGAGATGAAGACAGTGGTTTACGGATGTGAAGGAATGGGAACCAGCGAAACAGAATTACTGGATGGAGAAGATTTGTTCTACATGGATCTTTTTAAAGTATCCATGTAGTCATAGCCTATGTGTGTGGTGTTGTGGATGATGATATAATGAGGGTGAGTGGGCAAAGAATGAAGTGCTGGAGAGTATGGTGAGACTAGAGGTTGTCTAGTGAAAATTATTATAATTTATTGTTAGGTATTAATAATTCGTATTTATTATTGATAATAATTATTATTAATTATGATTAATTAATACGATATAATTCTGGGGTTTTTAATACTACGTCGGTAATAATTTTTCTATAAAAGAAGTACCTACCAACAAACATTCGAAATTACCTTCATTTCCGTAGCACGAAACGCACCTCAGAACAACAAACTCGACATCACTTAAGCCATAATATGGCTTATGATGTTCCAAAGAGCTTGTTAGTATGAAAATGGACCTGTATTTCAACAATTTGATTCACGATCTTGTTGTGAGGCACAATCTTTGAGCCGTCATTGTGAACGAACGGCTGGTCGTACACAGCTGCGGATGGTCTTAAAAAATTCTTCGGAACAAACTCTATCTAAATATGAAATAAAAAACATACCGTTCTATATGAATTTTTCGAGATATGAGATTTTCAAATTTTCAAAATTCGTTTTGAACCCCTCCCCCTTGACCTAGGGTTATGAAAAGTTTCGAGGACCATTGTGGGGTTGGTCGAAACCCATAAAAAAAATTTCGTAATTTTAACTCAACGCTAACTGGGCAAAGTGGCGCGGACGGCGGACGGCGAACGGCGTACGGCGGACGGACGGATTTTTTTTTTATTCGATTTTCTGAATCTACGTATCTTGAAACGTAAACCAACAAATTTTGAGGGGGGGTTAAAAAAATGTTTTCTTTGGGCGATTCCAATGGTTCATTATCGAAGATAATAAACCAAAATTACACGGTTCAGTTAAATATTTGGAGATATGACATTGTCGAAATTTTAAATTTCGTTTTGAACCCCTTCCCCTTGACCTAGGGTTATGAAAAGTTTCGAGGACCATTGTGGGGCTAATCCAAACCCAGAAACCAAATTTCGTAATTTTAACTCAACGCTAACTGGGCAAAGTGGCGCGGACGGCGTACGGATATAAAGGATCACTCCTTTAATATGCAACCCTAATAATAATTTATAAAGTGTCTCCCTTCCATAGCAAGGATTATTATAGGGGTTCAAAACGAATTTTGAAATTTTAAAAATTTCATATCTCGAAAAATTCATATAGAACGGTATGTTTTTTAAGACCATCCGCAGCTTTGTACGACCAGCCGTTCGTTCACAATGACGGCTCAAAGATTGTGCCTCACAACACGATCGTGAATCAAACTGTTGAAATACAGGTCCATTTTCATACTAACAAGCTCTTTGGAACATCATATGGCTTAAGTGATGTCGAGTTTGTTGTTCTGAGGTGCGTTTCGTGCTACGGAAATGAAGGTAATTTCGAATGTTTGTTGGTAGGTACTTCTTTTATAGAAAAATTATTACCGACGTAGTATTAAAAACCCCAGAATTATATCGTATTAATTAATCATAATTAATAATAAATACAAATTATTAATACCTAACAATAAATTATAATAATTTTCACTAGGTACTTGATAAAATTGTTAATAATTAGTGATAATTGATAATAATAATTAATCTAACATTTAGGATCTAGACATTTAGACCTAGTGATCTAGACAGATCTGTTTAGACCTAGGTGATCTGTACAAAGAAGATAATGAACCGTTGTGTCAAGAATTTTTTTATTCGATTTTCTGAATCTACGTATCTTGAAACGTAAACCAACAAATTTTGAGGGGGGTTAAAATTTTTTTCTCTTTGGGCGATTCCAATGGTTTATTATCGAAGATAATAAACCAAAATTGCAAGAATTCGTTTTTACAGGATCATATACCTAGTAACTTTGAGTAAACACTTTGAGTGACGTTATTAAGAGACTTGTTAACACAACAATTCCCCTATCAAAAAACTCTGCAGGTGACTGAAACCAGAGTGCTGAGGCTCATTACTGCGGCTCTTTGGTACGTACGAAATGCAACACTTTTTGGGTGACCCCCCCCCCCCCCCCGCACCATTATATTGTGTCACCTTCAGCGCATATGGGGAACGTAAGCAGATTAGTATTTTCTTTAGACATTAATAACATTTTTAATGGTGTTTTTAATGGTTGACATGCCAGAACTGAACGGACCAGTCGCCGTGAACTGAGCCGACGATTGCGTTCCCATTTCACTTTCCCGGTTATGATTATCACCAGAGCTGAGTACAGGTCTTGGATTTCTTTCAATTTACATTTCATTCTTCACACTGAGGTCTTCCCCCATTTTTCCTCACCAAGGACAACCTCAATATAGTTTCAACGAAGATAATTTTAATTTCCATTTTCTTCATCTTTTAATACCTCCAGATACTCCCAAACACCTGAACGACTATTCCGAAGGGGTTGTAGGATTTAGGGCACGTTTTCCATCAAGATCTTTCCGATAGCAGAAAGCTTGGGCACCCCTCAAAATGAACATTAATAATTACTGAATTTGATTCAATCGCAATTGAAGTGTAGAGTATAAATAAATTGTCTGAGGCTCAATGAGATTGATGATACTGCTGATACTGCTGCTATTGATGTTGAAAACCTGCTGATACTTGAATTGTATTAAAAAGGCCGAACCTTAAGTTTGGTTTCATGCCAATTTCAACGTTCAAACCGCATTTAAAACTAAAGGGTTTTTACTGCTCCGGAGAATTTAAATAGATTGGGAAAAAGAATCACCGCCCTGTAACCTTATGAGGGCTCGGCTAAAGTAAATAAAAAGGGCCTCCTCAAAGCGTACCAAGGATGGGCATTATTTTGCAACTGAGGCCCATTGAACGTTGGGAAAGAAGCTCAAAGCTATGAGGTTTCCTCCATACCATTACACGGTTTGCTGCTTAAAATTGCATAATCCTTGCTATGGAAGGGAAACACTTTATAAATTATTATTAGGGTTGCATATTAAAGGAGTGATATTACTTAGCAGCTTAAAGTGACTCCGTAATAAGTAAGTGTTTATGCGCAGCAATGAGGATCCCTTCATTATACTCAATAATCACGGATGCTGGTTTATTATATTTGATAAACCGAAGGTGGAACAGATAGAAAGTCATCAACATGAACGTGAATTATGCGGCAGCTCAATTTGAACAGCACTTGATTCTGAGGTACTTTTCGTGTCTACGGAACGAAGGTAATTTCGAATATTTGTTGGTAGGTATTTCTTATTATCTAGGGATGCGGTAGCGTCCCCCCCCCCCCTCACACCACTGCCACAAGTTGAGAAAAACAAATGGTACCGAGTGTATGTTTACTGGTATTAGTTATGTTTTTCAGGTATCCATATATCGGCTCTTATTTGACTGATCTACTTGAAATTTGGTCTGGATCTTCTTGGTGTGGATAATACGAGTAGAAAGCCCTGAAAATCTCATGTTGCTACGTCTAAATGGAGCCGAGTTATATAACTTCAAACACCCGGTTTTTCGCCCTTACCTTTGTTGTATAATTAAATAAAAATTCGCAATTATTATTTATATCATAATTATTTATATTATTATTATTACCTAATAATAACTTAGATAACTGAATAAATAACTTACTAAATGATGAGTACAGGAGGCAGTGCCCCCTTCCCGAGGTGTCTCTCTCCTCCATGTTAATATTATCGTTCTATGTGTAGCAAGATAGAAAGAACATTATTCAACTGTAAATCAAACTATATTCAAGTCATAGCTCATCACAATAATCACTCATCTTTTTAGTTAACTTCTTCACTGGTTACCATGTTGACTAGTTACCATGTTACATCTTATCCCCTTTACACAAAAGATAGAGAAAAATAAATAATACCTTTAAGGTACCTACATACTTCCCTTAAATGCTATAGAATTGGTGCAGTGAGTATGATTAGGTATACTTTCAAGCAAATATCGCACGACTCCACGACATACCGGTTTCCAAACAGTCGGAATAGCTCAACAGTGTTATAATTCAATCAGCTATTTAAAACGTTTTTCAGTGGTAGGTAAGTATCTTCCACCTTATGAATTCTCTCAGTTTGGGTGAATGAAAAATTCCTCGCAGTCCCGAGAAAAACGGTGGGTACAGCTTTCGTACAAGTACGCAACCACGAGGGACATTTCATGTCTCTGCGCCCCCTCCCACACCCACACCACGTACCACCTACCTCGTACTTCAATAATGATACGGTGAACTTCATAAATACCTGTATGTAAACAATGATTTAAACAATCACGCTCATACCGCAGCTTGTCGGCTACGCACTCCGCAGTGGTTAACGTAATAATATTATGGTTAGGTAAATCGAGAGCTATCCAACGAGTGGTGAACGATTTTTGTACGATGATAACTGGCGAAGTTAAAGTTCCGTAGCAACGAATCGGTTGTACGTGAAAATCATTAGAAATTTTTCATAACGCTTTCTCCGTCACACCGTAATGTCACACTTTTTGAGTTGTGCCACAGTAAAGACATAAAATGTCAAAAAATAAATCACCAAGTTGGTGACACCAACAATCAGTTATCAAGAACAAAATCTCTCAGACGAGCAGGAATTTTCCTAACTAGGTTTGGCCTCCCCAGGTCTCTTGTGTTCACTGAAGTTGCTGATTCCTCGGAGTCCACTGACGCTTCCGGCTCACCATCAGAGTTACTGTCCAAAACACTCATCAGAAACCTCAAGAGTGGGTGACCGTAGGAACCGTTTTCTCAAGAACCTGCGGTTCCTAACCTTATTTGTTTGTCCCGCCCCATCTCGCTCCAACAAAGTAAGAGCGAGGATTAGGTCCTTTGTCCACCATCATTACGGGCTCCCAAAAGCAGCTAACGAAGTCCCATATCATAACCTCATCCCCAGGCATCAAGGGGTGAAGGGCCTTTGCTGAGAGATTGTAGTAACGCTTCTGGCGATCCCAGGAGTCCTGGGGTCTCTGTCCTAAATCCAGCTGTACAACTGGAGCCAGTGTGGTGGACACTCCGTTTTGTTATAATTTTATTATTTCTTACAAATTCAGAATTTTCACCTGTTGCCTTTCTCGACCACATATGATCTAATTTCACAAATAGTATTATACGATTTCCCGAGTTCTCAACAAGTGTTATTTCTCTCGCTATAAATTGGTGACACCCCGACTATGAACACGAGCAATAATCCTCCAAGTGCTGGTGACGCTATGCAAAGACCTTCGGAAGAGAATCGGACTATTAATAACAGAATGACGATTGCTCATTTCCAACCTCCACCGTTTTGGAGTACTGCCGTTCCAATCTGGTTTCATCGTTTGGAGTCAAGTTTTCGTGTGAAGGGGATTATGGACGACAACGATCGTTACGATATCGTCGTGAATTCGTTGGATAAGTCAGCTTTAACGCACGTAAGCGATCTTTTGGTTAACCCACCTGTTACAGACAAGTACGGAGCTCTCAAGGCTCGCCTCATTGACGCATTCGTAGACTCTGAAGAAAAACAGCTTCAACGCCTTCTCAAAGAGACTGTACTCGGTGATAAACGTCCAACACACTTGTTACGAGAGATGAAGGAGCTCGCAGGAAATCAGGTAAGCGAGGATCTGTTGAAAACGTTGTGGTTGCAACAGATGCCTGCGTATTAGCAGTAAGCGGGGATCAAAGCTTAAATGCACTAGCTACGTTGGCCGATAAAATAAGCGAGGTATGCCCTGCCAAAAACGTCTGTGAGACTTCGACGCACACGGTTACCTCTGACCCACATTACGAATTTTTGTTACAGAAAATAGAGGCACTAGGTAAGCAAGTGGAAACACTTTCGAGGGGGCGCAGCAGAAGTCAAAGTAGGGGCCGTTTCAGGAATCGTAGTAAGTCCCGCACTAGAACGAATTGTAAAGAATCAAAGGGTGCTGATGGCACGTGGAAATGTCAGTATCATTTTAAATACGGTGACAAAGCTTTCCGCTGTGAATCGCCTTGCAGTTACCGGAACAAAAACAAGTCGGGAAACTGAACAGCCAGTCGCAAGTGGCGGCAAGCGAAGCTGGCATGACAAGCCGCCTATTTGTTAAGGACAAACTAAGTAAGTTACAGTTTCTGATTGACACGGGAGCAGATTTGTCCGTTGTACCACCTACAAACCCTGATCGCAAGGTGAACTCTGCATATAAACTTTTTGCAGCAAATGGGTCGGAGATCAAAACTCATGGCATTAAATTACTCTCAGTCGACCTAGGTTTACGACCTGTATTCACCTGGCCATTCATGATTGCTGATGTTAACAAACCAATAATAGGTGCTGATTTTTTAGAACATTACGGTTTGCTTGTTGATCTGAAAAAGCATTGTCTGCGAGACGCATTGACTTCAGTGGTTTCCAAAGGTTTTCCCATTCAGTGCAATACTCCTTTGATTACTACCATAGGTACGAATTCAAGGTACGACACACTCCTCGGCGAATTCAAGGACATCACAAGAGTCACACTTGAAATAAAACCACCAAAGCACAATGTGATGCACTACATTGAGACAACAGGACCACCAATAGCCGCTAAGTTCAGAAGATTAGATCCAACCAAGTTAGCCATAGCCAAAAAAGAATTCGAATATATGTTGCAGAATGGAATATGTAGACCATCAAAAAGTCCTTGGGCTAGTCCCTTACATATGGTCCCAAAGAAGACAGGGGATTGGCGCCCGTGCGGGGATTATCGCGCTCTGAATAAAGTCACAAAGTCAGACCGATATCCTTTGCCCAATATTCAGGATCTTACATGTGATCTTCATGATAAGAGAATATTTTCAAGGATAGACTTATTGAAAGCCTATTTTCAGATCCCAATGGCTCCAGAAGACGTACAGAAGACCGCCATCATTACTCCGTTTGGATTATTCGAATTCCCACAAATGTGTTTCGGGCTCTGTAATGCTGCCCAAACGTTCCAGAGATTTATGAATGAACTCACCAGAGGTCTTCCAAACGTTCGAACCTACATAGACGACTGCCTAGTTTCAAGCTCTACGGAGGAGGAACATATGAGTGACTTGAGAACACTATTCCACAGATTCCGTGAGTATGGAGTGGTAATTAACCCATCCAAATGTGAATTCGGTAAACATGAGATCGAGTTCCTAGGTCACATGATATCTGCAGAAGGAGTAAAACCACTACCGTGCAAAGTTGAACAAATAAACAAAATTGAGCCACCTAAATCTGTTATGGGAATGAGGCGTTTTTTGGGACTTATTAATTTTTATAGACGTTTTTTGCCTAAAGCTGCACAGTGTACACTAACACTTACAGATTGTCTGAAGGGACATTCAGGGAAACAGGATTCTGCTATCCGATTATCCCAAGAGGCTTTGCAGGATTTTGAAAGCTGCAAAGAACAGTTGAAATCTGCAGTTATGTTAGCCTACCCTAGAACAGATGTACCTTGGTCATTAATGGTGGACGCGTCTAACAAAGCAATAGGTGGTAGTGTTCAGCAAAAAGTATCAGGAGAATGGCAACCTCTTGGATTCTTTTCAAGAAAACTGAGTTCTGCCGAACAGGAATACAGTGCCTATGACCGAGAACTCTTAGCGATTTTTGCTTCAGTCAAGCATTTCAAACATCTGCTTGAGGGCAGAGTTTTTACAATATTTACAGACCACAAACCCTTAATTTATGCGTTCAACCAGAAAGCCGATAAAGCAACTCCTCGTCAAGCTCGCCAGTTAGACTATATTGGTCAATTCACAACTGATATACAGCATGTTTCAGGCTCAGAAAATGTAGTAGCTGATTGTCTTTCTCGGTTAGAATCGATTGATGTTTTAGACTACAACCAGTTGGCGCAAGAACAGAAAGTAGAACAGTTACCCACTGCCATTTTAGGTACTACTCTTTCCTGGAAGCAAGTAAAAATGCCTGGTGTCGCAGAGCCAGTGTACTGTGACGTTTCGACAGGGTTCGTTCGACCATTTGTTCCATTGAACTTAAGAAAGCAAGCATTTGACAGTGTTCACAATTTGTCGCATCCAGGTAGAGCAGCAACCCTTAGGTTACTTCGCCAAAGGTTCGTATGGCCGTCTATGGCGAAGGACAGCGCACAATGGGTGAGATCATGCATGGGATGCCAAAAAGGAAAAATTCATCGTCACATTCATGGACCTATGGGCGACTTCGTTCCGCCTGCTGAACGTTTTTCGCATATACATATAGATATTGTTGGTCCAATGACTCCTTCTAACGGCTACAAATATGTTCTCACGATGGTAGATAGGTTCACCCGTTGGAGTGAAGTGGTTCCTCTGGCAGACATTCGAGCAGAAACAGTTGCTGAAGCATTTTGCTCTGGTTGGATTGCACGTTTTGGTACCCCAGAGACAATAACGTCGGATAGGGGGAGACAATTCGAATGTTCACTTTTTGCAGAATTAACTAAAAAGTTCGGAATCACTCATCGATTGACAGCACCATATAACCCTAGAGCCAATGGTTTGGTGGAACGCTTCCATCGCCAGCTGAAATCAGCAATTCGATGTTATGGATCAGAAAATTGGGTTGAGCTTCTTCCTTTGATAATGCTTGGTATTAGGACCGCAGTAAAGGAGGACATTGGTTGCAGTGCTGCAGAGATGGTTTATGGTTGCACATTAAGACTGCCTAGTGACTTCATTGAGGACCAACCATCACCATCTAGGACTACGCAGCAATACCTAATACAATTGCAAGAAACAATGAATAAGATAAGGGCCCAGCCTACAGCAAGACATGTCCAGCCAGCAATTTTTGTCCACCCAGAATTAGGGAAATGCTCACATGTTTTCATTCGGGATGAAAGGAGAAATTCGACTTTGAAGCCTCCCTATCAAGGTCCTTATCCCGTGGTGTTACGAGGAGCAATTACATTCACTATAAAGATTAAAGGAAAAGACACACCAGTACCACTACACAGGTTAAAGCCAGCATTCATATGTCAGGAAGCAGAAGAGCGAAGCCAGCCATTCCAAATTCAAGCACGAGAAGAGTTTCAGCCTTCAGCTACCACTGCAAATAGAGACGATTCCCAAAATCGCCAGGAAAATCAACCACCTCCCATGCGTCCACGAACAACTTCCGAACCTTGGATAGCCCGGCCCAAGACGACCAGATGTGGACGACAAGTCCGGCTACCAGTTCGCTTTGCTGACGCACATTTGTACTGAAGAGGGGGTAGTTTGTGGTGGACACTCCGTTTTGTTATAATTTTATTATTTCTTACAAATTCAGAATTTTCACCTGTTGCCTTTCTCGACCACATATGATTTAATTTCACAAATAGTATTATACGATTTCCCGAGTTCTCAACAAGTGTTATTTCTCTCGCTATACCAGCAAGCTTGAATGCAACGAAATTTTAGTCCTCAAATGCCTGTTTAAAAACAACTGGGAGGGTGAAAGTCCTACATCACTCAAGGGAGACGCTCTATAATCAAGCAAGAAGTCTTGTATGTTACATGTGCCTGAAATATAGTCGATTATTCGTTCCAATAATTACCCATGTCCATATTCCAAAGGCAACAAGTGGTAAAACATGGTGTCAGAAGTGATTTAGAGTCAGTCAAGTGTCGGAATTAGTGATTTCGCCAAAAGATTTTGATTTTGACGATGAAACGAGTCATGAAACATTTCGGCATAGAGATCCCTGAGCCTACACCATCCCGTGAGCATAACAATATTATGCTATATTGTAGTAAGCTCAAAAAAAAGAAGATGCTACCTTTGTCCAAGAGGAAGGGTAGGAAAGTGTGATTATTCGTTCCAAATGTAAATGTTCCTCATTGGTGAACATTGCTTGAAAGGCTGACCAACCATTTTTACTCTTTTTTGTAGAATATGTTTATGAATGAGCTTGTTCTAGTACTAGGTATCGATTTGAGATTCTATGTAATGCGAATTTATAGTTCCGCTGATCTGCTTTATTGGTTAACCATAATTATGGCCAAATTGATAAGGAATACCTACCATTTTTGGTGATCTCTCAGAGTTTGATAGAGGGTTGGGATTTAAAATCCTCCTTCGAGAAATATTATGTTATTGAAGTAAATTATTTTTTAATGAAGTAAACCCACAGGTAGACGTAAAGAAAATTCATAAACATCTGCCAATGATGTTACAACGTCGTACGTTGGTTGGACATTTCGATGAAAATAAACTAACTTGTTCCTACATCCAGTAATCGAGGGCTCTGCTGTGAGAGGATGCAGGTTATAATACAAAATTGGTGGCTTAATTATAATTTCGACGTTCAAAGAGGTACGTACAAGTAAAATGAAAGAGGTCATTATTAGTCGATCCCAATAATTATTATGAAAACATGCAAGTTATTTTCACGTAGAGTTGTTTCGATACCGGGAACTTCCGATATTTGACATCGATGACGATATTCAACGTCGATATCGATACAGCGATATTATCGATAATATTATTATATTGCAAAATTTGTATGATTACTCAGAAATCTATGACAATTCCCTTTTTAATCAAGTGAATTTATTCAATTATTATATTACTACAATCTAAGACTGATTTCATCTTTATATTGCATAGGTATAATTTATATTAATTTTCACCACGTGGAGTAAAATTTGGTTGAAGGTAATCGGAATTCTGATTACACCATAGGTATATGTGTCACCCCGGACGATAACTCTCGATAGAATCGAGATGAAAAGTTCCAATTTGCACAACAAATCCGTCTTGGCAATCGAAAGGCTAAGTTCGTAGATGGGCCGAATCGGGCCCCTCTCGTGGGGGGGGGGGGGAGGAAATTACTCGTAAATTCCCAAAAGTATGACAAGTGACAACTCATTTTAAAGGTTGTTTTACGCTGAACCCGAAGGTGAAATCAGAATTCCGATATCTGATTCCGTTCTCAAACGGGAGCACTTTGAAGATGAAGAAAGATGGTTGATACTCGTACTTGAGATGAAGCACGTGAAATTTTGGACAGCGAACAATAGCTTTATTTTCTTCGAAAATTCGCTAAAACAAGCGACTCAATGGAAAAATAACGTTGTTTGAATCAGCTGTTCCACGGAAAGACCATAGATCCGAAGCACCGAGCGTGATGAGTCGTTCCTTCTTCTATGGTACATATTTCCATAAAACTTACATGCATGGACCGAATGGCATTTTGCACCAGTTTTTCAGTAGATACAAATATCTAGTTATACCATCATAAACATACCGTGATTATCAAGATCAAAAACCGTATATTTGTAAACAAATACTTATAAAAATACAATATCGAAAGCCGATATTGACCATAATCTTTCGATATCTCGATAATACCACATTTCCGATATCGATATAATATCTGAAATATCGAAACAAAAATATCGATATTCATTGATATCGATAATATCGGAACATCCCTAATTTCACGTGAGAAACTTCTCATACTTGTATTCCATCACGACTCGAAACGCACGAACAATTAAACTTTGTTTCTGCGATCTTCTTCATTTTGGTTTATTATCTTCGATAATGAACCATTGGAATCGCCCAAAGAAAAAAATTTTTTAACCCCCCCTCAAAATTTGTTGGTTTACGTTTCAAGATACGTAGATTCAGAAAATCGAATAAAAAAAAATCCGTCCGTCCGCCGTACGCCGTCCCCCGTCCGCCGTCCCCCGTACGCCGTCCGCCGTCCGTGCCACTTTGCCCAGTTAGCGTTGAGTTAAAATTACGAAATTCGGTTTCTGGGTTCGGACCAGCCCCACAATGGTCCTCGAAACTTTTCATAACCCTAGGTCAAGGGGAAGGGGTTCAAAACGAAATTTAAAATTTCGACAATGTCATATCTCAAAATATTTAACTGAAACTGTAGGGATCGGAATCCTTGTTGGAAGATGATCCTACAATTCTTTGCTTTCTCCTATTGTTATTTAGGATTACTTGCTAACAACTAAGGTTAAAAGATTCAAGGGGGAAACCTCAGGACACCGGTATCGCAACACCATTCGCCGAGGGTTGAAGGTTTAGAGGAATGTGAGTCTCAGGACACCGGTATCGCAACACCATTCGCCGAGGGTTGGAGGTTTAGGGAATGGGAGTCTCAGGACACCGGTATCGCAACACCATTCGCCGAGGGTTGAAGGTTTGAGGAATGGAAGTCTCAGGACACCGGTATCGCAACACCATTCGCCGAGGGTTGGAGGTTTAGGGAATGGAACTCTCAGGACACCGGTATCGCAACACCATTCGCCGAGAGTTGAAGGGAATAAAGAAGAACTACTAGTGAGGTTGATAATGCCTTGACCCATGGAAGAAGGAAAGGAACGCCCACTCTGTGTTAAAGATTGTGCTGGGAGGATACTATACTATGGATACTATATTACTTGTAGCGGCACCTGCTGGAGGCAGATCGAACTATCCGTCATATTAAGTTTGTCACAAATATCATAGATAGCGCTGATCACAAAAGTAGGAAAATTCCCGCCAAAGTTCGAATAAATTATACCAAAAAGCTTTGCTGAATAATTCTTAAATAATATTTAAATAAATTAAAACCTAACTACATATTATGTAGTTAGGTTTTAATAATTCTAATAATAGTTAGGTTTTAGGTTACTTGTAGGTACTTCTCGCACCTACATAGATTATGGGAAGGCGAGGAAGACACGATAAAATTATATAGTGAGGCAAATAAAATGTATTTTAGCTACACGCGCCTTAAAAAGTCACATCCATACACGCAAGCGGCCCTCAGTGCCGCAATTCCATTTTTAACCATTTGTCTCATGTTAACAGCAATATGATATTCTCAATAGGGTGAATACGTCAAGGCAATTATACAGAAACGACTGAGTAACAAATAAAAACCAACTCACTGTTCATTTCAATATTAGGTAATAGCAAATAAAAATCAAGAATAGCAACATAGGTACAAGTAACAGTAATGAAAAAGTAGGCAATGTAAACAAAAATATTCAACTCGTTTCCAGAAAAATTACAATAACTCTACACTAGAGCAAGGCAGATAGGTAGGCACCTAAGAAGACTTGACGAAAATTTTCAAAACTAGTACAATCAACAAAATAGGTACAATAAAAATTCACTCCTGGCAACCTATACTTATTATAGCTTTGGTAGTTTTATCCATAAAAGTAGGTAGGTAACTAAATTATTCATTTTCACAGCGTATGTACCTAAGAAGACTTAACGAAATTTCAAAAGTAGTACAATCAACAAAATAGGTACAATAAAAATTCACTTCTGGCAACCTATACTTATTATAGCTTCGGTAGTTTTATCCATAAAAGTAGGTAGGTAACTAAATTATTCATTTTCACACCGTACCAGTCTTCATTGTCGTTGCCTTCAACATATTGATGCTAACTAATAAAAAGGAAAAAGTACTTACAAACTTAGAACCTTATTTAAATAAATATTTACAATTTATACAATTTGTTTATTGTCAATCGTTTCTGGGATATTGGGTCGTGCAGCTTGCGATTAAGCGACCTCACCTCCCAGAATATCCTGGTAGAAACAAACATTTTTAATAACATAATTTCTGCTTCTGTACTGCATAGGTTTAGATTAATATTACTAGATAAAATACTTTCTAAAATAATTCGGGCCACTCCGGTCCGATGAGCAATTACGTGGAACCGGTTGAAGAAAATGCCTTCCATTTTTTGAAAAACATCAAATGTTTGTTGCGCCGGGATGCATAAATTACCAAACTCTGTACCCAACGCTTCACTGTAGGCTTTGAAGTACGTAAAAAGTTGGTAATCTTGTTGCCATCATTCTTTCATTTGGCACAACAAGCAGCTGACGTTTGAAATTTTCACAGTTATGTTTTTTCAAGAATGTTTTAGTTAGAAAACCACAAGAGTAGTAAAAGGCATTTTGGTCTATCGGTCCCAACGGCGTTTCAGCAATGTCTTGGCATACTTCCAGCTCAGTTCCACCATCACCACCACTGCTTAGATCAGAATGATTCTTCAACTTACTCACACAAACCAAAGCGCGTTCTAGCTCCTCTTCACAATTGCTTGAGCTCGGCAGCTTAGACATCGAAGACAAGGACAGCGCCTTGAGTCCCATCTGAAACTGTCTACCTGTTGGATGGCCTGAACATCCGTTTTGCTGTCTAATTATGGAGAAGGTGTTTTCAAGAGCGTCTTGATTCAATAAACGCGTCTTGATTTCACAGACTCCATAATTAGACAACATATGCTCACTAAGCATGAGTAATGAGCGGATATTCAGTATCCAACCTCGTAAACAGTCCGGTTGCCGCGGACAATCAAGAAACTGTGACCCTGACAGATGCTTTAGCATATCTTGCAAAAACAACTTATGACGTGAGGAGGAGCTGAAGGCAAAGCCATAAAATAGCTTATCACTATGCTTGGTGCTCTTGAAGCAGTCAAAGAGATCATTAAGATCCTGCACGCAGTCTGCAGTGTTGGTGGAGTCAGCAGGAAGAATGCCTTTTATTTGCAACACTAACATGGCTGTGCTCATGGACCGAGATAGCACCTGAGTTGCAAATTTTACTTTCATTTTCCTAAAACTATTTTTTCTAAAATCTACATGTTTTAAGTTAACCTTAGGTAGTAAACGGAGGCGAAGTGGGTCATCACCTTTAACGGCAGTTACGATGTGATCCCACTTCGCAACTCCGTTTTTCCATCTATAATTGTATGACATTAAGTTGTTCCTCATTGACTTGATGAGGTGAGGGGAATCCCACATAAAGAATACCATTTCATTTTTATATAAAAAATATGGTTTCTCCAGGGTGATTCCCATTTGTTTAATGACGCTCCTATTCTTTGCCCCCTGGTCACATACAATGAGTTTTATTACAAGGCCAACAGATGTTAGTTGGTCAAGGCATTGGTACAATGCTTCGTTGATACAAGTTGCAGGTTCTCCACTTGACGTAAGCCAGTGGCCAACAACTTGTTTCCACGAAGTCACCGTGCCTTTGACCATGGCAACTAACGCCTGGTCAGCTAGTACAGGCTTTCGGGAGAAACCCTTATCGACAAGCCCAACAATACTATCATGATGAGGTTCGTAATGACGATTTTTTTTAATAGAAACTTCATCAAACACTAGGGTACATAATCTTTTCTGCTCAGACCACTTTGGGACTTCATCCTTCAAGAAGTCGATGACATTATGTACCCCGGTATTGAGTGGAATCGTGGCTTGGAACCTCTTCAAAGTCGTTTTGCTGGGCAATAATAGAATTTTTCTGAGGAATCTATAGGACCGGGGGGAATGATAATATAAGCTCATCTTTCATCTCCCCAGTCCACCTCCTCCCATACTTATTTTTCGCAAACATAGTTAATTGCGCACAGAAGAGTCTGTGCGCAGGCTTATTCATAAATTGAGATGCAAATTGCGCAAGCTGAGCAGCAGTTGTTGGTCTGACTCGTCTCGTTCTGAGAAGCTGAGTTCGAAGGCGGCGACACTCCTTTCTGGCGTGAGTCAACTGCCTCTTGAGTCTTGCCTCTTTTGAGTGCGCAGATCGGATATCTGAAAATGGGTTGAACGTACATCATTTAAAAATGCAATGAACACACGTTAGCTAGTATAAAGAAATGAGAATGTAACAAGATGCAGTAAGTAAGAACAAAGAAACTAATGTGTACCTTGGTCACCTGAGAGGGGTCTCGCTAAGGATGGAACTACTGCTCCTGAAGACAGAAATAAGGAACGTCGAGGAACTCCTGCAAACAAATGAAATTGAATCTGTAAAAGTAGGTATTTTGTGAAATATTGTGGCACAAGATTTGGAACAAAAATTTCGTAGTAGAACGGATGAATTATAAATTAAGTTCAATACCAGATTGTAATTTAACAAACCCGCCACTCTCTCTTCAACCATTGTTCTAAAAGAAGGCCAAATTGAAATGTAAATGAAGTCAAAACTGGTGAACACACAATGTGTCATGAAATCATATTACACATAGAATGGGCCTGAAAAGGCACACCAAGAAATTCTCGTAAAAACTAAATAATGATCAACGCAGACTACTTACTTTGGGTAGATGTCGACGGAATCACAAGCATTCCTTGGCTAGAGACACGTCTTCCCTCATCCTCCAGTGAATGGGACATTGAAAAATCTGAAATAAGAATTGGAACAAAATTAGATCGTTAATCATGCGCTGGTGTCAATGATTGTGCGTGATGTGCTGACTGCAGGGGTTACATAATTTCTTCCTTGGTTTTTCTAGTCTAATAGTGAAATGACCGAAGCTCAACACGGGGAAATGTTGAGCGTCGGTCATTTCACTATTAGACTGGAAAAACCAAGGAAGAATATATTATATTTTAATATTTTAGATTTTATTAAAATCTATAAGAATATAGCTCACCATGTGATGAAACATCTTTTGCTCCCTCGTTGCTCCTCTGCTCGTCCTGTGGTGTAGGAACAAAGGGAGAATCTGCAATATTAGTATATAAAATGATTTATAAAGAAAGGAATGGTATTGTGGTAATAAAACGAGTTGAATTGATGTGTTCACTAAGTCCCTCACTCATTGCCTAATTCCCTCACCAGCATGATTTTTATCATGATCGTGTATCTCTTTAAATACGCATTTCTTTGAACCAAATTTTCATGTGCATGATCAGCAACCTGTTTCAAAACGAAATGGAGGATAAAAAAAAATTTTCGAGTGACTTAATTTTTATGGAATTGGGAACTCGAATTTCCAACGAAATGGGAGAACGACCCAGATAGGTAAGCTTTAAATAGTATAACAAACGTCTAAAATCATAGAATGTCACCCACCGTTATAACGGCGATAACCTCCTTTTTTGACATTTTATGTCTTTACTCTGGCACATAGGTAACTCGAAAAACGTTACACAAAAATCGACCAAATACACAAAAGACAGACAGATTATTACACGTTTTGGTTTATTATCTTCGATAATGAACCATTGGAAACTTATATGAAGCTTGCATTCGTGTTGACAATATAAATTATTCAGAATGATCACCTGTGTGTAAACAAATATTTAAACAATCACGCTCATACCGCAGCTTGTCAGCCACGCACTCCGCAGTGGTTAACGTAATATGGTTAGGTTAATCGAGAGCTATCCAACGAGTCGTGAACGATTTTTGTACGATGATAACTGGAGAAGATAAAGTTCCGTAGCAACGAATCGGTTGTAAGCGAAAATCATCAGACATTTTCGTGACGAGTTCGTGTGACGCTTTTTTTTGTGTATGTGCCAGAGTAAAGACATAAAATGTCAAAAATAAGTCAGAATTCCATAGGTACGAAAGATATTTCTCGACGTGTACACAACACAACACAAACGTATCACTATTGAAAGCTGAAAATGACAGCCAGTACAACTTTTACTTAAAACATCTTACTTTTCAGCATCGGACGGTGGAATATGCAGAGTGGTGAACGATATCCGGGGTTCCGAGGAAACTTTTTTTCGTTTTTACGATGTATTTGAGTCGACAATTGCTCTTCTTGAAGTTCCATTCGAACTCAAATCACAGAAAACCCTACTATACTATAGACTGGCCGCACCATAAAATTGAACACTTTCTAGGCGTTTTGCCTGCCTCGAGGGCAAGCCTTTTTTAACACTTCCCTAGGTATCAAAAATAACTAACTGAATAAAATTAAAACTAACAAATACAACTAAATACAACAAGCAGGCAATTAAAAACGGATCTATGAAGAGCGAACGTAAAAGTAAAGATGGCGATATTCCAGCCAACTGGAAAAACGGTCAACACCTGTTTAGCTGGCGCATCCTAGCGATCCGGGTTTGACCAACTAAACTTACGCGTGCTTCCAGCAGGTAGCAATACTTCCGAAGTGGGCACAATTTCCCCTACCTAGTGGGCGTTCCTTCTCCCTTCTTCCATGGCCTTGACCAGAGCTACCGGGCTACTTGCTTTACCCCTGGCTGTCGAAGGGTTTATATAGGGTTTCCCTCTCCCTTAAGGCTCAATAGCCCTTGTATAGTTCTAAAATCAGCCACCACGTAGCAGCACCAAAATGAAGGAAATTTAGATAGGGGATAATTCGAGTTCTATTGAACCGATTTTAGATCTGAAAACGGCTATGGACGTAAAAAGAGCGTAGAATTTTCGGAAATTAGTCGAAATGAGTCATAATCAAAAATTGAGAAAGTTGCGATCGTTTTTTTACATCTCCAAGCCATTTTTTGAAAAACTGAGGTAGCTCTGCAATGCACTGCATCGTCCTGAGTCCAAAACAATTTTCAGATTTCAAATCGGTTAATTAGAACCGACCGAAACGCGATTTTACGGTGTAGGAGAGGCAAGGGGTGGAGGTGATGAAGGAGAAGCGGCAAGGGGCTGTTCTCTTCGTCGAAAACGATATGGAAAATGGTACAAACACGGTGCGTAATAGCGTGGAGTTTGGACTACGTCCTAACTAAGAGTACTTACCTCGAAGGCAACAAGGCGATGATTTGGGGAACCAGTGAGTGGGGGAAGCCTCACACATCGTCGGGTCCCACTAGGCCCTAGTGGTGGGCGTTATTGCTACTTTTCCATAACGGTACGTTACGTTAGTTATGAAAAAATAACCGTTATTTTTTTCGGTTACAAAATAACCGTTATTTCTTTTCTGCTAAGCTACAAAAATAATCGTTTCGTTTTTCAGTTACTTCCTACATGATAGTTTTTTTCCGTTTCTCGCCATTTTTTTCGGTTACAAAATAACCGTTATTTCTTTTCTGCTAACCTACAAAAATAATCGTTTCGTTTTTCAGTTACTTCCTACATGATAGTTTTTTTCCGTTTCTCGCTATTTTTCGGTTGTCAGGTTATTCCGAGCACGCCACTTTTGATAAATAGCAGTTTTGCTAGTAAAATTGAACGTTAACTACTGCGATTCTTGTTTTGAAAAAAATGTTGGGGTAAAAAAATCTTTTTTAATTTAGCTCCATGGCACTTCCACATTTTACGATGTAATTTACTCTACTCCTTTTTCTGTTGATATAACATTCCCAGTCAAAAAATTCTTTGTTGCTTATGGATGTATTATTTTTATACCTCTTCTGCTCTTCACAAACTACGAGTATCTATAACGCACTGAGTTTTTTGAAAATTATATTTATGTATAGTTTAAAAAGTCTCCTACACGAATATTATCGCAGTGATTCGTGAAGAAAACCTAGAGGATAAAATGTGGAAGTGCCATAATAATTAGATTGTATAAATACGAGATTGTACGATATAAATATATTGTCTTTTGTTCAATGCTAAGTTGCACTAGATATTGTCTTTTGTTCAATGCTAAGTTGCACTAGATACAATAATTTCTACAAGCCATTCTATAAAAATGAAGACCGGTCAACTTTGGAATTGATGTTTACACCATCCTATTCTTTAACCCTAAAATCTTTTAAACGCTATCCTTCGTGCAATTTAATGTGGGATTCTCTATGTGGGCAAACCGATACTCCTCCAAGGTGAAGAAAGCTGCGGATGGTCTTAAAAAATTCTACGGAACAAACTCTATCTAAATATCAAATAAAAAACATACCATTCCATATGAATTTTTCGAGATATGAAATTTTCAAAATTTCAAAATTCGTTTTGAACCCCTTCCCCTTGACCTAGGGTTATGAAAAGTTTCGAGGACCATTGTGGGGTTGGTCGAAACCCCTAAAAAAATTTCGTAATTTTAACTCAACGCTAACTGGGCAAAGTGGCGCGGACGGCGTACGACGTACGGACGGATTTTTTTTTTTTATTCGATTTTCTGAATCTACGTATCTTGAAACGTAAACCAACAAATTTTGAGGGGGGGTTAACATTTTTTTTTCTTTGGGCGATTCCAATGGTTCATTATCGAAGATAATAAACCAAAAGTGGTCCAGACATAAGTCTGCCAGGATGGGGGAAATTGGAGCTCCCATAAAAATATTAATGAAATAGAATAACCGAAAAGAAATCGAGAACCTTACCTGAGTACAGCTACAGCCAGAAAAACGAGCCTCAACAGTTATGCGTTATAATATAACGCATGCGTTATTTTACAGGTCACGTTTTTTTCGGTTATTCCATAACCGAAAAAAACGTAACCTGTAAAATAACTGAAAAACTTCGAATAACAGAATAACCACTGTTATGTAACGGTTACATTGTAACCGATGCGCTGAGGCGATAACGTTTCGATTTTCGCTTACAAATACGAACGTTTGAACAAAAGACGAACATGATGAAGGATCACTGATGTTTCTTCATCAGCTGTCGACAGTATGGGAGTGACAATTTATTGTGATTGTGAGGCCAGAATAGCCGCAATATAGGAGCGAAACAAAATTTTAGGTGGTTTTATAACCGTTATTTTATCAATTGAATAACGGTTATAACGGTTATTTTAAAATAACCGGTTATTCATAACAGTTTCAGGTTATGCGACCCACCTCTACTAGGCCCCTAGTATATTGAGATTGGTCCCTATCCGCAGCGTTTCTGACCCTCGAAAACATCGAAGTATGCCAATCACAGAAAACCCTACTATACTACTACTATGCCAATAAGAGAGCCGTCTACATTGAACCAACCATGATACATTATGTTGCTACAATCTGTATACTAAAATCTTCATTTACTTCTATATAAAAGAAGTACCTACTCATCTTCCTGTATATTTTGAAATTTATACTTTCTTCGCCTTATCACCAAAGCTTGAAAAAGATAGGTAGTATTGCAATCGGCTTGAAAACCAAATTTCGAAATGACTTCCGAAAAATTCCTTTATCAACATATAAACCCGTTTCAGAACATTCTAAACAAATTTCTGTGTGTGTGTATGTGATTATGTATGGAAGTCGTCACGATTGCGGCCGGTAGGAAGAATACATTTTTATAATGTAGGTAGTTTCTTCATAATATTTTAATTATGGTTTATAAAATACTTTTATCGTAATATTGAGATATACTCAATATTATACAATACACCACATTACTAAACAAGTAAACTTGTACAATAATATACAAGTATACTGTACAATATTATATGGTAATAAACAACGCCATTCTTTTGCCCGCTGTTCGAATCAACTTGCAAAGGGAAGTGGTTCCCCAACCTCATTGGAATCATCTAATGTGTTGACGTTTCCAAGGAAACGAATGATGACCTTGGTTTACGTGCTTTGATGCCTACCGGCGCGACGCCCGCCCGTTTGTTGCCCCCTTCTCCCTTGCCGCGATTCCTTCATCACCTTCACCCCTTGCCTCTCCCATTCCGTAAAATCGCGTTTCGGTCGGTTCTAATTAACCGATTTGAAATCTGAAAATTGTTTTGGACTCGGGACGATGCAGTGCATTGCAGAGCTACCTCAGTTTTTCAAAAAATGGCTTGGAAATGTAAAAAAACGATCGCAACTTTCTCAATTTTTGATTATGACTCATTTCGACTAATTTCCGAAAATTCTACGCTCTTTTTACGTCCATAGCCGTTTTCAGATCTAAAATCGGTTCAATAGAACTCGAATTATCACCTATCTAAATTTAGGGTCGATGGTGCAGCGATCTATTGAATTTTCTTACAAGTTTTTTTTGGGCTATTGAGCCTTAATGACGTACCCTTTTGGGGGCTGCTTTGTGTGGGGTTTCCCCAAGCCCTAAGGTGACTGGCCGGGGGTAACGGTTTTCGTTTGTAACTCTGGTCTTGCTTTTATTGAGAGTAAACAAAGTAACAAGTATTTACAAATGTGTGACATCATTATATAAAAGGTTAGTTACTGATGTAATTGGGTCAGTAAAGAAACGTTTGATTTTCAGTTCACTTTTGAATGACCTGAAAAATTACGAATCTTTTAAGACCAATTGGATTTTTCTGCGACCAGCCGTTCGTTCACAGTGAGCGCGCAAAAGTTTAGGAAAAACACTAATCTTTCGCGTCGAAAACGGCCGTTATGTGACCCAACCCTCAGACGCCCAGAATAAAACTACCTTTTGTCATCTTCCCGGTAAACTACAGTCTAGAAATTTTAACCGTGAGTCGGGGATAGACCACATTGCAATATTTACTCGGTTTCTCATCTGTAAAATTGTTTAAATAATACCTTTTTGTAATAATACAAATTAAATTTTGATGATGAGCTATTGACTTGAAATTTTAAAAATAGGTCAGAACTGGATCACAGAACTGGATTCACTCGGTTTCTTGTCTGTAAAATTGTTTAAATAATACCTATTTGTTTAAACAAATTAAATTTTGATGATGAGCTAGATACTTGAAATTTTAAATATAGGTCAGAAATGGATGACATTTCAATATTCACTCGGTTTGTATGACATGGTATGAGTATGGTATGGTATATTATTGTATGTATGATTTGGTATAATACAGTATGGTATGATAGGAAAGAAATTCGTATGGTATGGTATGAGTACGGTGAGAATATGGTATGGTGCCGATTTGCAATACAGTCTGGTATAGACAGAAGGGTGATCTGCACAAGGAAGATAATAAACCGTTGTGTCAAGAATTTGCAGAGTTTTTTTCTTTTGACCCTCGTGGAAACAAACAACTTTAATCGTCCGGAAAAATGGTCCATCTCTTGTAGTCAGAGTCACGCTTGGTGCCTCCTCGGCGTGATTTATAGTCGGGGCAAACTGTTGCTAACTGCGGGCCAAAACTAAAATTGATGACATCAGGAGTTTGCAAAGGAAAGTTATAAACATGTAGTCGTACATTATAGTTGGTGGGACGAGTATTAAAATTGCCGTGTCAGTGGGAGATGTGAAGAACATGGTGGATAATTGAATAGGTTTCAAGAGCTGGTGTGTACTGGGCCATTTGAAGTGGCATCTTTGACCAGACAGCTGCAGCACATCTGAACTCGATATCCCTACGAATGGCTACTTGTCAATTAGTGGTTTTGAAATCTGGCAGTATCAACAGCAAACATGGTAGTCCAATTCTGTTGGGTCATGTCCAGTCGTTACCCTAACGTGGGCAATATCGGTTCCAAAACCACGTTCTGCTACCATGTGATATAATAGGGCCAGTGAAAAAACTCTGCAAATTCTTGACACAACGGTTTATTATCTTCTTTGTACAGATCATCCTTCTGTCTAGATCACTAGGTGTAAATGTCTAGATCCTGAATGTTAGATTAATTATTATTATGAATTATCATTAATTATTAATAATTTTATCAAGTACCTAGTGAAAATTATTATAATTTATTGTTAGGTATTAATAACTTGTATTTATTATTTATAATAATTATTATTAATTATGATTAATTAATACGATATCCGGCTGTTGGAATCGACTGGGTTCCTTTGTGCAGAACCTGAATGATAGAGATGATGAATTAATGACAAATAAAATGTACCGATATAATTCTGGGGTTTTAAATACCAGGTCGGCAATACTTTTTCTATGAAAGAAGTACCTACCAACAAACATTCGAAATTACCTTCATTTCCGTAGCACGAAATGTAGCTCAGAACAAAAAACTCGACATCACTAAAACCATATGATGTTCCAAACAGCTCGTTAGTATGAAAATTGACCTGTATTTCAACCGTTTGATTCACGATCGTGTTGACAGGCTCAACCTTTTTGCCGTCATTGTGAACCAACGGCTGGTCGTACAAAGCTGTGGATGGTCTTAACAAATTCTAAGGAATAAACTCTATCTAAATATTGTAGTAGTGGTCACTACACTGCATCATTGTCACGTTGTTGTTTATATGAGATTTTAGAAAAGTTAGTTGTTACCTATCTGGACCTGTACGAAAATATACTGGTCTAGAATAAATACGGAATTGTGCTATTACATTTGGGGGCCCGTCCAAAAAACAAAACCAAACAAAAGAAAAACCTGAGGAATACGGAAGCAGGAAGGAACCAGAGGAAGTATTGGAATATGCCACCCAAACGGGCAACAACCAGAATTCCACGGACAATGTCGACCCGCAGTCATACAGTTGACTCGGGCAAAGCTTCTGGCTCTTTAGCTCTACCACCTGCTGACTCAGTTCACCAAGCTATAGCTTCCAGCTCAACAATACCACCGTCAAGATCATCCGAGACTCTGTCACAGAATCAGCAGTCTACAAAGTTGATAGCCGTAACTAGTGCCATGCCAGAAATGTTGGGTACAATGCAGCAAATGCAGACGCAACTGTTACACCAACTGAGTCGATTGGTAGAACAGAATCGTGGCCTTGACCAGCGGCTAAATGAGACCAACAATGCCCATCCACGACACACCCAGCCAGGAGTAATTACTCAAAGTCCAACTCAACAGCAAGTTAGACAAGGATCCACAAGTGAACAAAAAGAAGTGGTATTGATCCCCTACGATGGCAATGTTATCTGGGAAAAGTATCAAGTACATCTTGAAGTAACTTCCTTTGCAAATACAGTTGGTCGCTAGCAGTAAAAGGGTGTAGGCTTTCACAAAGCTTACGAGGGGCTGCATTAGGTGTGCTAGCTAATTTACCACCCTCGGAACGGCTCAATTATAATGCCATATCAGAAGCTAGAGACTAGTTTGGTCAAACACGATTGACTCCTAATTGCCAATTACAATTGGAGACACGATCACAGAAGTCCAATGAGTCCCTCTCAGAGTTAGCTGCTGATATTGGAAGGTTAGTCAGGGGAGCATTTCCAGAAGATACTCGTGGTAAAAAATCCAAGAAAGCTGTTTGAGCATTCATCAAAGCATTACTGGACAGAGAACTAGCAAAGTTGATAACTTCAACAAAACCCTCAACTATACAAGATGCTCTTACAGCAGCGCTGGAACTGCAAGTTGTGATGACATCTTCCACAAAAACACTCAATGAAACTCGCTGTTGGGGTTGTAAAGGAGTGGGGCATATGAGATCTCAATGCCCAAAAGATCAGAACAACCAGGGAAACTAGACAGAGCCAGCGGAGAGGGCCATGCACTGGCTGCAAGAAAAAGGCCACTTGGTTTTGTGAAGAGCTTTCGAAGAGGGGCAGAAGCACTTTTTGTAGAGATAACCGTCAACAACAAACAAGTAGGAATGCTGGCTGATACTGGAGCTTCTGTTTCTATCTTGCGCCCCGATGTAGTTAGGAGCCTTAAACTGGAAATCAAACCATCTGCATTTACCCACTTGACCACAGCAGGAGAGGACAAATTGAAGGTTTGCGATGAATGTCTGACTGAACTTGAAGTAGGTAACACCAGAATCGAGCAAAGCTTTTTGATTGCAGGTGTGAGGGACAAAGGCGTCATGGGGTTAGATACACTTCGAAAACTAAAGGCAACTCTCGACTTGTCACTTGAGGAACTTCAAATGAGGGGAGGGAACATTCCTCTATTCCGACGATTTCAGTGTGTTGCTCGATCTCTTCAAGTCAATCTCTTACCTAAGGAACAAAATTGGACGGCTGACTTACTGAAAACATCAAACTTGGCTCCTGGTTCGAAAGATTACTCAGCAGTAAGTGAAGTGTTACACCAATTTAGAGGTGTATTTGCAACTAAAGGCCCAATATTAGGCAAAACACATGTTGTTGAGCACGCCATTAACACTGGAGACGTACAACCCATCAAGCAACCCCCTGGACGGCTTCGATTTGCAGCAAGGGAACATGTAGTCAAGCTCATAAGGGAGATGCTAGATGAAGGAGTAATAGAGCCATCCATGAGTCCTTGGGCATCCCCAGTGGTTCTGGTTCCTAAGAAAGATGGACTGCAGAAAACTTAACAAAGTTACAAAAACTCGGTGCTTCGCGCCTCGCCAGGGGGGCAAGCCCCCCTGGACCCCCCGGATCTTTTCTCTTCTATACTTTGTATAGAACGAGGTATTTGCTATGCAAAACATGAATAATGTTTTTGCGTCCCGTTTCCCCTTTTCCTTATCCCTTTTCTTTGTCTGTATGGAAAATATTAAGAAATGTGCGGAAAATTTATTAGTTTTTTTATTTACTCAGGGCTGTATCTCAGCTTCTTCGATATTTACAGCGGTTTTGGCAGTATATAATTTATGCATAAATTAAAGGCTTTCCAACGAATGGAGAACGATTTTTGTCCGTTGAAAACTAAAGAAGTTTCATTTCCCTAGAAACGGCTCGGTTGTACGTGAAAATCATTAAAAATCTTCGTGACATAATTTCGTGACTTAAACTTCGTTACGCTTTTCAACTCTGGTAGGCCACCGCAAAAACATTATTCATGTTAAAAGACTCCTACGCTCTCCCTACAGTACAAGCACTCCAGGATGCCTTGGTAGGTTCAGCTTGGTTTTGTACTTTAGACCTAAAAAGTGGATATTGGCAGATTGGGATGAAAGAAGAGGATAAAGAGAAGACGGCGTTTGCAGTAGACTGCCAAGGGCTTTGGCAATTCAAAGTTGTTGTTGTTGCCGAGTTGTGCGAAGAAGAAGTTTCAATTCATTTTTCCATGAATAACCAGTTGTAACCTCCCAAGAAATATATTGTTCTCAATTCTCAACACGTTTTCCAAGTTCATCGGAGTTCCCCTTTATTTTAACAAGAGTGTCTTAAAATCAGCACTATAGAGCAAAGGTAATGCCATTTGGATTATCCAATGCACCTGCCACATTCCAGCGCTTGATGGAGGCAATTGTACCACCTGATCTTGCACTCGTCTACTTGGATGATGTTATCATCCATGGACCTGACATTCAGATTGTCCTGAATAAATTGACCAACGTACTTGAAAGATTTAAACAGGCAAATCTACAGCTAAATCCTAAGAAGTGCAGTTTCTTTACACAGAAAGTTCAGTACCTGGGTCACATTATTTCTGCAAGAGGGGTACATGCAGACCCTAAGAAGACAGAACCCGTTAAGAACTGGCCACTACCTATGAGTAACCGAGATGTACGCTCATTTCTTGGATTCTGCTCTTATTATAGAAAGTTTGTACCTAACTTTGCAGAGATTGCCCGACCACTGCATGCACTAACGGAAAACAGAGCTGTATTTCATTGGAACCAACATTGTGACGAAAGTTTTCAAAATTTGAAAGCCCTCATGATAACAGCACCTATCTTAGCCTTCCCAGATCTTCAGCAACCATTCATCTTGGACTGTGATGCCAGTGGGCATGCTATTGGGGCAGTGTTGTCTCAGATTAATGAAGGAGTTGAAAAAGTAGTTGCCTATTACGGGATCCACAAGCGCTCCGCTTGATCTTACGTTGGGATTGTTTGGAGGTCCGTGAAGGAAAACTTTTCCACAGATGGCTTTCAGGGAAGAGTGAGCGTCTACAAATGGTTGTTCCCACATTTCAGGTGCCTCAAGTCCTCCAACAGTACCATGATCAACCGACTGGTGGCCACTTTGGTTACTGGAAAACCCTTTCAAAGGTGAGGCAGTTATATTTTTGGCCGGGAATGGCTGGGGATGTGAAGGCCTGGTGTCATAGTAGCCAATCTTGCCAAAAAATCAAAACGCATAGGAGCCCAACGATGTCCAGCGGGAGGACCGTTTGACAGAATTGGGGTTGACATTCTTGGGCGTCTTCCAGAAACAAAGCGTGGGAATAAATATGTGTTGGTAATCTCCGATTATTTTACCAAATGGCCTGAGGCCATTGCAATCCCTAATCAAGAGGCGGACACAGTGGCTTTATTATCGAAGATAATAAACCAAAATCCGTCCGTCCGCCGCCGTACGCCGTCCGCGGCACTTTGCCCAGTTAACGTTGAGCTAAAATTTCGAAATTTTTGTTACGGGTTCCGACCAACCCCACAATGATCCTCGAGACTTTTCATAACCCTAAATCAAGGGGAAGGGGTTCAAAACGAATTTTGAAATTTTGAAACTTTCATATCTCAAAAAATTCATATAGTTTGTAGTTCACATTTAGTTAGAGTTTGTTGTTTAGAATTTTTTGAGACCATCCGCAGCTTCGTACGACCAACTGTTCGTTCACAATGAGGGCTCGAAGGTTGAATCTGTCAACACGATCGCGAATCAAACGGTTGAAATACAGGTCAATGTTCATAGTATGGAGCTGTTTGGAACATCATAACGTCGCTCCTCTGCCAGAACCGCGAAACTGCAAAAATTCGAAAATTGGGCTAAGCGTCGAAAATTGGGCTTCAGTGACATTGATCAAGTATCTCCTCCAGAAATTTCATCTCTCTAACCCCACTATAAAATTCTTATAATGGGGTTAGAGAGATGAAATTTCTGGAGGAGATACTTGATCATTGTCACTATTTAGAGCGACGCTTGCCCAATTTTCGAATTTTTGCAGTTTCGTGGTTTTCGCAGAGGAGCGACTTATAAAATATTATTATTATGTATCATATATTATTATTATGATGTTTCAAACAGCTCCTTATATATAAAACCATATTATGGTTTTAGTGATGTCGAGTTTTTAACCTTGAAAAGGTTTTTGCGATGGGACCCCCCGCCGAAAAACGACAGGAAAAAGTGACATGAAAGTAGTATGATTTATTATGATTTTCACGTACAACCGATCGTTGCAAAGGAAATTTATTTTCGCCATTATTCATCGCACAAAATTTGTTCACCACTTTTTGGAAAGCTGTGAATTTATTTGACACCAGACCACATGCCACGCTGCCAATTTCCCCCTCCTCGCATTCCGGAGAACCATTGGTTACGAGTTCATTTTGTTGAGAAAACTTCTTATTGGAGTGAAGTTCTGGCTAAGTTACCTACGACGAAAACGATGCTGATGTACCTAACCTACCTGCCAAATTATTAAAAACCAATTACACTCTCGCTGATACGGTGGAAGAAAGAGAAAGAGTGAGAGGGAGCAAAAACCTTTTCAAGGTACGTCACATTTTAGCCGTTAGGCTCTAAGCGGAAATCATCATTTTTTTTGTTCTGAGGTACGTTTCGTGCTACGGAAATGAAGGTAATTTCGAATGTTTGTTGGTAGGTACTTTTTTATAGAAACATTATTGCTGACGTAGTATTAAAAACTCCAGAATTATATCGGTACATTTTATTTGTAATTAATTCATCATCTCTATCATACAGGTTCTGCACAAAGGAACCCAGTCGATTCCAACAGCCGGATATCGTATTAATTAATCATAATTAATAATAATTACTATCAATAATAAATACAAGTTATTAATACCTAACAATAAATTATAATAATTTTCACTAGATACTTGATAAAATTATTAATAATTAGTGATAATTCATAATAATAATTAATCTAACATTTAGGATCTAGACATTTATACCTAGTGATCTAGACAGAAGGGTGATCTGTACAAAGAAGATTATAAACCGTTGTGTCAAGAATTTGCAGAGTTTTTTTTTTTTTTTTTTGTGAATCTACGTATCTTGAAACGTAAACCAACCAATTTTGGCGGGGGGTTAAAACATTTTTTGTCATTGGGCGATTCTAATGGTTCATTATCGAAGATAATAAACCAAAAGAAAAAAACTCTGCAAATTCTTGACACAACGGTTTTATCTTCCTTGTGCAGATCACCCTTCTGTCTATACCAGACTGTGTTGCAAATCGGCACCATACCATATTCTCACCGTACTCATACCATACCATACGAATTTCTTTTCTATCTTACCATACTGTACTAAATCATACATACAATAATATACCTTACCATACTCATACCATGTCATACAAACCGAGTGAATATTGAAATGTCATCCATTTCTGACCTATATTTAAAATTTCAAGTATCTAGCTCATCATCAAAATTTAATTTGTTTAAACAAATAGGTATTATTTAAACAATTTTACAGACAAGAAACCGAGTGAATATTGCATTGTGATCCATTTCTGACCTATATTTAAAATTTCATGTACTCGTATCTAGCTCATCATCAAAATTTAATTTGTTTAAACAAATCTAGGGACGCGGGAGCGTCCCGCCCGCCAAGAAAACCGAAGCCCTGAAAACCGAAGCGACTGAGACACTGATTACGCGACGGAACAAGTTGGGGTTTTCACCCTACCATAGCTCGGTCCCCTGAGTGTCTCGAGAGTTGATTTTTTGTACACCAACTCTCCAGGGGCACGTGAGGACGTAAAACAAATTTCAGCTCTTGGGAACATCAGGTGTCGGGGGTATAACAATTTTAAAACCACTATTTTTCACGTTTTTCGTGTTCTTCTTCTTCTTCTTCTTGTTGTTGTTGTTCATTGACGGGGCTACAGCCCAGCAGACAAATCGGATCGAGCTGAAATTTTGCACACACGTTTGTTATGCTCCAAGGGAGTGCCTTTTGACCATTTTTTCTCCCTCCCCCCATTTCCCCCCCAATTAGGGGGGAAATAGTGTTTTTTGAAAATTTCAAATGGTCATAACCCCTTCAAAATTAAAGCTTTTTCAGATTTTCTTTTTTAGTTGTGTTCAGCTTTTCAAACTGTTCAATTTGAGATCAAAAAATGCTTCCTAAGGGGAAAAATAAAGGAGTTATGGTGATTTTTCTATTTTCAACAACAACTGCCGCAAATATTGATGAAAATTGGTGCGGTTGGTCTTAAAATGTCCGCTAGGTTGTCTAGAATATGCTCAATAATTTTGAACTAAATCTCAATCGATTTGACTAATCCACAGCCAAAAATACGTGAATAAATTCCACATCTACTGATTTGGCTAATTTCCGAAAACATCAAAGTTGAACGGTGGTCAGAAAAATTGTCGTAGAGTGGCGCCTGTTAAAGGATCGATAGGAAATTTTATGGGCTTTCGAATGAGGGTAGCGCACTTTGGCACTTTTCCCAACGGTTCTCGAGTTATTCGCGATTTTTGGTATAAAAACGTGCGTTTTACCAGTTGCAAACTTTCTCTTTCCTCTTTCTCTTCGACACCAATAATTACAATTATTAATAATTACAATAATTACAGTACTTTTGATTCTCAACAACAAAAATTTGCACAATCCCCAAGAAAAAATGCAACCAATTTTCAAAAAATTTATAATTCAAATTTATTCAAATTTCTAATTCTTTCTATTTTTTTAAATTTAATAATAAGAATAATTGTATTAAATTTTAATAATTGTTTTTAAATTGTTGATTGTTTTAATTAATCGAAAATTTTAAAACTAATATTTAACCAATTCGCAAAAATTTTAAAACTACTTATTTTTCAAACACATTTCAGATAACAAACAATAATTTCCAAAAAATAATTATTCTTGTCACAAAAACAAGAAACAAAAAGGCAAATTAGTAGGCGTACTAATTTTTTACTAAATTTTGACTAGGATAAAACTTCATTTAGGAAAACATTTACTAGTTACCTCGTAGGTACTTTTGTATTGTATAAGTTGTTGAACCGTATTGTATAAGTACCACTCGAAAACTAGCCATGCAAAAAGATGTGATATCCCCCCAAAAACAACTCCGTTGTAAAAACTGGCCCGCCAAAAAACCTCAGCCGCAAAAAGGAATGATATCCATTTTGCCCGCCAGCCACATATATAGGACACACTAAAATCCCCAGTCATGCAGCATGACTATAAGAGCGAATTTTGGAAGGTTTTATGTAAAACGTCTTCATTAAAGAACGTCTTCATTACTTGAGATGTCCATGAAGAACATTTCAAGTATCAACCACGTTTCTTCATCTTCAAAGTGCTCCAGTTTGAGAGCGGATATAAGATATAGCGATTCCGACTTAACCATCTTATTCAGCGCGTAAAAACCTTTAAAATGGGGTGTCACTTGACAGACCGTTTCATTTTTGGAATCTATGGGGAAACCTCCTCCCCTCACACCCAACATCCCCAAAACCCAATGGTGTGCAGCTTCAGCGCTCTTCTCTGATTAAGGACCTTGGAATATTGTTCGCTTGTCAAGCAATGCGTGCCCTTGGTTATCTGAAAAGGAACAGCGCTGAATTCACCAGTATCCCAGCTTTAACCGCTCTATATTCTGCCTTTGTAAGGCTGATAGTGGAATATGGTACCCTGGTTTCGTGTCCATATTATCGGACCCACATAGAACACCTGGAGAGGGTGCAACGTACCTACATTTTTACGGTACGTCGGGTTCAAGTTGCGCATTCCATACCAGGATTACAGTGCTCGGTCGACAGCTGCACAGTGTAATATCGAATCACTTGCCACCCGTCGTCATATTGCTGACAATATGTTTTTATCTAGGGACGCGGGAGCGTCCCGCCCGCCAAGAAAACCGAAGCCCTGAAAACCGAAGCGACTGAGACACTGATTACGCGACGGAACAAGTTGGGGTTTTCACCATCCCGTAGCTCGGTCCCCTGAGTATCTCGAGAGTTGATTTTTTGTACACCAACTCTCCAGGGGCACTTGAGGACGTAAACCAAATTTCAGCTCTCGGGAACATCAGGTGTCGGGGGTATAACAGTTTTAAAACCACTATTTTTCACGTTTTTCGTGTTCTTCTTCTTGTTGTCGTTGTTGTCGTTGTTGTTGTTGTTGTTCATTGACGGGAGTACAGCCCAGCAGACAAATCGGATCGAGCTGAAATTTTGCACACACGTTTGTTATGCCCCAAGGGAGTGCCTTTTGACCATTTTTTCTCCCTCCCCCCATTTCCCTCCCAATTAGGGGGGAAATAGTAATTTTTAGGAATTTCAAATGGTCATAACTCCTTCAAAATTGAAGCTTTTTCAGATTTTCTTTTTTAGTTGTGTCCAGCTTTCAAAACTGTTTAATTTGAAATCAAAAAGAGCTTCCTAAGGGGGAAAATAGAGGAGTTATGGTGATTTTTTTATTTTCAACAATAACTGCCGCCAAAATTGATGAAAATTGGTGCGGTTGGTCTTAAAATGTCCGCTAGGTTGTCTAGTATATGCTCAATAATTTTGAACTAAATCTCAATCGATTCGACTAATCCACAGCCAAAAATACGTGAATAAATTCCACATCTACTGATTTGGCTAATTTCCGAAAACATCAAAGTTGAACGGTGGTCAGAAAAATTGTCTTAGAGTGGCGCCTATTCTAGGATCGATAGGAAATTTTATGGGCTTTCGAATGAGGGTAGCGCACTTTATCACTTTTTCCAACGGTTCTCGAGTTATTCGCGATTGTTGGTATAAAAACGTGCGTTTTACCTTTTGCAAACTTTCTCTTTCCACTTTCTCTTCGACACCAATAATTACAATTATTGTAATGATTCTCAACAACAAAAATTTGCACAATCCCCAAGAAAAAATGCAACAAATTTTCAAAAAATTTCTAATTCAAATTTATTCAAATTTCTAATTATTTCTATTTTTTAAATTTAATAATAAGAATAATTGTATTAAATTTTAATCATTGTTTTAAAATTGTTAATTGTTTTAATTAATCGAAAATTTTAAAACTACTATTTAACAAATTCGCAAAAATTTTAAAACTACTTATTTTTCAAACACATTTCAGATAACAAACAATAATTTCCAAAAAATAATTATTCTCGTCACAAAAACAAGAAACAAAAAGGCAAATTAGTAGGCGTACTAATTTTTTACTAAATTTTGATTTTACTGAACGGCGTGATCGACTGCCCTGCCTTGCTGTCTGAGATCGGTCTGAACGTCCCATCCTTACACATTCGTACTGCACCTCTGTTTCATATAAACTTCTCCTCAACAAACTACTTATATCATCAACCACTCAATAGATTACCCCGGCAAGCCAACCTTCTGCTTCAGGATTTTGATTTTTTCCAGCGTGTTCCAGTCCAAGAAATTCGAACCTCTCATATCCATTTAGTTGTATCTAGGGTTTCATCATCAAACAAAATCCCTTATTAGCGTTGTATATCTGTGACTGTCCAAGATACTCAGAAACCTCTACGTATTCCTGAATGGGATGTTGACTCATGGACCGGCTTGGTCATAATCCGGCGGTTTCTGTTGGATGCTACTAGAAAAGGATGAAGTTTAAACGGGACCCAGCAAATTCTGCAAAGACCATATTCAATATGTAACTACATACCTACCTGCCTGGTACTTGAAGTTAGTAACCAGTAATTACTGGTTGAAGAGTTTAGAATGGTTTATTTTATTCGGTGACTCGCTCGAGTTCCGAGTATGGATTTCCCACATCTAGAAGAGAAATACTTTGATATTTAACCTATCGATTCCTCCGTCATTTTCATTGGATGCTTTTGTCAGCTCTTCCGACGCTTTTAGCTCCTCTGACACGTGAAATTTACATTGAACCCGGTTTATTCAGATTATGCTGTGTTCGAGCGCTTCGAAGCGGAAAATTGGCGTTTTAGACTAAAAAGGGAGATACTTGAGATTTTGATGAGCTGCTGGTGCAGTTGGTTTCATCGACGCAACTGATTGAAACGTGTTGTTGACACCAGCCCATGCCTTTGAAGGTGAACGAAAGGTTATTTAGTCCTATTCGCGGGCTAATAGCGGTTTTCCGGTAACGCTCCAAAATTAATAAATAATATCCGTAATAATAAATTTTTTTTTTTTTTTTTGAAAGATTTTATTGCTCCAACTAATAACTTATTAACAATATTATTTTGAAACTAGGGCACATACTATTCAAAGCTTAGATTCATCACTGAGTTTTGTTCATTTTTATGATGATATTGCATTCACTATACTGCTTCACCCGTGAGCAAGCTCGAGCGGTTTGGTACGCTTCAATCGTCTGGTGATATCACTCGTGTCAAGGAGTCGGACAGCTTCCTCGTTGACGTGAGACCTTAGCCGTTGAAGATGACGTACGGCTTGCCGCTTGATGGCTTCGTTTATGGTTTCGATTTGAAGTTCATGGTGGAGTCGTTCATTTCGAAAGTACCATGGTGCATTGACAACATTTCTTAGCACATTGTTCTGGAATCTTTGGATTATTTCTCGGTTTGATTGAGCCGTGCAGCCCCACAGCTGAGCTCCGTAAGTCCAGACTGGTTTAAGGACTTGGTTATACAGCGTAAGCTTGTTCTGGATTGACAGTTTTGACCGCCTCCCCATTAGCCAGTACATTTTTCTGAATTTGAGAAGAAGTTCCTCCTTCTTTTTCTTGACGTGGGCTTTCCACCGAAGCCTGGCATCAAGCGTCATACCGAGGTATTTGGCTTCATTGGCATGAGGAATCACTTTGCCATTGAGATAAGCCGGTATATAGTCGATCCTTTTATTGGTGAAATCGACATGTACCGACTTAGTTTCATTCATTTTGATTCTCCATTTCGCTGTCCATTGTTGTATGCTAGATATTGACCGCTTTAACTTGGTCATTGACTCAATGTTGCTGTCTCCAACTGCCAATATCGCTGTATCGTCTGCGAAAGTGGCTGTGGTGTTCATTTCAATTTCTGGGAGATCGCTGGTATACAGGACGTACAGGAGTGGGCCAAGTACACTCCCTTGCGGGACTCCTGCACTTATCGGTTTTGGTTCTGAAAATGCATCATCTTGCTTTATCCTGAAGTAACGATTAGTGAGGTACGATTGAAGCAACTCAGCATACTTTATTGGCAGGGCCTTACGCAGCTTGTAGTTGAGTCCTTCATGCCAGACCTTATCAAACGCCTGAGTGACGTCAAGGAAAATGGCAGAACATACTCTATTTTTCTCAAATGCTTCTTCGATGATGTGTGTTATCCGATGGACTTGGTCGATTGTTGAGTGTTTCTGCCGAAATCCAAACTGATGTCGTGGGATCAGCTTTCGTTCTTCAATAATTGGTATTAGTCTTCTGTGTATCAATTTTTCGAACAGTTTAGATAACACTGGTAGAAGTGAAATTGGTCTGTATGAACTTGGTTGCCCTGGTGGCTTGCCTGGTTTGGGAATCATAATGACTTCTGCTATCTTCCACAGCTGAGGGACGCTTCGAAGTTTGATTACCGCATTGATGATCATGACTATTTTTGCGATAGCTTTACGCGGTAGGTGCTGGAGGATTTGTCCAGTGATAAGGTCATAGCCTGGTGCCTTTTTTGGGTTGATATCCTTGCTGATCACCTGTTTTATCTCTTTGATGGTAACTAATGGGATATCAATGTCCTGATCAAGTGGAGGTGTTTCCTCTAGCGGCGGTTCATCCGCCATTGCGAGATTCGGAGTGAATATATTCGCAAGATGGTCTGCAAAAGTATTGGCTTTGTCTTGGTTGCTCCTTGCCCATTTCTCGTTTCCACTCGCAATAGGTGCAGCATGAGTAACAGGCCTCTTGAGATATTGTGTAGCCTTCCAAAGTGAGTAATCGGTATCACGATGACTCGTTAGCTCTGTGATGAAGTGTTCATGAGTTTCTTCATTGATCTCCTCCATCAGCGACTTCAGTTCACTTTGTGTTTTGTACCATTCAGACTTGTGATGTGGTGCTCTGGTAGCTTGCCATCGTTTTCTGGCCTTTCGTTTTTTCTTGATTGCAGAGACTATTTCTCGTGGATAATTGATACCTTTGAGCCTTCTTGAGATTGCAGGTGTGTTGTCCCATGCAACTATCTGAATGCTGCAAACGAGATGTTCGAGCTCACTTTCCACATCATCTGGCGTGTGTATAGGCTTGCTCAAATCAATATACCTGCAAATGTCTTGTTTGAAACGTTCCCAATTTGTCTTATGATTGACCAAGTACGGTTTGTGTGGCTTCTGTATGATTCGATCACTAAGCGTCAGAGCAATTGGGGAATGATCTGAACGATAACTGAACGGAATGATAATAAAAATAACTATTCATAATATGAATACCTAGCTCATTTTATAACTATTCATAATATTATTCAAAAATACCTGTTAATGTCATTTAAATTCATTTTTGTTGCAGATGGAAAGTATCACGTGCTTCCAAGCGGAGAACTACTAGTGAATAACGTAGAATACGCCGATACTCACGCGACATACCGTTGCAGAACGAGGCACAAGCTGACGAAAATACTCGAGTCTAGCCAACCAGCGTCGATCAGAATTACTGGTAAGCTATTTCAGAAATGTTCATGCAGGTGGACACTCCGTTCATTACGACAATGTGGGGTAAGTCTGTACTTCTTATAGATCTAGGAGGTCTTCACATGGCTTGTTTGGAACTAACAGATCCAGGACAGAGGGTAAACAAACGGTTTGGACCAATCTTGGATGTACTTACTGAAGTCATCAATTTTTGTCTCAAGGACAGTGTTGAGCTTCATCGGATCCCATAGTTTTGGGAGCAACTCCTTCTTGCTGAGTAACAGCATCACTTAACTCTACCTCCAGTCTCTGATCAACTCTGATTTCTTGCTCTTTGATCTCTTATTTTGACACGTTTCAAACTCCACTGAATATATTTGGTCTTGAACATCAGCGTAATCCACGATTATGCCGTTAGCCACCTCTCTAAAGCGCCTGAGTGGAATTCAGGGTACTCAATAACACTTGAGTTTTTACTAGGTAGATTAAGAAAATAACCTAATTTATTAAATATAAAATAAGACAGTGTGCAATTGAGTGACTATCACCATTTTCGATTTTTAGACCGTTCCTAGAGTGTCCTACAATGTGTCTGGAAACTATACCTAACAATTTGAGCCCGAGTAGGTCTGTATTTGATGGGCGCTTCTGTCCTTATAAGTCGCATTTGTCCAATGCATGGGGTGCTTTTGTCCAATTTCATTAAACAAGAGTCGCTTCTGTCTTGCAGCTATTTCGTATCGTGCTGTAGTCTCATAGTGTATGCTCATTTTATCCTTCTGCCTAACTTCTACAAAGCTGGAACGATGATACGAGCAATATCCATGTACTCCGCGTACTCGCCGGTTTGAGTTTCACGTCAGAATTCATGTTCTGGAAATTCGGAATCACCTCCAGCTGGCTATGGTAACGATCATACTGAGACCTCGCGGCACCCTTACAAGCGGAGGCACATGTAGCTTTGGTTCACCAAATCCCGTTCTCCAGACCATGTGCAGACTATGAGACCATTAGTCGACTAGCAGAAGCGGCTCTAGCATCCAATCAATATATCGGACCTAGAGATACAATGGTAGGAGTGTCAAGGGGAGGGGGGGGGGGTTGGCTCTTGCGTCAACTCGACATTAATATTATACCGCAGAGCAAGGGACCATTACCATGTTCAGTGGCCACAAACCGGGCTACAGGTTTGCTTATGCCCTGAGCTCATGACCTCGAGGCGTTTCCATATAGGATAATTAATATACCAAGATGTTAACTCATCTTGGCAATGACAACTTCGGATCTACAAGTCTAATGGTCACAGCGCCGCTGATAAAGCTAATCACAATCTAGCTTATTAATGGCGGAAGTGTCATATGTCAGAAATATTGATTGACCTCCTAAACGTCAACTCAAGCTGATCAGCTGATAAACACCATGTGTGTTTCTGGGTTTCTGTTTTCGACAAGAATATAGCACCTCTTAGGTTTTTTTCCGCAAATGCATAAAATACTCAAACCAGCATGAAAATAATTGTTTTTAAACTTTAATCTTGTTTAATCTTCGAAAACATTGCCTACATCATATATTCAATAATCTGTATGGTCAGCATCATACCATGCCCATGTCGACGTCTTTATTTCAACAATTTTACCACGTGAAGCACCTACCAAAACATCCATCCATCCAGTTAGCTTTGAGCTAAAATTTCAAAATTTTTGTTACGGGTTCCGACCAACCCCACAATGATCCTCGAAACTTTTCATAACCCTAGGTCAAGGGGAAGGGGTTCAAAACGAATTTTGAAAATTTCAAAACTCGAAACATTCCCATCAAACGGTATGTTTTTTATTTCATATTTGGATAGAGTTTATTCCTTAGAATTTCGTATTATTACGTAGTATTATTACGTAGTATTAAAAAACCCAGAATTATATCGGTACATTTTATTTGTAATTAATTCATCATCTCTATCATTCAGGTTCTGCACAGCAACCCAGGCGATTCCAACAGCCGGATATCGTATGAATTAATCATGATTAATAATAATGATTATTAATAATAAATACAAATTATTAATACCTAACAATAAATTATTATTACTTTCACTAGGTACTTGATAAAATTATTAATAATTAGTGATAGGTAATTCATAATAATAATTAATCCAACATTTAGGATCTAGCCATTTAGACCTAGTGATCTAGACAGAAGGGTGATCTGTACAAAGAAGATAATGAACCGTTGTGTCAAGAATTTGCAGTTTTTAACGGAATGAAACTGAAAACTGAATGAAAACTGAACGGGCGTGAAAAACGGAATGAAAACTGAAATTTGAAAATGGAACGGGCGTGATGAGGTGATAATTTTTTGGTCATGGCGGGTGATAACAACCCGTAATGTCGTCCTGCAGCTCCACACACGGTCGGACCTTGCAGGTTGACAGGGTGGGGGAAGCCAGACCGCAGGTTGGTCGGACGGGAATCCCATCCGGCAAGCTCTGCAGGACACCTGCAGCAGGAAGGCCACAACAAACGTCCTACACGCCGCCCGTGTCCGAAAAGGGGGACATTTTCGGTTCCCCCCACTTCCTGCAGCAGGATCGTGAGTGGGCCACTTTAGATAAACAAAACAACGTTAGATAAAGATTTCTTTTCCGGCTCCAACAAAAATTATCAAAAGAATTGTTTTCCCTACTACGATTGCCCTTCATTCCAGGAAGATGTTGGTTTTTGAACACGTCCCACCACTGTGCTGCGCACACTCGCGTACAAGGGATACGTCCGGCCAGCCATGGAGTACGGCAATGAATTATTGGTTACATCTACTGACGCGACGATCCGTAAGCTGGAGGTCACTCAAAACAACGCTCTGAGGGTTATCACAGGGGGAGCAAACTCTGCCCCGATAGCTGCCATGGAGCTACAAACCGGAATAGAGCCGGTTAGTTACCGAACTCAGGCTGCTGCCCTGTCGATGCATGAATGTCTCCTGCGAAATGATGTGCACTACTGGCAAACATACACACCCGCTGCCCCTCGCTTAACCACACAGAAGTCTTTTCTCTCCAAGATCGGCGAACTGGAGACTGAGTATGGGCTCACCCAATCACTTCAGAACCCAGATCCCTTCCCGACTATAAGAGAAATAGCTCCACGCTGCACTGCCACAGGACATACCTCCCTGATTGCACCGGTCTCCAAGCAGACAACGCCTCCCATGGAGCTTAGAGCAGTAGCTCTCGAAACTATTCATACCCGCTATCCGGAAGAAGACTGGCTCCGGATCTACACGGATGGGTCTGCAGTCGGTGCAAGGCAAAATGGAGGAGCCGGTGTTTTCTCTGCAGTCGGGACAGTTGCAGCCCCTGTGGGCCGTCTTGCAAGCAACTTCGACGGTGAGGTCCACGCGGTGATTCTTGCCCTTGAAATGATTAACACCCTGGAGTTCACCAGAGTTGTGATACTATGTGACTCTGTAGCCGCAATCATCAGTCTGTCAACGAACAGCGAAACAGAGTCCCATGATGTCTTGAAGGGCAGAAAACTGTTGGAGCAGCTGCTCGCGGAGGGAAAAACCATCGTCTTGCAGTGGATCCCATCACACGTAGGCATATGGGGAAATGAGCAAGCTGACGCCCTAGCAAGAGAAGGCTCCCGCATGCCTATGCCTGACACCCCTACCACCTATCGAGCCGCAAAAAGTGCCATTAGATCCTCCGTTCAGGAGAAGTTGCTTGATGCCCAACGACGCAAAGCCGAAGGGAAGCAGTGGGTCTCACTGCTGGACGCAAGACACCGCATCCCACCAGCTCTCCCTCGCCATGAGTCAGTTGCGGCGTTCAGAGCTGTCACTGGCCACGATTACTTGAATGCTCACTTGCACAGGATTGGACTGAGAGAAAGCCCTGGATGCAGCCTCTGCAGCAGCACTACTCCAATGACGACAAATCATTTATCTGACTGTCCTCGACTCGAGGATACCCGACAAGAATTTCATCCTGACGACACCACCTGGTCAAAAACAGCGAAATTGTATTGGGCTGCAAGAAGTCTTATGGCTCAAGAGCCTAGACTATCGGCGTAGGAAAAAAAAAAAAAAAAAAAAAACTGTGCTGCGCGGCGCTAAAATCTAAAAATCTATCATGCCAATCCGAGCAGTGTGAATCATTTTCATTTGTTTATTTTTCCTTCTTCTTTCTCATTCAATCATACATACATAAATTATACTTACATACTTCTTGAAAATTCAATATCAATACTTATAAAACAATACTAACACTACTTGCACGATTAACTAATCGTTCCTTTGAATGTTGAAGGACAATGTATGCCTATAAGCATAGCTTGTGCCGGCATAAATGAGTCGAGCTCTATACTCTCACTATCGACTACATTAAATTTTAATGTTGAGAAAATCGCAAATTAAATTTTATTGTACCCTTTTAGCTTCTTGATTTGTATCTTAAATGTTATCTTATTCATTTCAATGTTTTACGCTCTTTAGTTTAAATTTCAAATAGAAGGAAAAAAAAGAAAACTGAAAAGGAGTGGTTGAAAAGTCATTTCAATTGACTGGTTAGTTTAAATTTCATTTTAGTACACATGTAGGATTCCTTATTTCATCACTAAGAAGCTTTTGGTTTATTATCTTCGATAATGAACCATTGGAATCGCCCAAAGAAAAGAAAATTTTAACCCCCCCTCAAAATTTGTTGGTTTACGTTTCAAGACACGTAGATTCAGAAAATCGAATAAAAAAAAAATCCGTCCGTCCGCCGTACGCCGTCCCCCGTACGCCGTCCACGCCACTTTGCCCAGTTAGCGTTGAGTTAAAATTACGAAATTCGGTTTGTGGGTTTGGACCAGCCCCACAATGGTCCTCGAAACTTTTCATAACCCTAGGTCAAGGGGAAGGGGTTCAAAACGAAATTTAAAATTTCGACAATGTCATATCTCGAAATATTTGACTGAACCGTGTAATTTTTAGTTCACTTTTGAATGACCTGAAAAATTACGAATCTTTCAAGACCAATTGGATTTTTGTGCGACCAGCCGTTCGTTCACAGTGAGCGCGCAAAGGTTTAGGAAAAACACTAATCTTTCGCGTCGAAAACGGCCGTTATGTGACCCAACCCCCAGACGCCCAGAATAAAACTACCTTTTGTCATCTTCCCGGTAAACTACAGTCTAGAAATTTTAACCTTGAGTCGGGGATAGACCACATTGCAATATTTACTCGGTTTCTCATCTGTAAAATTGTTTAAATAATACCTTTTTGTAATAATACAAATTAAATTTTGATGATGAGCTATTGACTTGAAATTTTAAAAATAGGTCAGAACTGGATTCACTCGGTTTCTTGTCTGTAAAATTGTTTAAATAATACCTATTTGTTTAAACAAATTAAATTTTGATGATGAGCTAGATACTTGAAATTTTAAATATAGGTCAGAAATGGATGACATTTCAATATTCACTCGGTTTGTATGACATGGTATGAGTATGGTATGGTATATTATTGTATGTATGATTTGGTATAATACAGTATGGTATGATAGGAAAGAAATTCGTATGGTATGGTATGAGTACGGTGAGAATATGGTATGGTGCCGATTTGCAATACAGTCTGGTATAGACAGAAGGGTGATCTGCACAAGGAAGATAATAAACCGTTGTGTCAAGAATTTGCAGTTTTTTTATTCTAGGTAGTTCCATTCTGTATGTTTGTCCTCCAAAATTTTCATTGAATTCATTCAAATTACAGTACATTGGACTTGTTCAAGGAATTACACATTATGAGCGTCCAACAACTCTATACTCAAGTCCAATGTACTGTACCTTCTATTTTAACAAAATTTGGTAAAGCCTTTTTTTTACATAATACGGATAGTAAGAAGAGTATTGGATACTTGAAGTAAAATTATTCGAGTCCGGAGATCAGGAGTTGTAATTACAAATTTCGAGTACATAAAACTTACTTATTAATGATCAAAACATCAAATCAAGTCCTAGAGAAAAGGATCCATAATGTAAATAGGAAAAAAAATCAATTGGAGTCTATTTGGCGCATAAGTAAGTCGAGAGGTAAGAATTACAAATTTTAAATAAAAACAAAGGTTTTCTAAGGCTTCGATATGCAGATCTAAATATAAGTCGCATTCTGACTTTATTGCCACCTCAAATGATCTAAAAGTAGCTCAGAATAGAGTACACAAATGCATGAAAAGTAATTTTTAGGGCAGATAAGGGAAGACATTTATTTCAAAATTTAAATTCAAGGATGATGGATTTTGCATTCATTTTATTCATCAGGAGTTGGAATGTTAGCTTCTTGAATGCCACTACAGAACTAGTGGTTTTAATTGCTTATGGCAAATTTTCGGAAACCGAGGGGGCTAGCCTAGGCAACTGTCTAGTGTAGAAGGAATTGCTTGGGCGTGCTATTGATAAAATACTGTGTGCGTTCAACCTGGTAGGTCTCACATCACTTCTCTTCTTGAATACGCCGAGGAACTTATGCACATATAAAGGCAATATATAAACATACGTCATTCTTGGAGAAAGCACGTATAGCCACGAAGTCACACAGGCGCACCCTAATAGTGAATCGTTATGAGGATTTTGAAGTGCTTTCTCCAAGAATGACGTAATATGTTTATATATTGGCATATTCAAGAAGAGAAGTGATGAGAGACAGTATTCACAACGTTAAGTAGCTCAACGTTAACTGGGCAAAGTGGCGCGGACGGCGTACGGCGTACGGCTTACGGGGGACGGCGTACGGGTGACGGACGGATTTTTTTTAATTCGATTTTCTGAATCTACGTATCTTGAAACGTAAACCAAAAAATTTTGAGGGGGGTTAAAAAAATGTTTTCTTTGGGCGATTCCGATGGTTCATTATCGAAGATAATAAACCAAAATCCGTCCGTCCGCCGTACGCCGTCCGCCGTCCGCGCCACTTTGCCCAGTTAACGTTGAGCTAAAATTACGAAATTTGGTTTCTGGGTTTGGACCAGCCCCACAATGATCCTCGAAACTTTTCATAACCCTAGGTCAAGGGGAAGGGGTTCAAAACGAATTTTAAAAATTTGAAAATCTCATGTCTCGAAAAATTTATATAGAACGGTATGTTTTTTATTTCATATTTAGATAGAGTTTGTTCCGTAGAATTCTTTAAGACCATCCGCAGCTTTGTACGACCAGCCGTTCGTTCACAATGACGGCTCAAAGATTGTGCCTCACAACACGATCGTGAATCAAACTGTTGAAATACAGGTCCATTTTCATACTTACAAGCTCTTTGGAACATCATATGGCTTAAGTGATGTCGAGTTTGTTGTTCTGAGGTGCGTTTCGTGCTACGGAAATGAAGGTAATTTCGAATGTTTGTTGGTAGGTACTTGTTTTATAAAAAAATTATTACCGACGTATTAAAAACTCCAGAATTATATCGTATTAATTAATCATAATTAATAACAATTATTATTAATAATAAATACGAATAATTCGTATTATTATAATTTATTGTTAGGTATTAATAATTATTATTAATACCTAACAATAAATTATAATAATTTTCACTAGGTACTTGATAAAATTGTTAACAATTAGTGATAATTGATAATAATAATTAATCTACCATTTAGGATCTAGACATTTAGACCTAGTGATCTAGACAGAAGGGTGATCTGTACAAAGAAGATAATGAACCGTTGTGTCAAGAATTTGCAGAGTTTTTCATTCTTTGACAAGTCCTCCCCAAATGGGTATACCATAAATCAATATGCTATAAACATAAGCGTAGAAAACCAGACATAGACTTTTACGGCTAAGCCAGCCTCTCAGTAAGACGAAGAGTTGGAATGTTTTCCTAATTCTTGCTACTAGACATTGTATAATATCCAAAGCCTCTCAGTAAGACGAAGAGATGGAATGTTTTCTTGCTACTATAGTCTGTATACAGACTGTATACATACTTCAGGTTGGCCGATGGACCCGGGACTACCTGGCCGGGGTAGGGGGGCCGCAGGTAGTCCCTGGTCCATCAGCCAATCTGAATTATACAGACTATAGACATAATATTATGTTCCTTCCACTTCATGTGCTGATCAAGCAACCGCCCTTATGCAGTTCACTTATTCATTCTTTGACAAGTCCTGTATTCAAAGCCGTAATTTCCCTGTTGTATTTCTATTTTTGAATCTACTGTTTGTCCAACTAAATTGATCGCAAATGATACCTATATATTTTGTTTTGGAGATGTTATCTATTAAACTGTTCATGGCAAACCATTTGGTTACTTCGTTCATAATTAATTCGGCACTTGAATGAGCTTGCTGCCACGTCTTCTCTTTCACTATAATAGTGAAATAATAATAATTATAATAATAATTATGGCCACGTCATCAGCGAATGCAACAAATCTACCTCCAGTGTTTATTGAAAATAGGTCGTTTATGTGTATTGGGAATAAGATTGGGCCACGAGCTGAGCCTTTAGGGACTTCAAAATTTATTGGTTTCATGGTACTTTCTACATCCTGAAATCTGATAAATTGTTGCCTATCTGATACATACGAGGTAAACCATCTAATGGTCACCTCATCGAATCCCAATTGCCTGACAGGAGATTATTTGTTTCCAGGTACTCTAGTAATTTTGATATTCAACTATTTTTCCCGAATTTTTGCAGTAGTAGTGAGATTGGCCGGTAGTTATCAGCAGACGTTCTGCAATTTTGAGGGAATCCGGGGACTTTCCGCATACTAAGATTAACAAGGTGAGTCAGTGGTGAAGTCAGGAAAAGAAAAGTGATATGTGCTTGATTAAATCTGAGGATATTCCATCCCAACCCGGTCCTGTTACACCCTTCTTCAGTAAATTTCTAACTATTTTTAATGCTAATACCAAGTCGTGTGGATTATTATCATTGAATAGGATTTCGAAACAATTTTAAACTATGCTGGCTTCACTTAGCGTTGCCTGGTATTTTCAAGAACAGGAAAGATGTGCTGCTATCGCCACGAGAGCCACAACGGCATTAAAATTTCTAATGGCTCCCAGACGCAGTTGAAATTAGTGCTCGAAAAAAAAAACGAGCGGGAAGTAGTTTGTAGGAAGAAAGATGAACTGGGTTTTCTTGAGCCTTTCGTTTTACTTTTCTAATTTTTTTTTTTCTTTTGTTCTCCCCGGTAAAGACGTGAAATAAAGGGGTGGGGAAGGGAGGATAAAACTCGAGGAATACAAATGAGGGAGAGACCATAAAGTATACAGTCCATTAAAAGTGAGGAGACCGAGGGAGAGGAGCAGAATGAAAGAGTAATTGTTGGAGACTATTAGCGCTGTGGAGTATTTAGTCTGGTGGCTGGAGGGCTGAGCGGAGGTAAAACTGGGTGTTCAGGGAACGATGGGTAGCAAGAAACATTAGGTTTTCCGGACGGTTATGGGTGGATGAAGGTTCCAACTGTTCACCATTTGCTGTGCGACTGTTTTGTTTATGGAATAAAGGGCGGCTTGAGGGTGGTGTGAGATTTGTTTGAAGTGATTGAGTTTGTATGACTTTGTTTCCTTAGCATTCCAAAGCAACTAGGCTTCCTTTTCATGTTAGTTTCCGTTAGTTATTATGAAAAATGGGGCCGTGTCCACAAACCAAACTAAGACTGACCTTTAGCTTAGTACAGCTAAGTGCAGCTCGGAGCCGTACTTAGAAAAAATTGGCTTTCAGGAACCACCCTTTTACTTGAGTTACACTTTAATCAAAGTTGAACTTAGGCTAAAGTGACACTTTGTGTTAAGTGTGGCTCCTACCTCACTTTAGCCGATCTTAGTGCAGCACCCGACAAAATGTATTGTATTTCCATAGTATTGCCTTCTTAGTAATGCAGTTTATTTATTTCAGTTTATATTTATTCAGTTTATATCAGTTCATATTCTTTTTTATATTATATTATAATGCATGAATCAATAAATAAATGAATTCGGAGATCAATAGAGTGGTTCATTTTGGGTGAATCGAATGGATGCATTCCCACAATAGAGGCATAACGGATTGTAAGAATCAGAAAATAGGTTATATTTTGGTGCGCCAATAAAACTGAATCACAAATTAATAGGTTGTACTGCTTACTATACTGCTTATTATAGGTTGTATTCAAATGACCAAGCTATAGCTTGATATAGCTTGATATTTTGTCGTGAAAAAATAAACACGGAAAAAAGACTATAGTCTTTTTTCCGTGTTTATTTTTTCACGACGTTTCGGCAATGGAACAAAGCTCTATTCATGTGAGATTACATGTAGAAGTGAAAATGTCTTACATTAAACTAACGAACTACCTCCTACCACCTACCTCACTTTAGCCGATCTTAGTGCAGCACCCGACAAAATGTATTGTATTTCCATAGTATTGCCTTCTTAGTAATGCAGTTTATTTATTTCAGTTTATATTTATTCAGTTTATATCAGTTCATATTCTTTTTTATATTATATTATAATGCATGAATCAATAAATAAATGATAAATAATAAATAAATATAGTTCGTTAGTTTAATGTAAGACATTTTCACTTCTACATGTAATCTCACATGAATAGGGCTTTGTTCCATTGCCGAAACGTCGTGAAAAAATAAACACGGAAAAAAGACTAGCTTGGTCATTTGAATACAACCTGTTTCTTCACACTAGTCAACCCCATCAACACTGCTTATTATATATACATAATATATAACCTCTCAATTCTATCCCTTTGCATCATAATGCATCAAGAGATTTGCAGCAAGAGCGAGTTCACTTTAATTTTTGAGCGAAATTAGCTAACTGACGTTTCAATTCTTCCACTATCGCTTTTCAAGCAGCTGCCTTCTCCGGCGATCATCAATTGCATTTTTATAATGGCTGATGACTGATTTTAAGAAATCAGTCTCTTCGACTGAAAACAAGGGCATCCTTACGCGCTTTTCCATTTTAAGAAAAATATAAACTCTAAACAGTGAGAGCCAAATGACGGAGCCGAACTTTACGGTTTGTTAATGGCATTTTTGGTCTAAGTATTTTTTTAAAAAATATTTAAAATAATTTCAGATCACAATCTACTTTAAAAAACTAATACCTAAGTGATTTTTATCTCTTAAATGTACATATCTAGTTTACAAACCTGGCGAACGTGAGCAGTTTTGTTTGAAAATGGTATCGTGGTGTCTCTCTCTTCATCACTGGACACTAATCACAATTTTTTTTTCTTTACTGACCTAAGTCATGTGGCTTGATCCTTTTTTTTTTAATATATTCTTTATTGGCATTAGTTATACACCTTACAGCCAGAATTGATATAAATAAATTATAAATAAGTATAAGTGTCAAATAAAAATAAAGATTACTTCAAATGTTTCGATCAATGTCTTTAAAAAACTTAAAAATATTTAAATAAACTTCAATATTTTCCGAAACTATTATTACATTGAGATCAAACGGGTTTTCCACTAACTTAGTGATAGAATTTAATAAAATTGTTCTTTCTGACCTATATTGTGGACAGACCAACACAATGTGGTTCAAATCCTCACAAACACCACATTGCTCGCACTCACTATTGTTCAACACTCCGATTTTGCGCAGGTACGACCTACACAGACCATGGCCACTTCGGAGTCTGGAGAGGGTTGAATAAAAACTTTTTCCTTTGCCAGCCATCTTTTTGTACCATGGTGATGTTGGCACGGACGGGAAAAGGGTCCTATGCTGGTTCCCAGATGGATAGGCGTCGTGGTACTGCTGCCATTTTCGTTTCATTATTATTTTTGAGTGGGCTTCCATGTCTGAGTGAGGTAGGGATACAGTGGTGGGATCACCGGATAGAGCTCCTTCTTTTGCATTACGGTCTGCGGCTTCATTACTGACAGTACCCAAATGTGCCTTCACCCAAACAAATCCAACGCTGACTCCCTGATCCTCCAGATCACAAAGCTGGGATAAAATGCGAGCAAAAAGATGGGACAACTTAGATGATGGTCCCAAAGACTGGAGAGCCCTGGTGACGCTTTGGGAGTCCGTCACAACAAGTATCGTACCGGTAGTTTCTCCTCGGGAGATCGCCATGTCCAAAGCCTCGATGACTGCGACACATTCAGCCGTGTATATGGATGCAAACTGGGGCATAGAATAGCATCGGGACGTATGTGTGAATTGCTCGTAAAAACCACACCCGACTTTACCCTGTATTTTGGAGCCATCTGTGAAGTACACTCCACGAAGAGAAACCTGCTTCTCCAATACTCTCCTAAGTAGTTGTTCGGCTTCATGAAGAGTAGTTGTATTAAACTCAGCATAAGAAATTAAGCTTTATTGTTCAAAAACCTGAGTAGTAATGAACAATATAGAAATCTGAAATTATGAAGCGTTGTGTTGTTAAGATACAACAAATTATAACTGGATGATCATAACATTTTCCCCCCGTTTTAGTCCCTTACATAGTCGTCCAGGTATTTTGGAGGTCGGCGGTTCCTCTGAGGACGTGGTGATCGCAGCCCTAGCTCATTTTGATCCTGTTCCTGTGGAAGTTCACTAGGAGGTTCTGGCTGAAGTGGTTCGGGTAGGATCTCACTAGTTTGCTCGGAACCAGGAGTAGGTACTACCGCTGGTTCCTCCACTAGAGGTAAAGTTGAGCCTTTTGGAGCTAGATGACGAAAGGAAACTGTCGTCTCTCTGCCGTCCTGGAGGCGTAGTATAGTAGGGTTTTCTGTGACGTATAGTTCCGATAATGTCCGAGTATACTTCCTAGATTATTCTATTAGATTTGTATAACACTTCAGTAAGTACTAACGTAAATCAACAATTTCCCGTGTATAGTAAGCATCATGCAATTTTCTTTTGATTTCCGGTGTATTTTCCCATGCTACCTCCTGTACATCTATTACTAGTTGTTCAAGCTCGTTGTCAATTCCCATTCAAACCAAACTAAATCACGGTACAAGAATGTTTCTATGTTGGCCTGTAACACAAACCGAAGCCCATGTTTGTTGCAACACTCGATTACTGGGATCGCTCTGAAATTCGCAGTCAGTTCGAAATGGACTTGTTTAGCTCAGTTCAAACTCGGGTACCCCACCGTGCGAGCTTCTGTTTGGAAAAGGGGGATAATTTGAAACAGAGACGCTTAACGAGGTGGTCGGTGAACCGAGTGACCTACAACGGGGGGGCCGACATCCTTTCCCAATCGCATCACCATTAATTCAGTCGTTAGCGGGCATCCCATCCATCTCAGTCGGTCACATTCGAGTCGCCACAAACATCAGGACTCGCGCGTTGTTCCTGCTTACACCTGCTATCGACTCCCCCCCCCCCCCCCCAGACCGAATGATTTCCCAGGCCGAAATGCCGAGGGAACTGAAAAATGAAGGGAATCCCCCAGAATCGTCGAGATTATTCCCAGCGTCGATGAAAAACGAAAAATGTACCAGACGAAAATGGGGTTGAGGCATCGCCCGGGAAAGTGTCTACACGAGTACCTACTGAACTACACAAAATTCGACATTTCGAGTTCAAGCAATTCTTGTTTTGGTTTATTATCTTCGATAATGAACCATTGGAATCGCCCAAAGAAAAAAATTTTGTAACCCCCCCTCAAAATTTGTTGGTTCACGTTTCAAGATACGTAGATTCAGAAAATCGAATGAAAAAAACTCTGCAAATTCTTGACACAACGGTTCATTATCTTCTTTGTACAGATCACCCTTCTGTCTAGATCACCAGGTCTAAATGTCCAGATCCTAAACATTTAATGTTAGATTAATTATTATTATCAATTATCACTAATTATTAACAATTTTATCAAGTACCTAGTGAAAATGATTATAATTTATTGTTAGGTATTAATAATTTGTATTTATTATTAATAATAATTATTATTAATTATGATCAATTAATACGATATAATTCTGGGGTTTTTAATACTACGTCGGGAATAATTTTTCTATAAAAGAAGTAGGTACCTACCAACAAACATTCGAAATTACCTTCATTTCCGTAGCACGAAACGCACCTCAGAACAACAAACTCGACATCACTTAAGCCGTATGATGTTCCAAAGAGCTTGTTAGTATGAAAATGGACCTGTATTTCAACAGTTTGATTCACGATCCTGTAGTGAGGCACAATCTTTGAGCCGTCATTGTGAACGAACGGCTGGTCGCACAAAGCTGCGGATGGTCTTAAAAAAATCTACGGAACAAACTCTATCTAAATATGAAATAAAAAACATACCGTTCTACATGAATTTTCCGAGATATGAAATTTTCAAAATTTCAAAATTCGTTTTGAACCCCTTCCCCTTGACCTAGGGTTATGAAAAGTTTCGAGGACCATTGTGGGGTTGGTCGAAACCCATAAAAAAAATTTCGTAATTTTAACTCAACGCTAACTAGGCAAAGTGGCGCGGACGGCGGACGGCGTACGGCGGACGGACGGATTTTGGTTTATTATCTTCGATAATGAACCATTGGAATCGCCCAAAGAAAAAAAAATTTTAACCCCCCCTCAAAATTTGTTGGTTTACGTTTCAAGATACGTAGATTCAGAAAATCGAATAAAAAAAAATCCGTCCGTCCGCCGTACGCCGTACGCCGTCCGCCGTCCGCCGTCCGCCGTACGCCGTCCGCCGTCCGCCGTCCGCGCCACTTTGCCCAGTTAGCGTTGAGTTAAAATTACGAAATTTTTTTTATGGGTTTCGACCAACCCCACAATGGTCCTCGAAACTTTTCATAACCCTAGGTCAAGGGGAAGGGGTTCCAAACGAATTTTGAAAATTTGAAAATCTCATATCTCGAAAAATTCATATAGAACGGTATGTTTTTTATTTCATATTTAGATACAGTTTGTTCCGTAGAATTTTTTAAGACCATCCGCAGCTTCGTGGGACCAGCCGTTCGTTCACAATGACGGCTCAAAGATTGTGCCTCACAACACGATCGTGTATGAAACTGTTGAAATACAGGTCCATTTTCATACTAACAAGCTCTTTGGAACATCATATGGCTTAAGTGATGTCGAGTTTGTTGTTCTGAGGTGCGTTTCGTGCTACGGAAATGAAGGTAATTTCGAATATTTGTTGGTAGGTACTTCTTTTATAGAAAAATTATTACCGACGTAGTATTAAAAACCCCAGATTATATCGTATTAATTAATCATAATTAATAATAATTATTATTAATAATAAATACGAATTATTAATACCTAACAATAAATTATAATAATTTTCACTAGGTACCTACTTGATAAAATTGTTAATAATTAGTGATAATTGATAATAATAATAGACATTTAGACCTAGTGATCTAGACAGAAGGGTGATCTGTACAAAGAAGATAATGAACCGTTGTGTCAAGAATTTGCAGAGTTTTGGTTTATTATCTTCGATAATGAACCATTGGAATCGCCCAAAGAAAAAAAAATTTTAACCCCCCCTCAAAATTTGTTGGTTTACGTTTCAAGATACGTAGATTCAGAAAATCGAATAAAAAAAAATCCGTCCGTCCGCCGTACGCCGTCCGCCGTCCGCCGTACGCCGTCCGCCGTCCGCCGTCCGAGGCACTTTGCCCAGTTAGCGTTGAGTTAAAATTACGAAATTTGGTTTCTGGGTTTGGACCAGCCCCACAATGATCCACGAAACTTTTCATAACCCTAGGTCAAGGGGAAGGGGTTCAAAACGAATTTTGAAATTTTGAAAATTCCATATCTCGAAAAATTCCCATCAAACGGTATGTTTTTTATTTCATATTTAGATAGAGTTTGTTCCGTAGAATTTTTTAAGACCATCCGCAGCTTTGTACGACCAGCCGTTCGTTCACAATGACGGCTCAAAGATTGTGCCTCACAACCCGATCGTGAATCAAACTGTTGAAATACAGGTCCATTTTCATACTAACAAGCTCTTTGGAACATCATATGGCTTAAGTGATGTCGAGTTTGTTGTTCTGAGGTGCGTTTCGTGCTACGGAAATGAAGGTAATTTCGAATGTTTGTTGGTAGGTACTTCTTTTATAGAAAAATTATTACCGACGTAGTATTAAAAACCCCAGAATTATATCGTATTAATTAATCATAATTAATAATAATTATTATTAATAGTAAATACGAATTATTAATACCTAACAATAAATTATAATAATTTTCACTAGGTACTTGATAAAATTGTTAATAATTAGTGATAATTGATAATAATAATTAATCTAACATTTAGGATCTAGACATTTAGACCTAGTGATCTAGACAGAAGGGTGATCTGTACAAAGAAGATAATGAACCGTTGTGTCAAGAATTTGCAGAGTTTTTGGTTTATTATCTTCGATAATGAACCATTGGAATCGCCCAAAGAAAAAATTTTTTAACCCCCCCTCAAAATTTTTTGGTTTACGTTTCAAGATACGTAGATTCAGAAAATCGAATAAAAAAAAATCCGTCCCTCCGCCGTACGCCGTCCGCCGTACGCCGTCCGCGCCACTTTGCCCAGTTAACGTTCAGCTAAAATTACGAAATTTGGTTTCTGGGTTTGGACCAGCCCCACAATGATCCTCGAAACTTTTCATAACCCTAGGTCAAGGGGAAGGGGTTCAAAACGAATTTTGAAATTTTGAAAATTTCATATCTCGAAAAATTCATATAGAACGGTATGTTTTTGGTTTATTATCTTCGATAATGAACCATTGGAATCGCCCAAAGAAAAAAAATTTTTAACCCCCCCTCAAAATTTGTTGGTTTACGTTTCAAGATACGTAGATTCAGAAAATCGAATAAAAAAAACTCTGCAAATTCTTGACACAACGGTTCATTATCTTCTTTGTACAGATCACCCTTCTGTCTAGATCACTAGGTCTAAATGTCTAGATCGTAAATGTTAGATTAATTATTATTATTAATTATCACTAATTATTAACAATTTTATCAAGTACCTAGTGAAAATTATTATAATTTATTGTTAGGTATTAATAATTTGTATTTATTATTAATAATAATTATTATTAATTATGATTAATCAATACGATATAATTCTGGGGTTTTTAATACTACGTCGGTGATAATTTTTCTATAAAAGAAGTACCTACCAACAAACATTCGAAATTACCTTCATTTCCGTAGCACGAAACGCACCTCAGAACAACAAACTCGACATCACTTAAGCCATATGATGTTCCAAAGAGCTTGTTAGTATGAAAATGGACCTGTATTTCAACAGTTTGGTTCACGATCCTGTAGTGAGGCACAATCTTTGAGCCGTCATTGTGAACGAACGGCTGGTCGTACAAAGCTGCGGATGGTCTTAAAAAATTCTACGGAACAAACTCTATCTAAATATGAAATAAAAAACATACCGTTCTATATGAATTTTTCGAGATATGAAATTTTCAAAATTTCAAAATTCGTTTTGAACCCCTTCCCCTTGACCTAGGGTTATGAAAAGTTTCGAGGACCATTGTGGGGCTGGTCCGAACCCAGAAACCAAATTTCGTAATTTTAGCTCAACGTTAACTGGGCAAAGTGGCGCGGACGGCGGACGGCGTACGGCGGACGGACGGATTTTTTTTTATTCGATTTTCTGAATCTACGTATCTTGAAACGTAAACCAACAAATTTTGAGGGGGGGTTAAAAAATTTTTTTCTTTGGGCGATTCCAATGGTTCATTATCGAAGATAATAAACCAAAAATCCGTCCGTCCGCCGTACGCCGTACGCCGTCCGCCGTCCGCGCCACTTTGCCCAGTTAGCGTTGAGTTAAAATTACGAAATTTTTTTTATGGGTTTCGACCAACCCCACAATGGTCCTCGAAACTTTTCATAACCCTAGGTCAAGGGGAAGGGGTTCAAAACTAATTTTGAAATTTTGAAAATTTCATATCTCGAAAAATTCATATAGAACGGTATGTTTTTTATTTCATATTTAGATAGAGTTTGTTCCGTAGAATTTTTTAAGACCATCCGCAGCTTTGTACGACCAGCCGTTCGTTCACAATGAAGGCTCAAAGATTGTGCCTCACTACAGGATCGTGAATCAAACTGTTGAAATACAGGTCCATTTTCATACTAACAAGCTCTTTGGAACATCATATGGCGTGATGTCGAGTTTGTTGTTCTGAGGTGCGTTTCATGCTACGGAAATGAAGGTAACTTCGAATGTTTGTTGGTAGGTACTCCTTTTATAGAACAATTATTACCGACGTAGTATTAAAAACCCCAGAATTATATCGTATTAATTAATCATAATTAATAATTATTATTATTGATAGTAAATACGAATTATTAATACCTAACAATAAATTATAATAATTTTCACTAGGTACTTGATAAAATTGTTAATAATTATTGATAATTGATAATAATAATTAATCTAACATTTAGGATCTAGACATTTAGACCTAGTGATCTAGACAGAAGGGTGATCTGTACAAAGAAGATAATGAACCGTTGTGTCAAGAATTTTGGTTTATTATCTTTGTTTAGTTTCTTTATCAGCCGCCCGCACAAGGTCCATGTTTTCTTGTACCCCTACCAATATCGCCCTGCTCCCTTCTCCCAACTCCCTTCAGTTCGTCTGTCGCCTTCCCCACATACACCTACCGTTTGATTTTCCTACAAAAAACCCGCAGCTGTTCGATTCGTGAGTTCGCGAATGTTTTCTAGTCCATCTCGCGAAACACCAGAGAAATTGGATTTCCCGTCGACGGGACGCGGCCAACTCATCACGGAAGGTATATTTCCCTTAGGTTTTTTTCTCCATCCATTCCTGTATTATTCCTGTGCATTAAATTTGGGCCTATAGCGGCGGTAGGTGATTTCTAGTGCAACCTTTTCTAACATATTTTTCCGGATAGGTATCGCACATATAAATAGTGGTCCTTGCGGAGCCGGATTAAATACGGATACTTCACTTCGGTTATTGGGTTTTAGGTGAATTTCAGCCATCATAGAGTCAACGTGGAGATAATAGATCAGTTCAAGGTACCCTCGGTAATAGTAAAGTGAAAACACTTTCAATCATTCGGTTCACTTCCCCCTTTCGGTTTTTTTTCCGGTTTCGACCTGAGCTGATTGCTCCTTGGTAACTCCCTCCGTATACGTACGTGTTTACTCCGTAGTTGCTGAAATGGGTGACGAGGCGAAGATTCTTTATACTAGGTGTCAAGATAAGAGAAAGCGGTTCTATGAACGGCTGCAGACAACTCATCGGATGATAGCTTCACTTCCGAAAAATCTGAATATATTTATGGTTAGAGCTGAAAATCTCCCGGCATTATTTCATGAGTACAATGAGGTTTTAGACCAATTGGAAGGCATTCAAGCGGCGAATCCGGATCTCTCGGCCCACACGGAAAAATATGCTTCGGCATTTGAAGAACTTTATTTTGCCATACTTGCCGTCGCTAAGGACCATCGGAAGATGGAAGAAGCTGCAAGTGCTAATCAATCCTCTAGTTCAGCAAATGTGTCAGGCGTCGAGTTGAAACCTAAATTGCCGAATATTATTTTGACCAAATTTGATGGAAAAATTGAGAATTTTTCATCCTTTGTGTCGTTATTTAATGCGCTTGTACACACTTCTGCCTTGACGGACATAGAAAAATTTTCCTATTTGGTGGCAAATTTGGAAGGCCCTGCGTTGCAACTGGTTAAAACTGTCGACTTCCAACCGGAAAATTATCGAACTGCCTATGACCTACTGGTAAGTAGGTATACCAACAAAAGAGTCATCGCTACTTTCTACCTGAATAAATTATTGGCCATATCACCGGCAAAATCGGACTCCCCCCTCAGCAGGCAGTTATCAGACTCAATTTTAACAACAGTTGCGTCCCTCAAATCGGTAGGCGTTCCCGATTTATCAGACTTCATTTTATTGCACCTCAGTTTGCGTCTATTAGATCCGAAAGCCCGTAAATCCTTCGAAGATCGGCAGGTAGGCCATGATTTTCCTACTTTTGGACAGTTTTCGGAATATCTTCGTAATCAGAGCATAATTGGGGACCTTCTCAGTGCACCGTTCTCAGAAAATCTTTCCTTTACTTCCCATAAAGAGCGGAAAACCGGTACCAAGGTTTTATTAGCTAATAAGGCCCCTGTTAACCAGCTCTCATCCCCGTCTGTATCGTCGGCGTGCCAGTGCTGTGGCAAGACCGATCACTTCAAGTTGTCGAAATGCGAACGGTTTCTGGCGATGAACGTGCCCGAACGGAAATCTTTCATTCAAGAAAAACGTCTTTGTTATGCCTGCTTTGCACGACATCCCATAGCGCAATGCAAATCCAATTTTTCATGTCGTGTGTGTAATCGTAAATCTCATAATTCCTTAATTCATCTTGGATCAGATGATTCATACCGCTCTTCGAATACGATTACGAGCACTCAACCAGTTATGGCGCCGGGGCCATCTGGTGCCGTCGCCTTGGCCAATATTTGTCCCAAACCTTCTTCAAATTTCGTCGCTCTTTTGGGAACTGCTACCGCAACTATTTTTGATGTCACTGGGAAACCTCACGCATGCCGTATGGTTTTTGATTCAGGCAGCCAGGCTAATTTTATTACTTCGTCCCTTGCTGGGCGTCTAGCTCTCCCACGGAAGAAATGTTCCATTCAAATTTCGGGTGTCGGTCAATCTACAGTCCACCCCAAGGTTCAAGGTTCAATTTCGTGTAAATTGGCCTCTACTCATGATCCAAATTCTGTTTTACATCTTGATGCGGCAATCATTCCTCGAATTACATCGGATCTGCCCACTGCGCCTCTCTCACAAACATTGTTGTCAAAATTCTCATTTTTGACTCTCGCGGATCCCGACTTTGTCACTCCCGGCCCAATTGACCTCCTCCTCGGAATCCAAGCTGTTCTAGACGCCACATTGGACAATTCAGGAACTATCAAGGGTTTTCCTTGCGCTATTCCTACTGTTTTCGGTTATGTCATTATGGGTTCGGTTCCTACTGATCCATCACCAGTCCTCCAGTCCCTTGTAACGAGTTTGCATACTCTCTCCGATTCATCTTTATCCAGTCTAGATCAGGCTATCAGGGCTTTTTGGGAGCTGGAAGAAGTAAGGGTTCCCCAGCAGTGGTCTCCCCAAGAAATCGAATGTGACCGCCATTTCAAGGAAACGATTTCCCGTGAAAAATCTGGAAGATACGTTGCTCGTCTTCCATTTCTGAACAATATTCCGCCCTCGCTAGGGACTACTCGAGGCAGAGCTCTAAAGCGTCTTTTCCGCCTAGAACATCAATTGGATAAAAATTCACACTTCAGAGACCTCTACGTTGCTTGCTTGAGAGACTATGTCAAGCAAGGGCATATGATCAAGGCGGAAACCCCTGTTGATTATCTCCTCACTCATCATGGTGTAGTTAAAGGTTCGTCGGACTCTATGAAGGTTCGAGTCGTTTTCAATCCTTCGGAAAAAGACCCTATGGGAGTCAGCCTCAATGATTGTTTGTTAATTGGACCAAAAAAACAAGGTGATATTGGTGAACTATTGACTCGTTTCCGAACCCACAAGGTAGCTGTAAAGTGCGACGTCCGTCAGATGTTTAGGGCAATAGGCTTACACCCGGATGATCAAGAGTACCTTCATTTCTTGTGGCGCTTCTCTCCTACCGATCCCGTCACCGAGTGGAAACTCACCACAGTCACTTTCGGAGTTTCAAGCCCTTTCACCGCGCAAAGCACCTTGGCTCAATTGGTCCAAGATGAAGGTAGTCGATTTCCCTTAGCAGCCCAAGCATTGAAGTATGAGACCTATATTGATGACATTATCACCGGCGCCTCCTCAGAAGAGGAAGCCCAAACTCTTTGTTCAGAACTTGTACTGCTCCTGAAAGCGGGGGGTTTTGAACTGGGAAAATGGGCCAGTTCCTCCTCTTCTCTTCTCGAATCCAGATCGGATATAGTGCACCTGCCAGACGATAACTCTGACTTGGATGGCACCAAGGTATTAGGTATTGGATGGGAACCCGGCTCGGATACATTCCGGTGTCACATCGACGCGGCACCAGTCCCATCAACCAAACGAGGCCTACTGTCAAAATTCGCTCGGATGTATGATCCTAACGGTTATTTCGCCCCTGTAATTTTTTCGCTCAAGGCGCTTGTTCAACAAATATGGATATTAAAATTGGATTGGGACGACAATCTCCCCAATCATCTTCAATCTGTATGGGAAACCATGGAAAAGGAACTTCCACTACTTGAGCAAATCAGCATCCCGAGATGTTTACTTCCATATCCTCAAAAAGATGTGCAACTTATCGGTTTCTCGGATGCCAGTGAGCTGGGGATGGCAGCTGTGCTCTACTTAAGGGTGGATACAGCTCTTGGCGTTCATGTTAGCCTTGTTAAGGCCAAGACCAAAGTCGCGCCGTTGAAGACTTGGACTATTCCTCGTCTTGAATTGGGAGCTGCTCATCTCTTGGCTCGGCTCCTGCAATCCTCCCAGGGACTCATCAACCATCTGTCGATTTCAGCTGTCACTTGTTTCACTGACTCCACCACTACCTTGGCTTGGCTTCGCACCCCTCCCTATAAGTTGAAACAGTTTGTGTGCAATAGAGTTGTCCAAATCCACGAACTCTTTCCACTGGCACAATGGCGTCATGTTCCTGGAAAGCTCAACCCTGCTGACGTTGGAAGTAGAGGATTACGCCCTTCCAAACTAATCGACCACGAACTTTGGTGGCATGGGCCACCCTTCTTAAGCTGTTCCCACGACGATTGGCCTAGGGAACCCACTATATCATATTCCAGGCTACCTGAAGTGAAAGAACCGACGGTCCTCAATTTTCTCTCAATTTCGGCCCCCTCTCCCCTCATAAAGTTGATGGAGAACTCCTCTGTGCTTCTTAAGTGCCAGCGTGTCGTAGCATACATGCTACGAATGATTCACAACTCTCGATTGCATCCTTCCTCTTCCGCCTCTTCTGGACGACGTTACGGTCCTATAACACCACAGGAATACCGGCTGGCAATGGATGTCATGATTCAAGCCACTCAAGCTCATCATTTCCGAGAAGACATTCAGCAATTGAAAAGCGGGAAGGAATGCTCTCACAGACTCGCTGCTCTCTCCCCTTTTCTTTCACCCGAGGGTTTTCTCAGGGTGGGGGGCAGAATAGCTTGGGCTCCCATCTCAGAGAAGGCAAAGAGGCCCTTCCTGATCCCAAAGGATAGCCACCTATCTCGCTTACTCATTGATCATCTCCATCTCCACACTGCCCATGGGGGTCCCCGTCTCGTACTGTCTTTGCTCCATCGTGAGTATTGGATTCCATCTGCACGAAGTGCCGTTCGGCAACGGATTCACCGATGTGTCACTTGCACTCGATTCACGGCTCCAGCCAACAATCCCTGCATGGCCAATCTTCCTAAGTCCCGCCTAACCCCAGGGAGATGTTTCTCCCACACCGGCATTGATTTTGGGGGACCTTTCATGATTCGGCTTAGCAGTAGGAGAAATGCAAGCTCTTCAAAGGGCTATTTTGCGCTATTTGTGTGCATGAGTACGCGAGCTGTTCACATTGAAGTGGTTTCAGCCCTGTCCACTGAAGCCTGTCTTGCCGCCATCGACCGTTTTGTGGCCCGTAGAGGCCTCCCATCACACATATACTCTGATAATGGCCGTAATTTTAGAGGAGCTGCGAGGGAGATGTCGGAGATTCATCATTTTCTGAAGGAGAAAAGCCCAGAACTCGAATCGTATTTGGCACAGCGCGAGATCTCCTGGATCTTTAATCCCCCACTCGCTCCTAATTTCGGAGGAGCTTGGGAAGCACTCATAAAACGTACCAAACACCACCTAAAACGGATTGTCGGCGAGCGCAGTCTCAACTTCGAGGAAATTACCACGCTCTTCGCCAGAATCGAAGCAATCCTCAATTCGCGGCCCTTGGTAGCTCTTCCCGGATCTCCCAACGACCCAGCGGATTGTCTCACTCCGGGACATTTCCTCATAGGAGGTCCCTTACTCGCAAAACCAGAAGCAGATGTTCTAGAAGAAAATCCCAACCGTCTTAAACGTTGGCGGTTGATAACCCAATTCGTCCAATCGTTTTGGAATCGTTGGAGTAAAGAATATCTACACTCTCTACAACCACGCTCAAAATGGACTACCCAACGTCCAGATCTACAAGAAGGAGCAGTTGTCCTCTTGAAGTCGCCCAACAGTGCACCAACCCAGTGGCCCCTTGGAAGAGTGGAACGAGTGTTCCCTGGGTCAGATGGCACAGTACGCGTTGTACGCGTCAAAACCGCCTCGGGAGCGTTTATGAGGCCCACTAATAAATTAGTGGTTCTCCCAGTTGATTAATTTCCTCTCCTTAGGTCAATCCCCCGCAAGGTCATTATTCTTTCTTTGTTTTATTTTTCTCAGGGGGGTTTCACCTATAAATTACGTTTAAAATAAGGGTTTCGTTTCATTTCATCAAATTCAAAATTTGTCAATTTTGGGTGGGGGGTATGTTTAGTTTCTTTATCAGCCGCCCGCACAAGGTCCATGTTTTCTTGTACCCCTACCAATATCGCCCTGCTCCCTTCTCCCAACTCCCTTCTCCCAACTCCCTTCAGTTCGTCTGTCGCCTTCCCCACATACACCTACCGTTTGATTTTCCTACAAAAAACCCGCAGCTGTTCGATTCGTGAGTTCGCGAATGTTTTCTAGTCCATCTCGCGAAACACCAGAGAAATTGGATTTCCCGTCGACGGGACGCGGCCAACTCATCACGGAAGGTATATTTCCCTTAGGTTTTTTTCTCCATCCATTCCTGTATTATTCCTGTGCATTAAATTTGGGCCTATAGCGGCGGTAGGTGATTTCTAGTGCAACCTTTTCTAACATATTTTTCCGGATAGGTATCGCACAATCTTCGATAATGAACCATTGGAATCGCCCAAAGAAAAAAAATTTTTAACCCCCCCTCAAAATTTGTTGGTTTACGTTTCAAGATACGTAGATTCAGAAAATCGAATAAAAAAACTCTGCAAATTCTTGACACAACGGTTTATTATCTTCCTTGTGCAGATCACGCTTCTGTCTATACCAGACTGTATTGCAAATCGGCACCATACCATATTCTCACCGTACTCATACCATACCATACGCATTTCTTTCCTATCATACCATACTGTATTACACCAAATCATACATACAATAATATACCATACCATACTCATACCATGTCATACAAACCGAGTGAATATTGAAATGTCATCCATTTCTGACCTATTTTTAAAATTTCAAGTCAAAGCTCATCATCAAAATTTAATTTGTATTATTACAAAAAGGTATTATTTAAACAATTTTACAGATGAGAAACCGAGTAAATATTGCAATGTGGTCTATCCCCGACTCACGGTTAAAATTTCTAGACTGTAGTTTACCGGGAAGATGACAAAAGGTAGTTTTATTCTGGGCGTCTGAGGGTTGGGTCACATAACGGCCGTTTTCGACGCGAAAGATTAGTGTTTTTCCTAAACCTTTGCGCGCTCACTGTGAACGAACGGCTGATCGCAGAAAAATCCAATTGGTCTTAAAAGATTCGTAATTTTTCAGGTCATTCAAAAGTGAACTGAAAATCAAACGTTTCAGTTAAATATTTTGAGATATGACATTGTCGAAATTTTAAATTTCGTTTTGAACCCCTTCCCCTTGACCTAGGGTTATGAAAAGTTTCGAGGACCATTGTGGGGCTGGTCCGAACCCAGAAACCGAATTTCGTAATTTTAACTCAACGCTAACTGGGCAAAGTGGCACGGACGGCGGACGGCGGACGGGGGACGGCGGACGGCGTACGGGGGACGGCGGACGGACGGATTTTTTTTTATTCGATTTTCTGAATCTACGTATCTTGAAACGTAAACCAACAAATTTTGAGGGGGGGTTAAAAAATTTTTTTCTTTGGGCGATTCCAATGGTTCATTATCGAAGTTAATAAACCAAAAATCCGTCCGTCCGCCGTACGCCGTCCGCCGTCCGCCGTCCGCCGTCCGCGCCACTTTGCCCAGTTAACGTTGAGCTAAAATTACGAAATTTGGTTTCTGGGTTTGGACCAGCCCCACAATGATCCTCGAAACTTTTCATAACCCTAGGTCAAGGGGAAGGGGTTCAAAACGAATTTTGAAATTTTGAAAAATTCCATATCTCGAAAAATTCATATAGAACGGTATGTTTTTTATTTCATATTTAGATGGAGTTTGTTCCGTAGAATTTTTTAAGACCATCCGCAGCTTTGTACGACCAGCCGTTCGTTCACAATGACGGCTCAAAGATTGTGCCTCACTACAGGATCGTGAATCAAACTGTTGAAATACAGGTCCATTTTCATACTAACAAGCTCTTTGGAACATCATATGGCTTAAGTGATGTCGAGTTTGTTGTTCTGAGGTGCGTTTCGTGCTACGGAAATGAAGGTAATTTCGAATGTTTGTTGGTAGGTACTTCTTTTATAGAAATATTATTACCGACGTAGTATTAAAAACCCCAGAATTAAGTCGTATTAATTAATCATAATTGATAATAATTATTATTAATAATAAATACAAATTATTAATACCTAACAATAAATTATAATAATTTTCACTAGGTACTTGATAAAATTGTTAATAATTAGTGATAATTGATAATAATAATTAATCTAACATTTAGGATCTAGACATTTAGACCTAGTGATCTAGACAGAAGGGTGATCTGTACAAAGAAGATAATGAACCGTTGTGTCAAGAATTTGCAGAGTTTTTATTTCATATATAGATAGAGTTTGTTCCGTAGAATTTTTTAAGACCATCCGCAGCTCTGTACGACCAGCCGTTCGTTCACAATGACGGCTCAAAGATTGTGCCTCACAACACGATCATGAATCAAACTTTTGAAATACAGGTCCATTTTCATACTAACAAGCTCTTTGGAATGTGGCTTAAGTGATGTCGAGTTTGTTGTTCTGAGGTGCGTTTCGTGCTACGGAAATGAAGGTAATTTCGAATGTTTGTTGGTAGGTACTTCTTTTATAGAAAAATTATTACCGACGTAGTATTAAAAACCCCAGAATAATATCGCATTAATTAATCATAATTTATAATAATTATTACTAATAATAAATACAAATTATTAATACCTAACAATAAATTATAATAATTTTCACTAGGTACTTGATAAAATTGTTAATAATTAGTGATAATTGATAATAATAATTAATCTAACATTTAGGATCTAGACATTTTGACCTAGACAGAAGGGTGATCTGTACAAAGAAGATAATGAACCGTTGTGTCAAGAATTTGCAGAGTTTTTTTATTCGATTTTCTGAATCTACGTATCTTGAAACGTAAACCAACAAATTTTGAGGGGGGGTTAAAAATTTTTTTTTCTTTGGGCGATTCCAATGGTTCATTATTTTTTTTTTTTTTTTTTTATTTTATTTATTGTATTCACACAGCATAGGACCAAGGCCCCCCCTAGCGCCATGTACATATGTATTAGTAAGATTTAAGTAATCTAAGTAATTTAAGTAATTTATGGCCGTCAAAATACAATTGAAATAAAATTTACTTGATTATAAAAAAATAACACAAAATTTACTCAAAGAAGAGATGTGCTGGAGAGAAACCAGAAGGAAAGAGAAGAACAAGAGAAGAGAGAGAAGAAAATGAAAATGGTGTAGTCATAAATCAGCAAAATGTGCTTTAAGTTCTGTGCTGAATTGCCGGAAAGAGGAGATAGAGCGTAAACGGAGAGGGAGACCATTCCAAAGTCGCGCTCCTTCTACAGCAAAGGAATTTTTATAAAGGGTTGAGTGGAATCGATGCTGAGAGATAAGATGCAGTCTGGTGGATGTGGTTAGGCTGAACATATTTTCCAAGTAGGAAGGGAGTACATTGCTGGGGGTGGTGTGAAGGATCTTGTGAACTAAGATAAGGCGCCTAAAGGCATAAAAGTGTTCCAGAGTCATACCCAACAACTCCTTACTTCTCCTTACATTATCGAAGATAATAAACCAAAAATCCGTCCGTCCGCCGTACGCCGTACGCCGTCCGCCGTCCGCGCCACTTGACCCAGTTAGCGTTGAGTTAAAATTACGCAATTTGGTTTCTGGGTTTGGATCAGCCCCACAATGATCCTCGAAACTTATCATAACCCTAGGTCAAGGGGAAGGGGTTCAAAACGAATTTTGAAATTTTGAAAATTCCAAAACTCGGAAAATGCATATAGAACGGTATGTTTTTATTTCATATTTAGATAGAGTTTGTTCCGTAGAATTGTTTAAGACCATCCGCAGCTTTGTACGACCAGCCGTTCGTTCACAATGACGGCTCAAAGATTGTGCCTCACAACACGATCGTGAATCAAACTGTTGAAATACAGGTCCATTTTCATACTTACAAGCTCTTCGGATCATCATATGGCTTAAGTGATGTCGAGTTTGTTGTTTTGAGGTGCGTTTCGTGCTACGGAAATGAAGGTAATTTCGAATGTTTGTTGGTAGGTACTTGCTTTATAGAAAAATTATTACCGACGTAGTATTAAAAACCCCAGAATTATATCGTATTAATTAATCATAATTAATAACAATTATTATTAATAATAAATACGAATGATTAATACTGTTGTGTCCGACATGAATCGGGATAAGAACCAACCAACCACCGAAGCTGTTATCTAGTTTTTGTACAAGGAATATATACATTCAGTTCGTTCAGATTATTACGTGTTTTCTCTCCTACTTCCAATAATATTAATATTATATTACACTGTAGTGCGTACATGATAGTGGCACAGTCGGTTTCCGAATCTACGTGCAGTTTTCTCAGTGTCTTGCTACGAAAAGTCGGTAAGTAACTTATCGTGATGGCCGAACGGGAAGAAGAAACTATTTCTACTGCGAATTTGCAAAAGATGATCGCGGATCTTGTAAAAGTTGTTACTCTACAAAGCCAACAACTTTCGACGCAAAGTGCGAATAGTAATCGCGGTATTTCGGGAATAAGTTTCGATCGGTTTAACGAAGATGAAGAGGACTTCACTACATACATCGAAAGACTTACGGCTTTCTTCGAAGTTCAAAATGTTCCCGACGCGCGGAAAGTCTCGTGTTTTGTTTCCTTGATTGGACCCCGCCTGTTCGCTCTTCTCAAGAGTCTCTTGCATCCAGCAAAATACACCGACAGAACGTTCGACGACCTCAAAGGCCTTCTTCAAAACCACCTAAGCCCAGCGCCCTTACAAATACCTTCACGACACGCGTTGTTGAACCGCAAACAGCATGAAGGTGAGCCTCTTTCCACTTATGTAGCCGAATTAAGAAGGTTGGCAGTCCCTTGCAAGTATTCAGAGGAGATGTTACCTACCATGCTAAGGGACGTTTTTGTTAGTGGGCTTCGGTCCAAGGCAATTCTTGACCGCCTGTTCGAGAAAGACGATATTACGCTTGATGAAACGTTGAGGTTGGCCTACGCGATGGAGAAAGCTACCTCTGGCGCAAACGAAATCCTACAGAGCGAGCAGCCAAACAAAATACATCGTGTTGCTTTGCAAACAAATACAAACGATCGATCCAAACGTTTCGACCAACGGAATCGTCGCCAACAGGGTCAAAATAAAAATAATTCGTCCCAGAGTTACAAGGATGTTACTTGCATGCGATGTGGCAAACCAAACCACACCGCTCGTACGTGCATGGCGAATAATCTTTATTGTAACTATTGCAAAATAAAAAATCACGTGGAAACTGTATGCTTCAAAAAGAAAGCAGATCAAAGCGTCAAGGAAGTCAACGCGAATCTGGAGGACGATCCAATGGATCCAACAGATGACAATGATCCCCTTCCACTGTATGCCGTTTATGATAACAAGAGAGTACCACCAATGATAGTTTCGGTACAAATGAACGGGAAACCAGTTCCCCTGGAGGTCGACACCGGGGCGGCAGTAACAATCCTCAGCCAACAGGTTTTTGCCACAATTCCTCGATTACACAGTGGACTCTTGACCCCAACATCAACTACCTTCAAAAGCTATAACCAACAAAAGATTACGCCGTTGGGTGAGGCCGTCGTTCAGGTTTCCCATAATTCCATCACAAAATACTTGAGACTATATGTCGTTGATGGTGAATATACTAGCATCATGGGTCGAGAATGGATAAATGCCCTCGGAATCCTGCCAATTCCTATTAACCAGGTGTCTAGCGTCATGACCCTCGATACTCTACTTTGCAAATATTCATCACTGTTTGAAAAACATGTCAGTGCAGTACAAAATTACACTTACTCAGTTGAACTACTTGAAAATGCCAAACCAATTTTCAAACGTGCTCGCCCGGTTGCATTCACACTCTTGCCAGGCGTTGAAAAGGAGCTCCAACGCATGGAGGATGATGGGATTATTTCAAAAATTACAATCTCAGACTGGGCTACACCCATTGTACCTGTCCGTAAGCCAAATGGGGATATTCGTATCTGTGCAGATTACTCAGGTACTGTGAATCCTCAGATCAAAATTCCGCATCACCCATTCCCAAGCTTTGAAGAGGTCTCAGCAAAGTTGAACGGAGGCCAGGCGTTTTCCACCTGTGATATTACAACAGCATTCTTACATTTACCAGTATGCCCAAAGTCTTCAGAGATTCTCACAATCAACACACATAAGGGCTTATACAAAGTCAACAGACTGCTATTTGGCTGCAGTTCAGCACCCGCAGTTTGGCAGAGGTACATTGAGAGTGTGCTGAAAGGCCTCCCGGGCACTGTTGTGGTTCATGACGACATCATAATTACAGGGGAAACAGAGGCAATACACCTAGAGCGCCTAGAAAAATTATTCGAGCGTCTTGCACATAATAGTATACGCCTGAACCCGGCCAAATGCAAGTTTTTGCAAAAAGAAGTTAAATTCCTCGGACACATTATTTGCGGCGATGGAGTAAAGAAGACCTCAGAAAGAGTTGACGCTGTAATCAATTGCAAAACCCCTACTTGCGTAAAGGAAGTTCAATCTTTCATGGGAATGGTCAATTTCTATGGAAAATTTGCTAACAACCTTGCCTCTTTAGCAGAGCCTCTCTACAACCTTACGCGATCAGAAGTACCATTTGAATGGAAATCAGAACATCAACAAAGTTTTGAGAAAATTAAGGATGAGATCTCCTCAGATCGGGTCCTCATGCACTATGACCCAAAATTGCCCCTAGTGCTCTCGGTGGATGCCTCTCCCGTTGGCCTGGGCGCGGTGCTGGCCCATAGAGTTGGAAAATTTGAACGTCCAATAGCATTTGCTTCCAGGACGTTGAATTCAAGTGAGAGGAATTATTCTCAAATTGACAAGGAAGCCACCGCGATTCGCTGGGGTGTGGACAAATTCTATAACTATTTGTTTGGTAGGAAATTCATATTGGTTACGGACCACAAACCCTTGTACCACATTTTTGGCCGTAAAAAACGAACAAGGTTACCTTCTCACACAGCAACCCGCCTGCTACACTATGCAATATACCTACAAATCTTCGATTTTGATATAGAATATAGAAAATCGGAGGACAATGGAAACGCGGACTCCTTATCACGGCTCCCACGAAATTCCAAAGAATTAGAACCGGCAGAAGACGACTCAAAGTATGATGATATGGCTGTTTTCCATCTAGAACAGATTAATACCTTACCAGTGCTCCCCAAGGACATTAAAAAAGCTACTCTAGAGGATGAGCAAACGCGAGAAATCTACCAAAAGCTCGAGCTTGGTCAGTCTATTGGACCAAATACTACACAATATGCACTTCAAGGAGGTTGCATATTCAATGGAATTCGAGTTTACGTTCCTACTCCACTCAGGGAAAAAATTCTGCAAGAACTCCATGAAGGACATGTAGGTATGGTCAAAATGAAGGCCCTAGCAAGATCAGTTGTCTACTGGCCAAAAATCGACCAGGATATTGAAGAAACTTGTAGGAATTGCACTGATTGCGCTAGGATCCAACGGCAACCATCAAAAGTCGAAAAACATTTTTGGGAGTACCCCACCTATCCCTGGGAACGAATCCATTGTGATTTTGCAGGGCCGTTCATGGGTCATACATTCTTCTTGGTGGTGGACTCACACTCAAAGTGGCTTGAGGCATTCATTGTGAAATCTACGTCATCAAAGGATGCAATAAACGTCCTCGAATCACTATTTTCACGATACGGACTACCTCGCACGCTTGTCTCTGACAATGGAAGTGCCTTCACAAGCCAGCAATTTCAAAAATTTATGCTTGTTCATGGTACAAAGCACATCACAACTGCACCCTTCCACCCTGCGTCTAATGGGCAAGCGGAGAGATATGTGTTTACATTGAAACAGGCTCTTAGAGCAATGAGAAACCATGAAGGAGGACTACAACATCGCCTGAATGTATTTCTAATGTCTTATAGGCGAGCACCAAACATTACAACGGGTGAATCTCCCGCTATGCTTTTCCTAAAACGAGAAATACGAACAAAAATTGACGTTTTGAAGCCAGATCCCGTCCGTGATGTTGCAGACCGTTTGAGGAAAAATAATACAACATTTTCAGAGAGAAAGTACAGTGAAGGAGAGGTAGTGGCAGTACGGGATTATCGCTCACCCGACAGAAGATGGATCTTTGGTAAGGTTGTAAGCCAAGATGGCAATGTACAGTACACTGTGTCAGTGGACGGCCAGCTATGGAGAAGACATCTCGAGCAGATGAGAAGCTGTGGACCTCTAGCAAATAACTTTATCACGTCACCTCCATTGGAATTCGCTTCCTCGCCAAACGAGGATGTACCGCAGTCTCAAGAAAGCACATCATTATGTGGTTCCAGCAAGCCTGCCCTAATGGAGTGTCCACCCGAGTCGATTTGCTCCCAGAGTCCCAAAGTACCCCAACGATCTAACCTATGCTCGCCACAGAGATCAACCAAGACGTCTTTTCTGCACAACCCAGTGATGGGCACTGACACTGTGTCATCGGTACCACACCAGTCAGTGACACCACTGTCACCCAAGGATCAACCAGTGGAAAAACCACCTGATCTGCGTCGATCAACTAGAGAGAGGAGAAAGCCCCTTCGATTCAGATTGGAAAATGAATAAACCTCGTTCCTTCTTGGACTCTAAATTAATTTGATAGATTTGTTTTTTGCATTTGTTTCTTGATTGGATTTTTCAATGCCTTGCTCAAAATTTAAAAGTTGTTCTTTCAAGAGGAAGATGATGTTGTGTCCGACATGAATCGGGATAAGAACCAACCAACCACCGAAGCTGTTATCTAGTTTTTGTACAAGGAATATATACATTCAGTTCGTTCAGATTATTACGTGTTTTCTCTCCTACTTCCAATAATATTAATATTATATTACACTGTAGTGCGTACATGATAAATACCTAACAATAAATTATAATAATTTTCACTAGGTACTTGATAAAATTATTAATACTTAGTGATAATTGATAATAATAATTAATCTAACATTTAGGATCTAGACATTTAGACCTTGTGATCTAGACAGAAGGGTGATCTGTACAAAGAAGATAATGAACCGTTGTGTCAAGAATTTGCAGAGTTTTTCCCCCTTTTCTCTGACGATGAAGATTGGTGGATCGCTCGTGTGTCCCTCCTTGTGGAATACTATGGGATAGGGATGGCCATCGATAGTATCAAAATATCGATATTTTCCATCGATATGTCGATATTTTTGAATCGATAGTGCATAGTCCGATAGTATCGGGTATCAATACTTGAGTAACCGATAGTTTCTGACGATATTTAGTTTTATCTGATATACCTATTAATATGCGATATTTGTTTTTTTGAATAATATTCAAACATCTTCTTATATCTCAACTCATATAATAATATTATATTATATCAATCTTACGATGAGTTAAGATGTGAAAATTGTAAATAAAATGGAACATAGCGGATGCTATGTTACAGGGTTTTTCTTCACCAACTACCAATAATAATATCAGAAACTAAGTAGGTAGGTTCTTACTCCTGTACTTATGTTTAAACTACGAGTAGCTGTCGGTCCCGCTGTCGGTACCAAACGGTGGACAGGTTTGGGGATTCACTCGGTCAAATACGCTTGAGCAAGTTCAGCGGTTCTTTATAAAGGTGGCGTTTGGCCTTCCCCGTAACACTCCTAACTACTTTGTCTACTTGGAGTCGGGTGCGGACCCCACCTTTGTCCATACTCTCTCTTTGGCGGGCAAGTATCTGATTAAGGCACTGGGCATGCAGGAGAACCGCTATCCCAATTTGGTTGCTCGCGAATTGGTCCGAAGAAGAGTGGGATGGTTTGCCTCTCTGTTGGATGTGGCGCAAGCAAATGGGTGCAGCTTAAGCTGGGACTTGGGAAACCTTGGAGGGTGGAGCCAACAACTGGGGACTCTCGTGGAGGCGGTCCGACGAAACTGGAGGGAGGATATGATCGCCAGCGCAGCACAATCCCGAAACCCACTATACTCAGCACTGGACAGCAGCGTGAGGCCAGCGGATCTTCGAGGTGAGTCCTCGCGTCACCCTGTGTGGGTGCTACGGTGGGTCCTTCAAATCAGAGGAGCGTTGCTGGCTCTTAACGAGGGGACCTATAGACGATCTGATAGTCCACGCCGTGTCTGCTCCCTCTGCAGTCTGGGTGAGGATGAGGACATTCGGCATTTCTTCGGAGTTTGCCCAGCGCTCGCTGAATTTCGGATTCGCTACTTGGGTGAACGGACCTTGGCGCTGGGACGAATGGTTTGCCTGTTGGATGCCAGGGACAGTTGGCTGGACATAGCTAAGTTCGCGCAGCAATCTTGGAGGTATCGGGCGATGCTTGTGGCTGAGTTTAATTGGTGATAAGGCTCCCCCAGGTTTAGCAGAAAAATAAACAATGTACCTATAATATAAAGGTGAATAAAGATACAAATAAATAAATAATATATGCAATGTTTAATATAAGTAGTAACAACAATTTCAGGGACAAATCGGCGACTTCAGGCAACCCGGCAGACGGGTTTCACACCCATTGCCAATCATGTTATGTTATCAAATAAAAATTAGCTTTGTAACAATTTAATTGTAAAATTTTGTAAAAATAAACATGTTTTTTCTTCTTTCTTCTTCTTCTTCTTCTGTCGGTCCCGTCGCTGACGGGCAGAACTCGGGGTGTTTCCATCTTCCTCTGTTACCTGTCGCTTTACGGATTATACCTCTTACATGTCCCTTTACAAACCCTTATAATCTTAAATACCAAAAATAATATTCATCTGCCTCACTGGAAGGAAGAATTTAGAATTTTTATATTTCGGCTTCCCTATATACCCCACCCCTATGCATCTGATCCGGAAGTGAACCCCCCTATGTCCTTCCCCGATCACGGAAATATTTACATACGGGAGAAGGGTTCGATCCATTGAGCCGTTTTTGCGTGATTGAAGGACAGACAAACAGACAGACACAAAATTCAAAATCGGCATGGTTCGCCCCATTTCACACGAAACGAATAACTCTAGTTAAATTTTTCGAAAATACTCAAGGAACACGAAAATCGTCTCTAAATTTAGTTATATAGATAATATTATGTTTAAATAATCATATTATGAAAACTATAGTCGAAAACTCATTGCCAGAGAATTGACATTACAGTTTGGCTTAAGTACCTATTTAATTAAATGTTCTTTCAACCAATATTTTAGTAAATATCGAAATTCTTTTCGATACTATCGGTTGGAAAAAGTATCGATACTAAGCTATGCGATAAATATCTTCATCGATACCTTACCTCCGATACTATCGAATATCAAAATGTCGATGTGTTGGCTATCGATTTTTAAATGAAACTTTATATATTTTATATATCGATTTTAAATGAAAGTATATATTACATCACTTGGAACATGTGGCATTAGGTCCCCCCCTTTGGAGGGCTAATGCATAATTTTTATACAAAATTTATATTACTATAATTAAGAGTAATAATTAAGGCTTAATAAAATTTATTAATATGTATTAATTTATTTAATATGATGAGAGAATACGTAACAACAGAGGCAATGACTAGACATGATGAGTGGATTGCAATACGAATTAACAATAATTGTACAGATAGGTTGGTAATAGTCTTTGGTTATTCAGGAGCAGTGGTGTTTAGGAGATCGCTGTGCCATTTCTGTTCGAGCATGAGATGGTTTCTTGGAGGTCGAGGCTCGACCCGGATTGAGCTGACGAGCGGTTTCTGGTGGTGAGACATGGCAGCATTGTTGTATGTCTCAGTCAGTACGTCCACCACGGGAGGAATGTTGAGGTCAGCGTGCATGTACGATATGAATTTGAGTTGACAATAGCGCTTCTCGAAGGTCCATTCGATCTCAATCAAACACCTCGATTCGATATGAAGTCGACTTTTTTCGTTTCTCACGATGAATTTGAGTTGACAATAGCTCATGTCGAAGGTCCATTCGATCTAAATCAAACACCTTGATTCGATATGAAGTCGATTTTTTTCGTTTTCCACAATGAATTTGAGTATACAATAGCTCTCCTCGAACGTTCATTCGATCAAAATCAAACACCTCCAATCGATATGAAGTCGACTTTTTTCGTTTTTCGTGATGAATTTGAGTTAACAATAGCTCTTCTCGAAGGTCTATTCGATCTCAATCAAACACCTCGATTCGATATGAAGTCGACTTTTTTCGTTTTTCACGATGAATTTGAGTTGACAATAGCTCTTCCCGACGGTCCATTCGATCTCAATCAAACACCTCGATTCGAATAGCTCTTCTCGAAGGTCTATTCGATCTCAATCAAACACCTCGATTCGATATGAAGTCGACTTTTTTCGTTTCTCGTGATGAATTTGAGTTGACAATAGCTCTTCTCGAAGGTCCATTCGATCTCAATCAAACACCTTGATTCGATATGAAGTCGACTTTTTTCGTTTTTCACGATGAATTTGAGTTGACAATAGCTCTTCTCGAAGGTCCATTCGATCTAAATGAAACACCTCGATTCGATATGAAGTCGACTTTTTTCGTTTTTCGTGATGAATTTGAGTTGGCAATAGCTCTTCTCGAAGGTCTATTCGATCTCAATCAAACACCTCGATTCGATATGAAGTCGACTTTTTTCGTTTTTCACAATGAATTTGAGTTTACAATAGCTCTCCTCGAAGGTTAATTCGATCTAAATCAAACACCTCGATTCGATATGAAGTCGACTTTTTTCGTTTTTCGTGATGAATTTGAGTTGACAATAGCTCTTCTCGAAGGTCCATTCGATCTCAATCAAACACCTCGATTCGATATGAAGACGACTTTTTTCGTTTCTCGTGATGAATTTGAGTTGACAGTAGCACTTCTGGAAGGTCCATTCGATCTCAATCAAACACCTTGATTCGATATGAAGTCGACTTTTTTCGTTTTTCACAATGAATTTAGTTTACAATAGCTTTTCTAGAAGGTCCATTCGATCTCAATCAAACACCTTGATTGGATATGAAGTCGACTTTCTTCGTTTTTCACAATAAATTTCAGTTTACAATAGCTCTCTCCTCGAAGGTTAATTCGATCTAAATGAAAAACCTCGATTCGATATGAAGTCGACTTTTTTCGTTTTTCGTGATGAATTTGAGTTGACAATAGCTCTTTTCGAAGGTCCATTCGATCTGAATCAAACACCTCGATTCGATATGAAGTCGACTTTTTTCATTTTTCACAATGAATTTGAGTTTACAATAGCTCTTCTCGAAGGTCCATTCGATCTCAATCAAACACCTTTATTCGATATGAAGTCAACTTTTTTCGTTTTTCACAATGAATTTGAGTTTACAATAGCTCTCCTCGAAGGTTAACTCGATCTAAATCAAACACCTCGATTCGATATGAAGTCGACTTTTTTCGTTTTTCGTGATGAATCTGAGTTGACAATAGCTCTTCTCGAAGGTCCATTTGATCTCAATCAAACAACTCGATTCGATATGAGATCGACTTTTTCCGTTTCCCACGATGAATTTGAGTTGACGATAGCTCTTCTCGAAGGTCCATTCGATCTCAATCAAACACCTCGATTCGATATGAAGTCGACTTTTTTCGTTTCCCACGATGAATTTGATATGACGATAGCTCTTCTCGAAGGTCCATTCGATCTCAATCAAACACCTCGATTCGATATGAAGTCGACTTTTTTCGTTTCTCACGATGAATTTGAGTTTACAATAGCTCTTCTCGAAGGTCCATTAGATCTTAATCAAACACCTTGATTCGATATGAAGTCAATTTTTTTCGTTTTTCACGATGAATTTGAGTTAACAATAGCTCGTCTCGAAGGTCCATTTGATCTCGATCAAACACCTCGATTCGATATGAAGTCAACTATTTTCGTTTTTCACGATGAATTTGAGTTGACAATAGTTCTCCTCGAAGGTCCATTTGATCTCAATCAAACACCTTGATTCGATATGAAGTCGACTTTTTTCGTATCCCACGATAAATTTGAGTTGACAATAGCTCTTCTCGAAGGTCCATTCGATCTCAATCAAACGACTCGATTCGATACGAAGTCGACTTTTTTCGTTTTTTGCGATGAATTTGAGTTTACAATAGCTCTTCTCGAAGGTCCATTCGATCTCAATCAAACACCTCGATTCGATATGAAGTCGACTTTTTTCGTTTTTCGTGATGAATCTGAGTTGACAATAGCTCTTCTCGAAGGTCCATTTGATCTCAATCAAACACCTCGATTCGATATGAGATAGGCCAGCTATGGAGAAGACATCTCGAGCAGATGAGAAGCTGTGGACCTCTAGCAAATAACTTTATCACGTCACCTCCATTGGAATTCGCTTCCTCGCCAAACGAGGATGTACCGCAGTCTCAAGAAAGCACATCATTATGTGGTTCCAGCAAGCCTGCCCTAATGGAGTGTCCACCCGAGTCGATTTGCTCCCAGAGTCCCAAAGTACCCCAACGATCTAACCTATGCTCGCCACAGAGATCAACCAAGACGTCTTTTCTGCACAACCCAGTGATGGGCACTGACACTGTGTCATCGGTACCACACCAGTCAGTGACACCACTGTCACCCAAGGATCAACCAGTGGAAAAACCACCTGATCTGCGTCGATCAACTAGAGAGAGGAGAAAGCCCCTTCGATTCAGATTGGAAAATGAATAAACCTCGTTCCTTCTTGGACTCTAAATTAATTTGATAGATTTGTTTTTTGCATTTGTTTCTTGATTGGATTTTTCAATGCCTTGCTCAAAATTTAAAAGTTGTTCTTTCAAGAGGAAGATGATGTTGTGTCCGACATGAATCGGGATAAGAACCAACCAACCACCGAAGCTGTTATCTAGTTTTTGTACAAGGAATATATACATTCAGTTCGTTCAGATTATTACGTGTTTTCTCTCCTACTTCCAATAATATTAATATTATATTACACTGTAGTGCGTACATGATAAATACCTAACAATAAATTATAATAATTTTCACTAGGTACTTGATAAAATTATTAATACTTAGTGATAATTGATAATAATAATTAATCTAACATTTAGGATCTAGACATTTAGACCTTGTGATCTAGACAGAAGGGTGATCTGTACAAAGAAGATAATGAACCGTTGTGTCAAGAATTTGCAGAGTTTTTCCCCCTTTTCTCTGACGATGAAGATTGGTGGATCGCTCGTGTGTCCCTCCTTGTGGAATACTATGGGATAGGGATGGCCATCGATAGTATCAAAATATCGATATTTTCCATCGATATGTCGATATTTTTGAATCGATAGTGCATAGTCCGATAGTATCGGGTATCAATACTTGAGTAACCGATAGTTTCTGACGATATTTAGTTTTATCTGATATACCTATTAATATGCGATATTTGTTTTTTTGAATAATATTCAAACATCTTCTTATATCTCAACTCATATAATAATATTATATTATATCAATCTTACGATGAGTTAAGATGTGAAAATTGTAAATAAAATGGAACATAGCGGATGCTATGTTACAGGGTTTTTCTTCACCAACTACCAATAATAATATCAGAAACTAAGTAGGTAGGTTCTTACTCCTGTACTTATGTTTAAACTACGAGTAGCTGTCGGTCCCGTCGCTGACGGGCAGAACTCGGGGTGTTTCCATCTTCCTCTGTTACCTGTCGCTTTACGGATTATACCTCTTACATGTCCCTTTACAAACCCTTATAATCTTAAATACCAAAAATAATATTCATCTGCCTCACTGGAAGGAAGAATTTAGAATTTTTATATTTCGGCTTCCCTATATACCCCACCCCTATGCATCTGATCCGGAAGTGAACCCCCCTATGTCCTTCCCCGATCACGGAAATATTTACATACGGGAGAAGGGTTCGATCCATTGAGCCGTTTTTGCGTGATTGAAGGACAGACAAACAGACAGACACAAAATTCAAAATCGGCATGGTTCGCCCCATTTCACACGAAACGAATAACTCTAGTTAAATTTTTCGAAAATACTCAAGGAACACGAAAATCGTCTCTAAATTTAGTTATATAGATAATATTATGTTTAAATAATCATATTATGAAAACTATAGTCGAAAACTCATTGCCAGAGAATTGACATTACAGTTTGGCTTAAGTACCTATTTAATTAAATGTTCTTTCAACCAATATTTTAGTAAATATCGAAATTCTTTTCGATACTATCGGTTGGAAAAAGTATCGATACTAAGCTATGCGATAAATATCTTCATCGATACCTTACCTCCGATACTATCGAATATCAAAATGTCGATGTGTTGGCTATCGATTTTTAAATGAAACTTTATATATTTTATATATCGATTTTAAATGAAAGTATATATTACATCACTTGGAACATGTGGCATTAGGTCCCCCCCTTTGGAGGGCTAATGCATAATTTTTATACAAAATTTATATTACTATAATTAAGAGTAATAATTAAGGCTTAATAAAATTTATTAATATGTATTAATTTATTTAATATGATGAGAGAATACGTAACAACAGAGGCAATGACTAGACATGATGAGTGGATTGCAATACGAATTAACAATAATTGTACAGATAGGTTGGTAATAGTCTTTGGTTATTCAGGAGCAGTGGTGTTTAGGAGATCGCTGTGCCATTTCTGTTCGAGCATGAGATGGTTTCTTGGAGGTCGAGGCTCGACCCGGATTGAGCTGACGAGCGGTTTCTGGTGGTGAGACATGGCAGCATTGTTGTATGTCTCAGTCAGTACGTCCACCACGGGAGGAATGTTGAGGTCAGCGTGCATGTACGATATGAATTTGAGTTGACAATAGCGCTTCTCGAAGGTCCATTCGATCTCAATCAAACACCTCGATTCGATATGAAGTCGACTTTTTTCGTTTCTCACGATGAATTTGAGTTGACAATAGCTCATGTCGAAGGTCCATTCGATCTAAATCAAACACCTTGATTCGATATGAAGTCGATTTTTTTCGTTTTCCACAATGAATTTGAGTATACAATAGCTCTCCTCGAACGTTCATTCGATCAAAATCAAACACCTCCAATCGATATGAAGTCGACTTTTTTCGTTTTTCGTGATGAATTTGAGTTAACAATAGCTCTTCTCGAAGGTCTATTCGATCTCAATCAAACACCTCGATTCGATATGAAGTCGACTTTTTTCGTTTTTCACGATGAATTTGAGTTGACAATAGCTCTTCCCGACGGTCCATTCGATCTCAATCAAACACCTCGATTCGAATAGCTCTTCTCGAAGGTCTATTCGATCTCAATCAAACACCTCGATTCGATATGAAGTCGACTTTTTTCGTTTCTCGTGATGAATTTGAGTTGACAATAGCTCTTCTCGAAGGTCCATTCGATCTCAATCAAACACCTTGATTCGATATGAAGTCGACTTTTTTCGTTTTTCACGATGAATTTGAGTTGACAATAGCTCTTCTCGAAGGTCCATTCGATCTAAATGAAACACCTCGATTCGATATGAAGTCGACTTTTTTCGTTTTTCGTGATGAATTTGAGTTGGCAATAGCTCTTCTCGAAGGTCTATTCGATCTCAATCAAACACCTCGATTCGATATGAAGTCGACTTTTTTCGTTTTTCACAATGAATTTGAGTTTACAATAGCTCTCCTCGAAGGTTAATTCGATCTAAATCAAACACCTCGATTCGATATGAAGTCGACTTTTTTCGTTTTTCGTGATGAATTTGAGTTGACAATAGCTCTTCTCGAAGGTCCATTCGATCTCAATCAAACACCTCGATTCGATATGAAGACGACTTTTTTCGTTTCTCGTGATGAATTTGAGTTGACAGTAGCACTTCTGGAAGGTCCATTCGATCTCAATCAAACACCTTGATTCGATATGAAGTCGACTTTTTTCGTTTTTCACAATGAATTTAGTTTACAATAGCTTTTCTAGAAGGTCCATTCGATCTCAATCAAACACCTTGATTGGATATGAAGTCGACTTTCTTCGTTTTTCACAATAAATTTCAGTTTACAATAGCTCTCTCCTCGAAGGTTAATTCGATCTAAATGAAAAACCTCGATTCGATATGAAGTCGACTTTTTTCGTTTTTCGTGATGAATTTGAGTTGACAATAGCTCTTTTCGAAGGTCCATTCGATCTGAATCAAACACCTCGATTCGATATGAAGTCGACTTTTTTCATTTTTCACAATGAATTTGAGTTTACAATAGCTCTTCTCGAAGGTCCATTCGATCTCAATCAAACACCTTTATTCGATATGAAGTCAACTTTTTTCGTTTTTCACAATGAATTTGAGTTTACAATAGCTCTCCTCGAAGGTTAACTCGATCTAAATCAAACACCTCGATTCGATATGAAGTCGACTTTTTTCGTTTTTCGTGATGAATCTGAGTTGACAATAGCTCTTCTCGAAGGTCCATTTGATCTCAATCAAACAACTCGATTCGATATGAGATCGACTTTTTCCGTTTCCCACGATGAATTTGAGTTGACGATAGCTCTTCTCGAAGGTCCATTCGATCTCAATCAAACACCTCGATTCGATATGAAGTCGACTTTTTTCGTTTCCCACGATGAATTTGATATGACGATAGCTCTTCTCGAAGGTCCATTCGATCTCAATCAAACACCTCGATTCGATATGAAGTCGACTTTTTTCGTTTCTCACGATGAATTTGAGTTTACAATAGCTCTTCTCGAAGGTCCATTAGATCTTAATCAAACACCTTGATTCGATATGAAGTCAATTTTTTTCGTTTTTCACGATGAATTTGAGTTAACAATAGCTCGTCTCGAAGGTCCATTTGATCTCGATCAAACACCTCGATTCGATATGAAGTCAACTATTTTCGTTTTTCACGATGAATTTGAGTTGACAATAGTTCTCCTCGAAGGTCCATTTGATCTCAATCAAACACCTTGATTCGATATGAAGTCGACTTTTTTCGTATCCCACGATAAATTTGAGTTGACAATAGCTCTTCTCGAAGGTCCATTCGATCTCAATCAAACGACTCGATTCGATACGAAGTCGACTTTTTTCGTTTTTTGCGATGAATTTGAGTTTACAATAGCTCTTCTCGAAGGTCCATTCGATCTCAATCAAACACCTCGATTCGATATGAAGTCGACTTTTTTCGTTTTTCGTGATGAATCTGAGTTGACAATAGCTCTTCTCGAAGGTCCATTTGATCTCAATCAAACACCTCGATTCGATATGAGATCGGCTTTTTCCGTTTCCCACGATGAATTTGAGTTGACGATAGCTCTTCTCGAAGGTCCATTCGATCTCAATCAAACACCTCGATTCGATATGAAGTCGACTTTTTTCGTTTCCCACGATGAATTTGAGATGACGATAGCTCTTCTCGAAGGTCCATTCGATCTCAATCATACACCTCGATTCGATATGAGATCGGCTTTTTCCGTTTCCCACGATGAATTTGAGTTAACAATAGCTCGTCTCGAAGGTCCATTTGATCTCGATCAAACACCTCGATTCGATATGAAGTCGACTTTTTTCGTTTTTCACAATGAATTTAGTTTACAATAGCTTTTCTAGAAGGTCCATTCGATCTCAATCAAACACCTTGATTCGATATGAAGTCGACTTTTTTCGTTTTTCGCGATGAATTTGAGTTGACAATTGCTCTTCTCGAAGGTTCATTCGATTTCAATGAAACACCTCGATTCGATATGAAGTCGACTTTTTTCGTTTTTCGTGATGAATTTGAGTTGACAATAGCTCTTTTCGAAGGTCCATTCGATCTGAATCAAACACCTCGATTCGATATGAAGTCGACTTTTTTCATTTTTCACAATGAATTTGAGTTGACAATAGCTCTTCTCGAAGGTCCATTCGACCTCAATCAAACACCTTGATTCGGTATGAAGTCAACTTTTTTCGTTTTTCACAATGAATTTGAGTTTACAATAGCTCTCCTCGAAGGTTAACTCGATCTAAATCAAACACCTCGATTCGATATGAAGTCGACTTTTTTCGTTTTTCGTGATGAATCTGAGTTGACAATAGCTCTTCTCGAAGGTCCATTTGATCTCAATCAAACACCTCGATTCGATATGAGATCGACTTTTTCCGTTTCCCACGATGAATTTGAGTTGACGATAGCTCTTCTCGAAGGTCCATTCGATCTCAATCAAACACCTCGATTCGATATGAAGTCGACTTTTTTCGTTTCCCACGATGAATTTGATATGACGATAGCTCTTCTCGAAGGTCCATTCGATCTCAATCAAACACCTCGATTCGATATGAAGTCGACTTTTTTCGTTTCTCACGATGAATTTGAGTTTACAATAGCTCTTCTCGAAGGTCCATTAGATCTTAATCAAACACCTTGATTCGATATGAAGTCAATTTTTTTCGTTTTTCACGATGAATTTGAGTTAACAATAGCTCGTCTCGAAGGTCCATTTGATCTCGATCAAACACCTCGATTCGATATGAAGTCAACTATTTTCGTTTTTCACGATGAATTTGAGTTGACAATAGCTCTTCTCGAAGGTCCATTCGATCTAAATGAAACACCTCGATTCGATATGAAGTCGACTTTTTTCGTTTTTCGTGATGAATTTGAGTTGGCAATAGCTCTTCTCGAAGGTCTATTCGATCTCAATCAAACACCTCGATTCGATATGAAGTCGACTTTTTTCGTTTTTCACAATGAATTTGAGTTTACAATAGCTCTCCTCGAAGGTTAATTCGATCTTAATCAAACACCTCGATTCGATATGAAGTCGACTTTTTTCGTTTTTCGTGATGAATTTGAGTTGACAATAGCTCTTCTCGAAGGTCCATTCGATCTCAATCAAACACCTCGATTCGATATGAAGACGACTTTTTTCGTTTCTCGTGATGAATTTGAGTTGACAGTAGCACTTCTGGAAGGTCCATTCGATCTCAATCAAACACCTCGATTCGATATGAAGTCGACTTTTTTCATTTTTCACAATGAATTTGAGTTTACAATAGCTCTTCTCGAAGGTCCATTCGATCTCAATCAAACACCTTGATTCGATATGAAGTCAACTTTTTTCGTTTTTCACAATGAATTTGAGTTTACAATAGCTCTCCTCGAAGGTTAACTCGATCTAAATCAAACACCTCGATTCGATATGAAGTCGACTTTTTTCGTTTTTCGTGATGAATCTGAGTTGACAATAGCTCTTCTCGAAGGTCCATTTGATCTCAATCAAACACCTCGATTCGATATGAGATCGACTTTTTCCGTTTCCCACGATGAATTTGAGTTGACGATAGCTCTTCTCGAAGGTCCATTCGATCTCAATCAAACACCTCGATTCGATATGAAGTCGACTTTTTTCGTTTCCCACGATGAATTTGATATGACGATAGCTCTTCTCGAAGGTCCATTCGATCTCAATCAAACACCTCGATTCGATATGAAGTCGACTTTTTTCGTTTCTCACGATGAATTTGAGTTTACAATAGCTCTTCTCGAAGGTCCATTAGATCTTAATCAAACACCTTGATTCGATATGAAGTCAATTTTTTTCGTTTTTTGCGATGAATTTGAGTTTACAATAGCTCTTCTCGAAGGTCCATTCGATCTAAATGAAACACCTCGATTCGATATGAAGTCGACTTTTTTCGTTTTTCGTGATGAATTTGAGTTGGCAATAGCTCTTCTCGAAGGTCTATTCGATCTCAATCAAACACCTCGATTCGATATGAAGTCGACTTTTTTCGTTTTTCACAATGAATTTGAGTTTACAATAGCTCTCCTCGAAGGTTAATTCGATCTAAATCAAACACCTCGATTCGATATGAAGTCGACTTTTTTCGTTTTTCGTGATGAATTTGAGTTGACAATAGCTCTTCTCGAAGGTCCATTCGATCTCAATCAAACACCTCGATTCGATATGAAGACGACTTTTTTCGTTTCTCGTGATGAATTTGAGTTGACAGTAGCACTTCTGGAAGGTCCATTCGATCTCAATCAAACACCTCGATTCGATATGAAGTCGACTTTTTTCATTTTTCACAATGAATTTGAGTTTACAATAGCTCTTCTCGAAGGTCCATTCGATCTCAATCAAACACCTTGATTCGATATGAAGTCAACTTTTTTCGTTTTTCACAATGAATTTGAGTTTACAATAGCTCTCCTCGAAGGTTAACTCGATCTAAATCAAACACCTCGATTCGATATGAAGTCGACTTTTTTCGTTTTTCGTGATGAATCTGAGTTGACAATAGCTCTTCTCGAAGGTCCATTTGATCTCAATCAAACACCTCGATTCGATATGAGATCGACTTTTTCCGTTTCCCACGATGAATTTGAGTTGACGATAGCTCTTCTCGAAGGTCCATTCGATCTCAATCAAACACCTCGATTCGATATGAAGTCGACTTTTTTCGTTTCCCACGATGAATTTGATATGACGATAGCTCTTCTCGAAGGTCCATTCGATCTCAATCAAACACCTCGATTCGATATGAAGTCGACTTTTTTCGTTTCTCACGATGAATTTGAGTTTACAATAGCTCTTCTCGAAGGTCCATTAGATCTTAATCAAACACCTTGATTCGATATGAAGTCAATTTTTTTCGTTTTTCACGATGAATTTGAGTTAACAATAGCTCGTCTCGAAGGTCCATTTGATCTCGATCAAACACCTCGATTCGATATGAAGTCAACTATTTTCGTTTTTCACGATGAATTTGAGTTGACAATAGTTCTCCTCGAAGAACCATTTGATCTCAATCAAACACCTTGATTCGATATGAAGTCGACTTTTTTCGTATCCCACGATAAATTCGAGTTGACAATAGCTCTTCTCGAAGGTCCATTCGATCTCAATCAAACGACTCGATTCGATACGAAGTCGACTTTTTTCGTTTTTTGCGATGAATTTGAGTTTACAATAGCTCTTCTCGAAGGTCCATTCGATCTCAATCAAACACCTTGATTCGATATGAAGTCAACTTTTTTCGTTTTTCACAATGAATTTGAGTTTACAATAGCTCTCCTCGAAGGTTAACTCGATCTAAATCAAACACCTCGATTCGATATGAAGTCGACTTTTTTCGTTTTTCGTGATGAATCTGAGTTGACAATAGCTCTTCTCGAAGGTCCATTTGATCTCAATCAAACACCTCGATTCGATATGAGATCGACTTTTTCCGTTTCCCACGATGAATTTGAGTTGACGATAGCACTTCTCGAAGGTCCATTCGATCTCAATCAAACACCTCGATTCGATATGAAGTCGACTTTTTTCGTTTCCCACGATGAATTTGAGATGACGATAGCTCTTCTCGAAGGTCCATTCGATCTCAATCAAACACCTCGATTCGATATGAGATCGGCTTTTTCCGTTTCCCACGATGAATTTGAGTTAACAATAGCTCGTCTCGAAGGTCCATTTGATCTCGATCAAACACCTCGATTCGATATGAAGTCGACTTTTTTCGTTTTTCACGATGAATTTGAGTTGACAACAGCTCTTCTCGAAGGTCCATTAGATCTCAATCAAACACCTCGATTCGATATGAAGTCGACTTTTTTCGTTTTTCACGATGAATTTGAGTTGATAATAGTTCTCCTCGAAGGTCCATTTGATCTCAATCAAACACCTCGATTCGATATGAAGTCGACTTTTTTCGTTTCCCACGATGAATTTGAGTTGACAATAGCTCTTCTCGAAGGTCCATTAGATCGCAATCAAATACCTTGATTCGATATGAAGTCAATTTTTTTCGTTTCTCACGATGAATTTGAGTTGACAATAGCTCTTCTCGAAGTTCCATTCGATCTCAATCAAACACCTCGATTCGATATGAGATCGGCTTTTTCCGTTTCCCACGATGAATTTGAGTTGACGATAGCTCTTCTCGAAGGTCCATTCGATCTCAATCAAACACCTTGATTCGATATGAAGTCGACTTTTTTTGTTTTTCACAATGAATTTGAGTTTAAATAGCTCTCCTCGAAGGTTAATTCGTTCTAAATCAAACACCTCGATTCGATATGAAGTCGATTTTTTTCTTTTTTCGTGATGAATTTGAGTTGACAATAGCTCTTCTCGAAGGTCCATTCGATCTCAATCAATCACCTCGATTCGATATGAAGTCGACTTTTTTCGTTTCTCACGTTAAATTTGAGTTGACGATAGCTCCTATCGAAGGTCCATTCGATCTCAATCAAACACCTTGATTCGATATGAAGTCGACTTTTTTCGTTTCCCACGATGAATTTGATATGACGATAGCTCTTCTCGAAGGTCCATTCGATCTCAATCAAACACCTTGATTCGATATGAAGTCAATTTTTTTCGTTTTTCACGATGAATTTGAGTTTACAATAGCTCTTCTCGATGGTCCATTTCATCTCAATCGAAGACCTTGATTCGATATGAAGTCAATTTTTTTCGTTTTTCACGATGAATTTGAGTTGGCAATAGCTCTTCTCGAAGGTCTATTCGATCTTAATCAAACACCTCGATTCGATATGAAGTCGACTTTTTTTCGTTTTTCACGATGAATTTGATTTGGCAGTAGCTCTTCTCGAAGGTCCATTCGATCTCGATCAAACACCTTGATTCGATATGAAGTCGACTTTTTTCGTTTTTCACAATGTATTTGCGTTTAAATAGCTCTCCTCGAAGTTCCATTCGATCTAAATCAAACACCTCGATTCGATATGAAGTCGACTTTTTTCGTTTCCCAAGAAGAATTTGAGTTGACGATAGCTCTTCTCGAAGGTCTATTCGATCTCAATCAAACACCTCGATTCGATACGAAGTCGACTTTTTTCGTTTTTCACGATGAATTTGAGTTGACAATAGTTCTTCTCGAAGGTCCATTTGATCTCAATCAAACACCTCGATTCGATATGAAGCCAATTTTTTTCGTTTTTCACGATGAATTTGAGTTGACAATAGTTCTCCTCGAAGGTCCATTTGATCTCAATCAAACACCTTGATTCGATATGAAGTCGACTTTTTTCGTTTTTCACAATGAACACCTTGATTTCGATTTCAATGAAACACCTCGATTTGATATGAAGGCGACTTTTTTCGTATTTCACGATGAATTTGTGTTCACAATAGCTCTTCTTGAAGGTCTATTCGATCTGAATCAAACACCTCGATTCGATATGAAGGCGACTTTTTTCGTATTTCACGATGAATTTGTGTTCACAATAGCTCTTCTTGAAGGTCTATTCGATCTGAATCAAACACCTCGATTCGACATGATGGCGACTTTTTTCGTATTTCACGATGAATTTGTGTTCACAATAGCTCTTCTTGAAGGTCTATTCGATCTGAATCAAACACCTCGATTCGATATGAAAGCGACTTTTTTCGTATTTCACGATGAATTTGTGTTCACAATAGCCCTTCTCGAAGGTCCATTCGATCTCAATCAAACACCTCGATTTGATATGAAGTCGACTTTTTCGTTTTTCACGATGAATTTGAGTTGACAATGGCTCTTCTCGAAGGTCTTTTCGATCTCAATCAAACACCTTGATTCGATATGAAGTCAACTTTTTTCGTTTTTCACAATGAATTTGAGTTTACAATAGCTCTCCTCGAAGGTTAACTCGATCTAAATCAAACACCTCGATTCGATATGAAGTCGACTTTTTCGTTTCTCGTGATGAATCTGAGTTGACAATAGCTCTTCTCGAAGGTCCATTTGATCTCAATCAAACACCTCGATTCGATATGAGATCGACTTTTTCCGTTTCCCACGATGAATTTGAGTTGACGATAGCTCTTCTCGAAGGTCCACTCGATCTCAATCAAACACCTTGATTCGATATGAAGTCAATTTTTTTCGTTTTTCACGATGAATTTGAGTTTACAATAGCTCTTCTCGATGGTCCATTTGATCTCAATCGAAGACCTTGATTCGATATGAAGTCAATTTTTTTCGTTTTTCACGATGAATTTGAGTTGGCAATAGCTCTTCTCGAAGGTCTATTCGATCTCAATCAAACACCTCGATTCGATATGAAGTCGTCTTTTTTTCGTTTTTCACGATGAATTTGATTTGGCAGTAGCTCTTCTCGAAGGTCCATTCGATCTCGATCAAACACCTTGATTCGATATGAAGTCGACTTTTTTCGTTTTTCACAATGTATTTGCGTTTAAATAGCTCTCCTCGAAGTTCCATTCGATCTAAATCAAACACCTCGATTCGATATGAAGTCGACTTTTTTCGTTTCCCAAGAAGAATTTGAGTTGACGATAGCTCTTCTCGAAGGTCCATTCGATCTCAATCAAACACCTCGATTCGATACGAAGTCGACTTTTTTCGTTTTTCACGATGAATTTGAGTTGACAATAGTTCTTCTCGAAGGTCCATTTGATCTCAATCAAACACCTCGATTCGATATGAAGCCAATTTTTTTCGTTTTTCACGATGAATTTGAGTTGACAATAGTTCTCCTCGAAGGTCCATTTGATCTCAATCAAACACCTTGATTCGATATGAAGTCGACTTTTTTCGTTTTTCACAATGAACACCTTGATTTCGATTTCAATGAAACACCTCGATTCGATATGAAGGCGACTTTTTTCGTATTTCACGATGAATTTGTGTTCACAATAGCTCTTCTTGAAGGTCTATTCGATCTGAATCAAACACCTCGATTCGACATGATGGCGACTTTTTTCGTATTTCACGATGAATTTGTGTTCACAATAGCTCTTCTTGAAGGTCTATTCGATCTGAATCAAACACCTCGATTCGATATGAAAGCGACTTTTTTCGTATTTCACGATGAATTTGTGTTCACAATAGCCCTTCTCGAAGGTCCATTCGATCTCAATCAAAACCCTCGATTTGATATGAAGTCGACTTTTTCGTTTTTCACGATGAATTTGAGTTGACAATGGCTCTTCTCGAAGGTCTTTTCGATCTCAATCAAACACCTTGATTCGATATGAAGTCAACTTTTTTCGTTTTTCACAATAAATTTGAGTTTACAATAGCTCTCCTCGAAGGTTAACTCGATCTAAATCAAACACCTCGATTCGATATGAAGTCGACTTTTCCGTTTCTCGTGATGAATCTGAGTTGACAATAGCTCTTCTCGAAGGTCCATTTGATCTCAATCAAACATCTCGATTCGATATGAGATCGACTTTTTCCGTTTCCCACGATGAATTTGAGTTGACGATAGCTCTTCTCGAAGGTCTTTTCGATCTCAATCAAACACCTTGATTCGATATGAAGTCGACTTTTTTCGTTTCCCACGATGAATTTGAGATGACGATAGCTCTTCTCGAAGGTCCATTCGATCTCCATCAAACACCTCGAATCGATATGAAGTCGACTTTTTTCGTTTCTCACGATGAATTTGAGTTGACAATAGCTCTTCTCGACGGTCCATTCGATCTCAATCAAACACCTCGATTCGATATGAAGTCGACTTTTTTCGTTTTTCGCGATGAATTTGAGTTGACAATTGCTCTTCTCGAAGGTTCATTCGATTTCAATGAAACACCTCGATTCGATATGAAGGCGACTTTTTTCGTATTTCACGATGAATTTGTGTTCACAATAGCTCTTCTTGAAGGTCCATTCGATCTGAATCAAACACCTCGATTCGATATGAAGGCGACTTTTTTCGTATTTCACGATGAATTTGTGTTCACAATAGCTCTTCTTGAAGGTCTATTCGATCTGAATCAAACACCTCGATTCGACATGATGGCGACTTTTTTCGTATTTCACGATGAATTTGTGTTCACAATAGCTCTTCTTGAAGGTCTATTCGATCTGAATCAAACACCTCGATTCGATATGAAAGCGACTTTTTTCGTATTTCACGATGAATTTGTGTTCACAATAGCCCTTCTCGAAGGTCCATTCGATCTCAATCAAAACCCTCGATTTGATATGAAGTCGACTTTTTCGTTTTTCACGATGAATTTGAGTTGACAATGGCTCTTCTCGAAGGTCTTTTCGATCTCAATCAAACACCTTGATTCGATATGAAGTCAACTTTTTTCGTTTTTCACAATGAATTTGAGTTTACAATAGCTCTCCTCGAAGGTTAACTCGATCTAAATCAAACACCTCGATTCGATATGAAGTCGACTTTTCCGTTTCTCGTGATGAATCTGAGTTGACAATAGCTCTTCTCGAAGGTCCATTTGATCTCAATCAAACATCTCGATTCGATATGAGATCGACTTTTTCCGTTTCCCACGATGAATTTGAGTTGACGATAGCTCTTCTCGAAGGTCTTTTCGATCTCAATCAAACACCTTGATTCGATATGAAGTCGACTTTTTTCGTTTCCCACGATGAATTTGAGATGACGATAGCTCTTCTCGAAGGTCCATTCGATCTCCATCAAACACCTCGAATCGATATGAAGTCGACTTTTTTCGTTTCTCACGATGAATTTGAGTTGACAATAGCTCTTCTCGACGGTCCATTCGATCTCAATCAAACACCTCGATTCGATATGAAGTCGACTTTTTTCGTTTTTCGCGATGAATTTGAGTTGACAATTGCTCTTCTCGAAGGTTCATTCGATTTCAATGAAACACCTCAATTCGATATGAAGGCGACTTTTTTTGTTTCTCACGATGAATTTGAGTTGACAATAGCTCTTATCGAAGGACCATTCGATCTCAATCAAACTCCTCGATTCAATATGAAGTCGACTTTTTTCGTTTTTCACGATGAATTTGATTTGACAATAGCTCTTCTCGACGGTCCATTCGATCTCAATCAAACACCTTGATTCGATATGAAGTCAACTTTTCTCGTTTCTGACGATGAATTTGAGTTGACAATATCTCTTCTCGAAGGTCCATTCGATCTCAATCAAACACCTCGATTCGATATGAAGTCGACTTTTGGAACCATTGGAATCGCCCAAAGAAAAAATTTTTTTAACCCCCCCTCAACATTGTTGGTTTACGTTTCAAGATACGTAGATTCGGAAAATCGAATAAAAAAAAATCTGTCCGTCCGCCGTACGCCGTCCGCCGTCCGCGCCACTTTGCCCAGTTAGCGTTGAGTTAAAATTACGAAATTTTTTTATGGGTTTCGACCAACCCCACAATGGTCCTCGAAACTTTTCATAACCCTAGGTCAAGGGGAAGGGGTTCAAAACGAATTTTGAAAATTCGAAAATCTCATATCTCGAAAAATTCATATAGAACGGTATGTTTTTTATTTCATATTTAGATAGAGTTTGTTCCGTAGATTTTTTTAAGACCATCCGCAGCTTTGTGCGACCAGCCGTTCGTTCACAATGACGGCTCAAAGATTGTGCCTCACTACAGGATCGTGAATCAAACTGTTGAAATACAGGTCCATTTTCATACTAACAAGCTCTTTGGAACATCATACGGCTTAAGTGATGTCGAGTTTGTTGTTCTGAGGTGCGTTTCGTGCTACGGAAATGAAGGTAATTTCGAATGTTTGTTGGTAGGTACCTACTTCTTTTATAGAAAAATTATTCCCGACGTAGTATTAAAAACCCCAGAATTATATCGTATTAATTGATCATAATTAATAATAATTATTATTAATAATAAATACAAATTATTAATACCTAACAATAAATTATAATCATTTTCACTAGGTACTTGATAAAATTGTTAATAATTAGTGATAATTGATAATAATAATTATTATTATCAATTATCACTAATTATTAACAATTTTATCAAGTACCTAGTGAAAATGATTATAATTTATTGTTAGGTATTAATCTAACATTTAGGATCTAGACATTTAGACCTAGTGATCGAGACAGAAGGGTGATCTGTACAAAGAAGATAATGAACCGTTGTGTCAAGAATTTGCAGAGTTTTTGGTTTATTATCTTCGATAATGAACCATTGGAATCGCCCAAAGAAAAAAATTTTTTAACCCCCCCTCAAAATTTGTTGGTTTACGTTTCAAGATACGTAGATTCAGAAAATCGAATAAAAAAAAATCCGTCCGTCCGCCGTACGCCGTACGCCGTCCGTGGCACTTTGCCCAGTTAGCGTTGAGCTAAAATTACGAAATTTGGTTTCTGGGTTTGGACCAGCCCCACAATGATCCTCGAAACTTTTCATGACCCTAGGTCAAGGGGAAGGGGTTCAAAACGAAATTTAAAATTTCGACGATGTCATATCTCAAAATATTCAACTGAACCGTGTAATTTTTAGTTCACTTTTGAATGACCTGAAAAATTACCAATCATTTAAGACCAATTGGATTTTTGTGCGACCAGCCCTTCGTTCACAGTGAGCGCGCAAAGGTTTAGGAAAAACACTAAACTTTCGCGTCGAAAACGGCCGTTATGTGACCCAACCTCCAGACGCCCAGAATAAAACTACGTTTTTCATCTTCCCGGTAAACTACAGTCTAGAAATTTTAACCGTGAGTCGGGGATAGACCACATTGCAATATTCACTCGGTTTCTCATCTGTAAAATTGTTTAAATAATACCTTTTTGTAATAATACAAATTAAATTTTGATGATGAGCTGTTGACTTGAAATTTTAAAAATAGTTCAGAACTGGATCACAATGCAATATTCACTCGTTTTCTTGTCTGTAAAATTGTTTAAATAATACCTATTTGTTTAAACAAATTAAATTTTGATGATGAGCTAGATACTTGAAATTTTAAATATAGGTCAGTGTTCGGCCCCCACAACTTGTGAGGCCTCAGTTTCATTCCTCCATGCGCCTTAGCTCTCCCTTATTCCATGACCCAGTTGTCATTAGTTCCGTAGCCCACTAGCGCCCCGACCATTCACTATACTATACATTACCACCGAATTACAACACTAATACTATTCACCCGACACATAATATTTCCAGATTATTATTTCCTAAATTATAATGCCAGTTGGGGTAACATGCTGAGAAAACGGGCAATGAAGTACCTACATATAAATTACATTGCAAAACTGCGTCGTGCGACGCCATGTTTGTCTCCCCACCGAACGTCTAATCAGTCAGTCTTCGACTCTTTACCAAAAAAATTCCAAATATTCCAAAAAAATACTTTACATGGTTTACTTAAATACTTTCCAAAAATTCCTAAAAATACTTTACATGGTTTACTTCAATGCTTCCCAAAAAATTCTGCCATTCCAAAAATTCCAAAAAATTCCAATAATTCCAAAAAATACATGGTTTACTTAAATATTTTCCAAACATTTCCAATCCAAAAATTCCAATACTTCCAAAAAATTCTTCCAATCCAAAAATTCCAATACTTCCAAAAAATTCTGCCATTCCGAAAATTCCAAAAAATTCCAATCCAAAAATTCCATATTCCAAAAAATACATGGTTTACTTAAATATTTTCCAAACATTTCCAATCCAAAAATTCCAAAAAATGCCAATACTTCCAAAAAATTCTTCCAATCCAAAAATTCCAATACTTCCAAAAAATTCCGCCATTCCGAAAATTCCGAAAAATTCCAATCCAAAAATTCCAAAACTTCTATATTCCAAAAAATACTTCACATGGTTTACTTAAATACTTTCCGAAAAATTCCGCGATTCCAACAATTCCAAACATTTCCAATCCACAAATTCCAAAAACTTCCAATACTTCCAAAAAATACTTTCCAACTTTCCTAAAAATTCCGCCATTCCAAAATTCCAAAAATTTTCCCCTAAATTTGTCACCTTTATAGTGTTAGAAAACCCGGGTTCCCCATCACCGACGTATTCCTTCCCAATTACCCACTGGCCAGAAGTTTCCAAACTTCCGTTGGCAGATCCCAATTTTAACAGGCGTCACAAAATTGATATCATATTCAGTGGTGCAATTTTGGACGATATTGCCTTTAACGTAGACCCGATCGTATTTCACGATTCTCCCAAATTTACCAGAACAAAATTTATCACTTTCCCGAGGAAAAACCGAGTTACATTTCACCATTCTGTAAACGATAATGAACGACCTCCCGTTACTTTCCCTAGTGAACATACAAAAGCATAGAAACGATGTTCCCCAAAATAAACTTTCCAAAAACCCGACGCTACAAGCTGCCTATACATCATTTTTGGATGAATATATTTTCCTAGGACAATGTGTCTCAACAATCACTCCCAACTGCACCGACATCCCGACTTCTTCCTGCTCCTATGTCTTCCGATACCTTCCTACGTTCCTGCTGCCACCTTTCGCCCCCGGGGTGCTCCCTTGGGGGGGGGGGGGGGAGGATGTTCGGCCCCCACAACTTGTGAGGCCTCAGTTTCATTCCTCCATGCGCCTTAGCTCTCCCTTATTCCATGACCCAGTTGTCATTAGTTCCGTAGCCCAGTAGCGCCCCGACCATTCACTATACTATACATTACCACCGAATTACAACACTAATACTATTCACCCGACACATAATATTTCCAGATTATTATTTCCTAAATTATAATGCCAGTTGGAGTAACATGCTGAGAAAACGGGCAATGAAGTACCTACATATAAATTACATTGCAAAACTGCGTCGTGCGACGCCATGTTTGTCTCCCCACCGAACGTCTAATCAGTCAGTCTTCGACTCTTACCAATGTAACTTCGCGTTCCCCAATTTCCAATGTTTTCCAATAATACTTCCAAATAAAACACCGATTTACCGACGCAATTGTTCCGTTGACTAATCCCGAGACTACTTTACAGTCAGAAATGGATGACATTTCAATATTCACTCGGTTTGTATGACATGGTATGAGTATGGTATGGTATATCATTGTATGTATGATTTGGTATAGTACAGTATGGTATGATAGGAAAGAAATTCGTATGGTATGGTATGAGTACGGTGAGAATATGGTATGGTGCCGATTTGCAACACAGTCTGGTATAGACAGAAGGGTGATCTGCACAAGGAAGATAATAAACCGTTGTGTCAAGAATTTGCAGAGTTTTTTTATTCGATTTTCTGAATCTACCTATCTTGAAACGTAAACCAACAAATTTTGAGGGGGGGTTGAAAAATTTTTTTCTTTGGGCGATTCCAATGGTTCATTATCGAAGATAGTAAACCAAAATCCGTCCGTCCCCCGTACGCCGTCCGCCGTCCGCGCCACTTTGCCCAGTTAGCGTTGAGTTAAAATTACGAAATTTGGTTTCTGGGTTCGGACCAGCCCCACAATGATCCTCGAAACTTTTCATAACCCTAGGTCAAGGGGAAGGGGTTCAAAACGAATTTTGAAAATTTTAAAATTCCAAAACTCGAAAAATTCATATAGAACGGTGTGTATGTTTTTTATTTCATTTTTAGATAGAGTTTATTCCTAAGAATTTTTTAAGACCATCTGCAGCTTTGTACGACCAGCCGTTCGTTCACAATGACGGCTCAAAGATTGTGCCTCACAACACGATCGTGAATCAAACTGTTGAAATACAGGTCCATTTTCATACTAACAAGCTCTTTGGAACATCATATGGCTTAAGTGATGTCGAGTTTGTTGTTCTGAGGTGCGTTTCGTGCTACGGAAATGAAGGTAATTTTGAATGTTTGTTGGTAGGTACTTCTTTTATAGAAAAATTATTACCGATGTAGTATTAAAAACCCCAGAATTATATCGGTACATTTTATTTGTAATTAATTCATCATCTCTATCATTCAGGTTTTGCACAAAGGAACCCAGTCGATTCCAACAGCCGGATATCGTATTAATTAATCATAATTAATAATAATTATTAATAATAATAAATACAAATTATTAATACCTATCAATAAATTATAATAATTTTCACTCAGTACTTTATAAAATTATTAATAATTATTGATAGTTCATAATAATAATTAATCTAACGTTCAGGATCTAGACATTTAGACCTAGTGATCTAGACAGAAGGGTGATCTGTACAAAGAAGATAATGAACCGTTGTGTCAAGAATTCGCAGTTTTCTTTTTTCGATTTTCGGAATCTACGTATCTTGAAACGTAAACCAACAGATTTTGACATGGGGTTAAAAAAATCTTTTCTTTGGGCGATTCCAATGGTTCATTATCGAAGATAATAAACCAAAAATCAACTCCAGAGATACCCAGGGGGCCGTGCTGCAGGAGGGTGAAAACCCCAACTTGTTCCATCGCGTAAGCAGTCTCTCAGTCGCTTCGGTTTTCTTGGCGGGCGGGACAGTCCCGCGTCCCTAGATTTTTGGATGGGGGTGATTGAATTCATTTTCGCAGAATGCCTTGAAGGGTTTAAGTTAAATCCAGTTTTCGTCAGTCAAGTGTATTTTTGGGTGGTGATGATTGAATACCTTGTTGCAGAACGCCATGAAGGGTTTAAGTTAAATCCAATTTAAGTTAAATCGAGTTAACTCCACTGATTCAGAGTTGTCCAACCGGTTTGAGCTCACATAATCAACGTTAAAAGTTCTAGATTTATTAAGAATACTTCAGAACTTGATTAAGGGCGATCCAACAATAATGCGAACTTAAGGGAGCCGCAGGTAATACATTTACAATTATTGTAAAATGTATTACCTGCGGCTCCCTTAACACATGGATGGCGACCTTGAGTGTACGTTGAACTGCAGGTATACGAGTTGAGTGAATATGCAACAATAGTTTTGGGTCATTTTTGGTGTTTGTGGGATAAGTTCGAATTGGAATTCTTGTTCTTTGCAGTATTTTTACCGTCGAAAATTGAGTTCGGGCTGCCCGCAACCGACTGGATTACAGTCAGTCGTATTTTAGAGTGTACGTAAAATAGCCGATATCCCATTGATTAATGTTGAACCGTTGCTCATTACCAGGTTTAGGGTTTGAGAAAACCCATTTGTAACTTACAAAATAAAGACAGCTTTGTAAAGTGTCCATTCAAACAAGTGTCTATTCCCGGGACTGAAGTCACTGTGCAAATTATTTCAGTTTATTCGTTACGATTTCACTCCCCGGACTAATATCGAAGAGGAGGCAGAGGAAAAAACAAACAAGAATAGAGCCGTCCGCAACAGGTGGGACCGTTAAGAGATTTCAAAAGGGTCAATAGCTTTGACACAAACTATGAATAATGAAGAGTTTGCTCTAAAATGAGGGCGGTATAAAACGCTTGCGCCCGTTAATTTATCCGTTCGGTTAAATTTATATCCCGGCGCTTAAAGTTGTTTAAGGTTTTCCCGTTGTTCTCCGGACAGCAGTAGATTATAAAAGCCCGAACGTCCCTAACGCTTTTGTCCGATGGGATTCTATTATAGGTCGTTGCTTCAGGGGCATTCTTCAATCGTGGAGAATACGTTTTGTGTAGACTCTCTACAGTCTACTACGACAATAATAGTTTGTAATCACACTATTACTGCCGTATTTCGTATGGATTATGTGATCGCGTTTTCCCTTTGTGAATGAACAAAATTTGTGGCCTAATATGGATTGTGAGGGAAGGTTAGGGTTGGGCCTAAAATTGTCAAAAATTTCTTCGAGTCCGATCCTCTTCCCGATGAAAATGTACTGTTGAAGATATCAAATAGGTACTTCAAAATCGTATTTGGAATTAGTATAGGAATGTAGGTCCCAGTTACAACGAAATTCTGAACTCTATTTACCACTGTGGATCAGATGTTATTTGTTTGGCCGAAGTATTCCATTATCTGTAGGAATCAGTCGAAATGAATATTAATTTCTGGACTGAATCTATTCTATGGAGCTAACCTTGATGCGTGCATCACATCCGCCCTATCGATGCTCTATGTTAATGATATAGATATTTCCCTGTCTAGGGCCTCTGGCGATTATGCTCGCAGAATGGCTATAAGCCCCATTTAGAATGTCCGGGGATTTGTCACGAACAGTAACGAATGAGCACTCTTTCGAAACTCAGACAGTCTTAGGCCCCACCCACACCTCAGCATTCAAAAACAATTAATACGACGAATGCTCGTATAGTTTGGACTCATTCGCGAGCATTTTTGAATGATCTTTCTTGCTCAAGGGCGTTCCCACTTGTAGTCGGTATTTCCGCGAACATCACAGGGTGTTCGTGATTCGTGTTCGTGCAGTGTGGACCCGCTCCCGAGCAGGGTCGACCATCAGCACGGGTATCGTTTTGTAATCTAATTTGCACCGTTTTTGACATTTTATGTCTTTACTTTGCTACATAAACTCGAAAATGTAACGCGGGAATGCAACGCGGGACATGCAACGGAGAAATGTAACGCGGGCTTCTGATGATTTTCGCTTACAACCGATTCGTTGCTACGGAACTTTATCTTCGCCAGTTATCATCGTACAAAAATCGTTCACCACTCGTTGGATAGCTCTCAATTTACCTAACCATATTACGTTAACCACTGCGGAGTGCGTGGCCGACAAGCTGCGGTATGAGCGTGATTGTTTAAATAATTGTTTACACACAGGTGATCATTCTCAATAATTTATATTGTCAACACGAATGCAAGCTTCATATAAGTTTCTGATGGGAGGGGGCGCAAAGACATAAAATGTCCCTCGTGGTTGCGTACTTGTACGAAAGCTGTACCCACCGTTTGTGTTTTCTTTGGGCGATTCCAATGGTTCATTATCGAAGATAATAAACCAAAAATGCTAAAAGCAAAATCGCTCAAAAACATTGATTTGACCATGTACAAGTAGGACTTAAGTAGAATTTTTCTTGGGCGTTAAGTTCTGTGTTGCAAATGAGACGAAATGCCGTATGGGCATTGCGCTCCTGCTTTTTCCGCAATGAAAAAGTCCTAACCTGCTCTCTAGCGGCAACCAGAGCACATAGAAATACGGCCGTTGGGGCTACGCGAAGAGCTGGTTTTGGAGTATCGCACACTTGACCTATCTCAAAACCGTATTTTTCAACTTGTGTCCCTTGCTTTCTCGCAGTGTCATACATTGGGTCGGTTGAACCTTGTGTTGAGTATAATAAATGAGAAGCAAATTTATAATAGCGTCAGTCCAAAAAGAAAAACTTTCGGAGAAAGTTCAAACGAACGGAGTCCCGCGGGGCCCGGGAGCAGTTCGCTTATTTTTACTTATAAGCAAAAAACGGTACAAATATTGTTTTCCTTAATGAACCTTAGAATCGACGACGAAAAATTTTTTTTTTACCCCCCTATCAAAATTTGATGTTTTAATAATTTTAATGATTATTAATTTTAATCATTTCAATTTTAATTAACTAATTTTGATAATTCAATTCTAATGTATCCATAAAATGAATAGGTACCTAATGAATTGTCCTATGTCAAATCTTTTGTACTTATACGTAAATTGTAATTATAATACAACTCCTCTCCACAGCACAAGTTTTTAACTTTCAGTGGGGAGTAGCAATAATTTAGTTTTTCAAACTTGTAGTTTGCTGTCCTAATAGGAAGGTGGCTTGCAATTTTTTTTTTTTTTTTTCTTGTTGCTTACTGTTTAATGAGCCCCGAGGCACAGTGAACCACAGAGATCAGTGTTGAAAACTGGGAATACCCAAAAATGCTTGCGAGCCTATATTTTTCTGAAATGTTCGTCACAAATGCTCTAGTGTGGACAGAGTGCGAGCAGGAGTTCGCAACTGCTCGCGAAATCATATTCGTCTCGAATGCTCAACTGTGGACTTGGCTAAACACTCGCCTCGACCCGAACGAGTTTCGCGCGACGGCTCGTTCGTGCTCGTGGCTGAACCACCTGATGTCGGTTTTCCAGCTGTAAGCTGTCGGTTTAGTCTTTGGCACTTACCTTGTGAGGTTAACTGTTTGGTAATTCTGACAACTTGACTTCCCAGATTGAGCAGGACAGAACGCAAAAATCAGCAAGAATGTGTCAGACTCAAGTGTGTAATGTAAACGATATAACAGAAGAAACGTTATATAAAACTCTGCAAATTCTTGACACACCGGTTCATTATCTTCCTTGTGCACATCACCCTTCTGTCTATACCAGACTGTGTTGCAAATCGGCACCATACCATATTCTCACCGTACTCATACCATAACATACGAATTTCTTTCCTATCATACCATACTGTACTATACCAAATCATACATACAATAATATACCATACCATACTCATACCATGTCATACAAACCGAGTGAATATTGAAATGTCATCCATTTCTGACCTATATTTGAAATTTCAAGTATCTAGCTCATCATCAAAATTTAATATGTTTAAACAAATAGGTATTATTTAAACAATTTTACAGACAAGAAACCGAGTGAATATTGCATTTTGATCCAGTTCTGAACTATTTTTAAAATTTCAAGTCAATAGCTCATCATCAAAATTTAATTTGAATTATTACACAAAGGTATTATTTAAACAATTTTACAGATGAGAAACCGAGTGAATATTGCAATGTGGTCTATCCCCGACTCACGGTTAAAATTTCTAGACTGTAGTTTACCGGGAAGATGAAAAAAGGTAGTTTTATTCTGGGCGTCTGGGGGTTAACGGCCGTTTTCGACGCGAAGTTTAGTGTTTTTCCTAAACCTTTGCGCGCTCACCGTGAACGAACGGCTGGTCGCAAAAAAATCCAATTGGTCTTAAAAGATTCGTAATTTTTCAGGTCATTCAAAAGTGAACTAACAATTACATGGTTCAGTTGAATATTTTGAGATATGACATTGTCGAAATTTCAAAGTTCGTTTTGAACCCCTTCCCCTTGACCTAGGGTTATGAAAAGTTTCGAGGATCATTGTGGGGCTGGTCCAAACCCAGAAACCAAATTTTGTAATTTTAGCTCAACGCTAACTGGGCAAAGTGGCACGGACGGCGGACGGCGTACGGCGTACGGCGTACGGTGTACGGCGTACGGCGTACGGCGGACGGACGGATTTTTTTTTATTCGATTTTCTGAATCTACGTATCTTGAAACGTAAACCAACAAATTTTGAGGGGGGGTTAAAAAATTTTTTTCTTTGGGCGATTCCAATGGTTCATTATCGAAGATAATAAACCAAAATGGAATACAATGTGGAATACAAAAATATATAACTCTGAAGGAGTAAAAGTAGTTATAAAAGTAGTCATTTTGAAAAAAATTTTGATACTTTGGTGGCGGAGTTATCGTTATTGAAGCGGAGGCCGGACGTTATTCTATTGACCGAGTGCTGGCTTAAAGACACGGATAAATTGCTCAATAATTTAGCAGATTATGATAATTTTTTCACTAGGCGAATTTTGAATAAAAGTAGTGGTACGGTTATATTATATCTGTGGGTGCTAATCTAGCTGACAAATTACCCGCTATCGATGATTCTACTGTTTTTCCATCTCGGCAAGTACAATTAGCGGTAAACAATTTCAGCCTTCAGCCGATCACTGAAAATGATGTCGTAACAATAATCGATTCAATCCGTGGTGGCTCCAGTCCGGGTCATGACGGTATCCAAGGTCACCTTCTTAAGCAAATTAAATCTCATATATCCAAGCCATTAACGCACCTTATCAACCTAAGTTTTAGTCAGGGAACGTTTCCTGCAAATTTCAAACTTTCAGTGATTATGCCGCTTTATAAATCAGGTGACAGGGAGAACGTTATTAGTTATCGCCCTATTGCCCTTGTCAGTAACGTGGCAAAAATTATCGAGAAGGCGTTCAAGATTCAGCTTGCCTCTCATTTGGAACGTTCCAGTCTGCTTACTCCTTGCCAGTACGGGTTTAGAAAAGAAAGAAGCACGCAAGACGCTATCTGTCACCTTAATCATAAAATAATTAGTGAACTTGATAAAGGCAATAAGCCTGTAGCAATTTTTCTGGACTTAGCTAAAGCCTTTGACACGATTTCGCATTCTCTCTTTTTAAAGAAGTTAGGAAACTTTGGTATAGAAGGTACCGCTCATGAATGGATTAGCTCATACCTATCAAATAGACGGCAGATGGTCAGATTGAATGGCGCAGTGGGTACGCTCGCTGACAGCTTATCTTATGGTATTCCGCAGGGAACGGTCCTTGGGCCATTATTTTTCATTATGTATATTAACGAGTTAGGGTATCTTGACATCCACGGGGAAACAATTATGTTTGCAGATGATACCGTTTTGTTTTTCAGTGGGGCCAGTTGGGAACATGTGTATGGGTTGGCGGCGGAGGGCATGCGGAAGGTGTATTCGTGGCTTGTGCTTAATAAACTATCTCTGAATCACGCAAAGACGTCCTATCTCGCTTTTAGTTTATCTGGGTATGCAGATGCCCCTTTGAATTGCTTACGCGTCCATTCAACGAATTGCAATCTGTCTGACTGCCAGTCCTGCCCTTTGCTGCTTCGTAGCACCAATGTAAAATACTTGGGTGTTGTCTTTGACCACAATATGAAATGGAAAATCCAAATTAATGACGTTAATAATAAACTCAAGAAATTATTGTACGTTTTTGCGAGGTTGAGGAGGGTGGTTCCTCCAAGCGTTCTCAGGGTTGTGTATTTTGCGCTGGCTCAATCGGTTCTCCTTTATGGACTGCCGGCCTGGGGTAGTGCATATGTTACCTCTTTGAACCCGGTAATACGCACACAGAAAGCACTATTAAAGTTGATTACGAGCAGTGGGTATCTCGAACATACGCCTCCATTATTTAAAAAAACAAATATCTTGGATTTGTTCAGACTCAGGAAAGTTTCCTCGATACGGCAGGTCTTGAGAGAAAAGTCATTTTCGCTCCCTCGGCATAATCTGTCAACCCGCTACCAGGTTTTTGGATCTATGGTCCTCCCCCGTTGCGCCACTACAGCGGGCTTGAACGGCTATCGTTATTTTGGGACCAAGGCGTTTAATCGATTACCGAATGAGCTGAAACTTAGGCTTCTAGACTATCCAAAATGTACCAATATTATTTTAAAAACTCATTTCTTAAACTCTGATTAATTTTTTTACTATACCTGTAACACTAGCTGTAGATTGAATTGTCGCTCAGAAAACAAATTTTTCTTTTTTGTAATCCTTTTTTTTCTTCTCAGTAATTTGATGTTTATTAGGTGATTTGTGAACTGAACTCTTCTCCCTAACTCGGGCTTTAGCCCTCATAGGGGAATATTTTCCGTAGTTATTTTCACATGTTTGTAATCCTATTATGTTTATCTGGAAATAAATGTATTAAAAAAAAAAAAAAAGTTATAAAATAGTAGACAACAAGAAAATGTCAGCTCAGAAGGAGCAACGATACTACAATAGAAAATATACTGAATGGTAAGTACTAAAGCGCCTAATCATTGGCCAATGAACAGTTCAACACATTACTCACGTCGACGAGGGGCCCGGAGGTGTCTCTCGAGGAACGTGGCGGGGTTGTTGGTGAAATGGTTCACTAATGAGTCTCTATCTCAGTGTCTGTTGTATATGACAAAAATGTCACGAGCACGTTACACTCCGAAAACTGCCGAAAACACGAGGGCCTTAAGTCTGGAGCGCACGTTAACACAACGAAGTTTTAAAACCGACTGTCTCTCCCAATTAGGGATGGCAATCATACATCGATGTTTTTGAAACATCGATGTTTTCGCGGAACACATCGATGTTTTTCCATCGATGTTTTCTGTGTCGATGTTTTTGGAACATCGATGTCGGGGTTTCGATGCATCGGCGCATCGATACATCGATGTTTCAATTTTTGGTTTATTATCTTCGATAATGAACCATTGGAATCGCCCAAAGAAAAAAAAAATTTAACCCCCCCTCAAAATTTGTTGGTTTACGTTTCAAGATACGTAGATTCAGAAAATCGAATAAAAAAAAATCCGTCCGTCCGCCGTACGCCGTCCGCCGTACGCCGTCCGCGGTCCGCCGTCCGCCGTCCGAGGCACTTTGCCCAGTTAGCGTTGAGTTAAAATTACGAAATTTGGTTTCTGGGTTTGGACCAGCCCCACAATGATCCACGAAACTTTTCATAACCCTAGGTCAAGGGGAAGGGGTTCAAAACGAATTTTGAAATGTTGAAAATTCCATATCTCGAAAAATTCCCATCAAACGGTATGTTTTTTATTTCATATTTAGATAGAGTTTGTTCCGTAGAATTTTTTAAGACCATCTGCAGCTTTGTACGACCAGCCGTTCGTTCACAATGACGGCTCAAAGATTGTGCCTCACAACCCGATCGTGAATCAAACTGTTGAAATACAGGTCCATTTTCATACTAACAAGCTCTTTGGAACATCATATGGCTTAAGTGATGTCGAGTTTGTTGTTCTGAGGTGCGTTTCGTGCTACGGAAATGAAGGTAATTTCGAATGTTTGTTGGTAGGTACTTCTTTTATAGAAAAATTATTACCGACGTAGTATTAAAAACCCCAGAATTATATCGTATTAATTAATCATAATTAATAATAATTATTATTAATAATAAATACGAATTATCAATACCTAACTATAAATTATAATAATTTTCAGTAGGTTTATTTCATATTTAGATAGAGTTTGTTCCGTAGAATTTTTTAAGACCATCCGCAGCTTTGTACGACCAGCCGTTCGTTCACAATGACGGCTCAAAGGTTGAGCCTGTCGACGCGATTGTTGTTGAAATACAGGTCGATTAAATACAGGTCGACTCGATTTTCATACTAACTAGCTGTTTAGAACATCATAATATAATAAAACAATATTATGGTTTTAGTGATGTCGAGTTTGTTGTTCTGAGGTACGTTTCGTGCTACGGAAATGAAGGTAATTTCGAAGGTTTGTTGGTAGGTAGGTACATATTTCTTTTATAGAAAAATTAAAAAGTATTAAAAACCCTAGAATTATATCGTATTAATTACCTAAATACAAATTATTAACATTTAACAATAAATTATAATAATTTTTGCTAGGTATCTACTTGATAAACTTATTAATAATTAGTGATAATTCATAATAATAATTAATCTAACATTCAATGTTAATCTAAATTAATCTAAATTTTAGGATCTAGACATTTAGACATCTAGACATCTAGACATCTAGACATTTAGACATCTAGACATCCCGCTGCCAGGTCTTTTAGGGAAGGATCTTGGGTACACAATGAACAGGTTTGCAATGAGAAATAGTTGATAATAATAATTAATCTAACATTTAGGATCTAGACATTTAGACCTAGTGATCTAGACAGAAGGGTGATCTGTGCAAAGAAGATAATGAACCGTTGTGTCAAGAATTTACAGATCACCCTTCTGTCTAGATCACTAGTTACTAGTGATCTAGACAGAAGGGTGATCTGTAAATTCTTGACACAACGGTTCATTATCTTCTTTGCACAGATCACCCTTCTGTCTAGATCACTAGGTCTAAATGTCTAGATCCTAAATGTTAGATTAATTATTATTATCAACTATTTCTCATTGCAAACCTGTTCATTGTGTACCCAAGATCCTTCCCTAAAAGACCTGGCAGCGGGAAATATTATTCAACATGGTTTGAAAAGGGAAAAACAAGTTTTGTAAAAAATCCCAATGCTCTAGGTGGTAGTCGATACCAGTGACCAACATTTTCTTCAGTAGTCGACGTGGTTTTGCACTAGTAGTCGACCTACATGTGTTAGAAGTCGACAGTATCACTTGAGTCAGTAGTCGACAGGTTTCGTCATTCCATCGTTTTCGAATTTTACGACATCTAAATAAAATACATTCAACTGTGAATCGGAACTTGAAAATAGATTAATAAGATGTAATAAAGTAGTTATCAGACTTTTTATTTGCAAACAGCTCATTATCAGTCTCAAATTGCAATAAGTACTTAAGTAAAAAGGTATGAAAACAATAGTCGAAAACTCATTGTCAGAAAATTGACATTACAGTTGGGCTTAGGTACCTATTTACATATTTTTTTGACATTTTCATGTCTTTGCTTTGGCACATGAACTGAAACGGGAAAAATTTGTTCCCTTGATTCACCCTTTCCCTCAGATCACGTCAGAACACAAGCGACCGGCGGGCCATTACGTCAGAGCCTATGACGCACGAGCGTATGACGTAAGACGGCTGGCAGGAGGCTAACTAGTACGTCAGAGCATATGACGCACGAGCGTATGACGTAAGACGGCTGGCAGGAGGCCAACAAGTACGTCAGAGCCTATGACGCACGAGCGTATGACGTAAGACGGCTGGCAGGAGGCCAACAAGTACGTCAGAGCCTATGACGCACGAGCGTATGACGTAAGACGGCTGGCAGGAGGCCAACAAGTACGTCAGAGCCTATGACGCACGAGCGTATGACGTAAGACGGCTGGCAAAAGGCCAACAAGTACGTATGAGCCTATGACGCACGAGCGTATGACGTATGACGGCTGGCAAGAGGCCACTAGTGCGTCAGAGCCTATGACGCACGAGCGTATGACGTAAGACGGCTAGCAGGAGGCTCACTAGTGCGTCAGAGCCTATGACGCACGAGCGTATGACGTAAGACGGCTGGCAGGTGGCCAACAAGTACGTCAGAGCCTATGACGCACGAGCGTATGACGTAAGACGGCTGGCAGGAGACTAACTAGTGTGTCAGAAGCTATGACGCACGAGCGTCAAGGGGAAGGGGTTCAAAACGAATTTTGGTACGACATGGTATGACTATGGTATGACTATGGTATGGTATATTATTGTATGTATGATTTAGTATAGTACAGTACGGTATGATAGGAAAGAAATGGTATGAGTACGGTGAGAATATGGTATGGTGCCGATTTGCAACACAGTCTGGTATAGACAGAAGGGTGATCTGCACAAGGAAGATAATAAACCGTTGTGTCAAGAATTTGCAGAGTTTTTTGCCATAGGCTGCTGAATGTTTTATTCGAACGTTTTTCTCACATACCTAGGAATATTATTTCTGAATTTTTATTTCCTTTAAATGAAAATATCGAGGCGTGTTGGCTGAAAAGTATCGATACTTCCAATATTTCGCCTGTGGGAAAGCAGCTAAAACAGGCTCTAATGTCAGGATTTCACTCGAGATTTAAGGGGCGGGAAAACTGTCACTTGCTGACCCTACCCATGTTTTTGGACCCCGTTTCAAAAATATTCACTTTTCCGATTTTATCGCATCGTCAAAAGCCCTCACTCAAATTAAAAAACTGATGGCGTCTGTTGATACTTCTAATTCCCCGTCATCTCAGTCATCTTCAGAATCGGACCGTGGAAGTCCCGTTGAAATAATATGGGCCCATCATAAATCGTTGGCGTTCAAAACCAACAAGAAAATGTCATCTTTTCAGAGCTTATCGGTGAACTTGGACACGGAGATATCAATGTATCTCTCAACTCCAGTGGCATCAAACATACGTTCAAATCCCCTTGAATTTTGGGAAAGACAGTCTAACCCAAGCTGTACACGTTATCAAGAGAATACTTGGTACCGGCAGAAAGATTATTCTCCAAGGCTGGTGCAGCTCTTACGCAGCAGAGAAATCGCCTGGGGGGCAAATTGCTTTCAAAATTACTTTTCTTGAATGGACTACCTGCCAAATACTGGGTGATAGCCCAGCCTTCGTTTATACGATTTTTTTTCTTGGAACTGAATTATAATGGTAACAAATAAAATAAATTTATAGCTTATAAATTAAAAAAAAAAAATTGATTGAAAACCATCAATACATCGATGTTTTTTTAAAAACATCGATGTTTTTTTCCCATCGATGTTTTTGGGGTCCGATGTTTTTGGAGCATCGATGCCGGCCTGTCGATGTATCGATGCATCGATACATCGATGTTTTCATTTTTTTTGCCATCCCTACTCCCAATCCATGGTGTTCCTTTCACATGTCCCAATCCACAGCCGCTGGGTTCTTAGGGACTCCCCTCCCCTCGGCTCCTTTGTCGACGATGGCGGTCCCTACTGTCAGCGGCGTCAAGGCTTAGGAGTGTAGTTACCTCCATCTTTGGGAGGTTCCTGTGAGCGCGCTGCAGGCTCTGCAGGCTCACACTCCTCGCCTCCCTGGAAGCCAGTGTCATCGAAGATGACGCTGGGAATGGGCAACGTCCCTTCCGGGTACCGCCCAAAAAACGCCTCTTCGTAGTTTCGTCTTCGGCAGCCTTTGCACGTTACTGGACGCCGCTCCTCGGTGTGATTGCAATGCGGCAACCGCTTGCCCGCTCTGTGAGCCCTTTGGATCCGCTGCCAGAATTCCTTACAAGCTGGGCATCGGAACCCAATTATCCTGCTGCACCCCAATTCGCTCACAGGACAATGCTTTGTTGAGCGCTTCCTCCCACGGGTTTGTGGCAAGTTTGGGTACAGGTGTTGGGTTGTTAATTTCGCCTTAACAAGGTAACAGAATGTGACGTAATCAAATCAATTGAATCGCTTCGGGGTGGATCAAGTCCGGGTTACGATGGAATTGGTAGTGACCTTCTCAAAAAAACCAAAAATCTTATTGCGAAACCATTAAAGCATTTGATAAACCTAAGTTTCCAGCAAGGTATATTCCCATCTAACTTAAAGACTTCATTGATAACCCCTTTATACAAAACGGGAGACAGAGAGGACGCGAGCAACTATCGCCCAATATCCCTTGTTAGCAATGTTGCCAAAATATTAGAAAAGGCCTATAAATTTCAACTCGTAAACTACTTGGAGCGAAGCGGAATGCTCAGTGAGGCTCAATTTGGGTTCAGACACCTGAAAAGTACGCAAGACGCGATATGCACATTGAACTACAAAATTATTAAAGAGCTTGATAAGGGAAATAAACCGCTTGCTATATTTCTCGACCTTAGTAAAGCATTCGACACAATTTCGCACAGCTTGTTTTTAGGTAAGCTACAAAACTTTGGCATAAAATGTGCTGAGTATAATTGGATAAAAACTTATCTTGGCAACAGAAAACAAATGGTTAAGCTAAATGGTACCCTGAGTTCTTGTATTGCTAATGAATCCTTCGGAGTTCCTCAGGGTACGGTCCTGGGTCCTGTTTTTTTCGTAATGTATGTTAATGATTTGGGGCACCTGAATTTCCCAGGGGAGCCCTTGATGTTCGCAGATGATACTGTGCTCTTTTTTAGCAGTGACAAGTGGGAAACTACTCATGGCCGAGCTAAAAGAGGTATTCAGGTTGTAAATTCTTGGCTTATTGCAAATAAACTATCTCTGAATTTGAAAAAAACAGTTTACATCCCATTCTATCTTTCTAAGCCTCATGACACGATAATGCCAATGTCCGATATCCGGGTTCACACGACAGCTTGTGATTTGTCCCTATGCTTAACATGCCCGGCAATAGTCCAAAGCACTGATATTAAGTATTTGGGCGTAGTTTTTGAATCTAACATGAAATGGCAAAAGCAAGTGGCATATGTTAATAAAAACTTGCGAAAGCTTATTTATGTTTTTGCCAGATTACGATCGGTACTGTCAAGATCTCTTCTCAGGATGGTGTATTTTGCTCTTGCTCAGTCAATTATTCTTTATGCTCTGCCAGCTTGGGGAAGCGCTTGTGCCACAACACTGAATTCGATAGTTTTAACTCAAAAAGCCCTCATTAGAATAATTTCTAATAGCAGCTATCTTGCTCATACCGCGCCCTTAATCAAACAAATGAATATCTTAAATATAACCAATTTAATTAAAATCAGCTCAATCAAACAAATCCTAAAAGAAGGCTCTTTTAGTTTCCCACGGCATTTGACCAGCACCCGTTTTCAACTTTTGGGGCACATGGCGCTTCCTCAATACCGCACGGCGGCGGCGCAGAGTATCTATAGGTACAAGGGAATATTACAATACAATCTGCTTCCGCCAAATTTAAAAAAAAAGTTATTTGAGCATCCTCTTCAAACTAACAAATTGTTGAAAGGCTTTTACATTAACAACCAGCATGTAAACAACTAAGAAAGCAATTAATAAATAATAAGCAAGTATGGCAACTAAGACCTAGAAGGAAGAATAATATGCAGGATTGTAACATTTTTTTTTTTAAATTATAGAAAATAGCTACTAAGATTTGAAAAGAATAATACGTAGGCATGTTCCATTGTGATTGCGATTAATAGCTCGCTAGCACGGCTCTTCTCCCTAACACGGGCACTCGCCCACACAGGGGAATAGTTTCTGTACAACAATTTCAATGGCGTTGGCGGCAGGCTTGAGACGGGTGTAATGCTCCCCACACCATCTGCTGTCAACGTCTCTTCGTGATCAAACGGCTCAAGTGAGTGCCCCAATGACTCTTGTAGTAGTTTGTCGTCTGTTCCCTGCCTTTTCCCTTCTAACTCTTTCTTCAGCTGCGCTATCTCCTCCTGCAATTCCTCTCTCTGCTTCCAAAGGTCGTCCCTTTCTTTCGCAATTCGTTGGTACACAGGCATCCATCGTGTAATTTTTTTCCAATGTCATGGCCGCTGCGTCGCATGTGGCTGCTCGGACCATTTGATGGTCCTCTCCCGCCGCATAACCTATTTGTATAGCCAGTCCCTTCAACATATAGGTTGGGTCCTGTATAGGTTCAGGGGTCATAATGTCTTTGGTCAACTGGGCACCCAACACCTGTGTCTCATTGTCGAAGACTGCATTTATCTGCTGTGCATAGCTGTTGACTGCATTGTGCGTGAGGCGCTCATTGTGTAGGTCTAGTTGTCGCTGCGTCATTCTACAACAGATAGCCAACAGTTGCCTATTGGTTTCAATTCCACATTTGAGGGTGAGTCGACCAGCGATATCCCCCTCAAGTTAAGTTAATTTTATTGTTATTGTCAGAAGGACGTTCACTGTTAACAGTCAGTATGTATTTGACGGATGTATGTAAGGTAAGTGGAAAATACATGTGCCTAAACATTTGTATGTTGATTGTTGAGGTTGATATGGGATCTGGTTGGTTTTTGGTGTTTGTGTTTGTGAGGTTTTGAAATTATTATTATTTATTTTTATTTTTTTATTATTATTTTTTTTTTTTTTTTTTTTTTTTCTTTTAATGTCATTCATATTATTTATGTGTTATGTTCCCTTGTGTAGTTTTGCGTAGTCCACCGATTTTGTGCGTCCTCCAAATGATCTAGTTTCCCTGTGATGGTGTCTCCCAGCGGTTCTGCTACTATTTCCCATTGGTCAGTTGGAAGGATTTCCCATTCTTCCAACTCTGCTGGTTCTTCAATTTTTGGTTGTAGTTTGTAATGTTCAGTGTTTTCTTGTTCTATCCTGGCCATTATAGTTTTTTGATCAGGTGCCACTCGATGGTATCTTTTGGTTGGGTGATTTGAGGTTTTTCTGTTGCATGTTACTTGCGTTTCACCTTCCCTTTCCTTTTCCTTTTCTTGCTGTGAGGTCTGGAGGTGGCGTTTCACCTCCATTACACCTTCAATGTGGTTGGTGTTGTCTCCCTGAAAGGTATGGGGGTGGCGTTTCACGTCCATTACACCTTCCCTTTTGTAGTTACTGTCTCTCTGAAAGGTTTGGGGGTAACGTTTCACTTCCATTACACCTTCCCTGTGGTTGATGTTGCTTTCCTGAAAGGTTTGGGGGTGGCGTTTCACTTCCATTACGCCTACACTGTGGTTGGTGTTGTCTCCCTGAAAGGTTTGCAGGTGGTGTTTCACCTCCATTACACCTTCAATGTGGTTGGTGTTGTCTCCCTGAAAGGTATGGGGGTGGCGTTTCACTTCCATTACACCTTCCCTTTTGTAGTTACTGTCTCTCTGAAAGGTTTGGGGGTAACGTTTCACTTCCATTACACCTTCCCTGTGGTTGATGTTGCTTTCCTGAAAGGTTCGGGGTTGGCGTTTCACTTCCATTACACCTTCAATGTGGTTGGTGTTGTCTCCCTGAAAGGCTTGGGGGTGACGTTTCACTTCCATTACACCTTCCCTTTTGTAGTTACTGTCTCTCTGAAAGGTTTGGGGTTGGCGTTTCACCTCCCACATTTCACCTACCCATTTTGGTACTGTGTCTTGGTTAGTCGCAACCAATTTGTTTACATTTGGTTGATAAGGTGTTTGAATTGGAGCCATGGTGTCGTCAGAACATTTCCATAGCTGTGTTACAGCTATATCTTGGTGTTTGTAGTGCATATTGGGACCAGTTATGAAGGTAAGTGTCACCTTTCTCAATACGTCTAATCCCAACAAATCTAGCGTTGCACTGGGGTTTGCAAACACCACGTAAGTATGCCAAAAACCGTGCCCTCCTATTCTGGTGTATATTTGTTGTTCCCCTAGAAAGGGTAGTACACTACCATCTGCCCCCCATGCCACTTTCCTGGTAGGGAGGATTTGTACACCCTTCACAGGGCGTGACAGGGCCGACAGTGCCGCTCCTGTATCCACAACCATTTCCCGTCTCTCGATTCCCAGTTCCACCGTTATCCTCATGGATCTTGTCATTGGGCTTTCAATCGATGTTATTGTTTCATCATGGATCACCCCTCCATGGGAACGTGGCCCTTCGAGTTCCCTCAACGCTCCTGGGTAATGCCTCTGTGCAGGTGGGTGTGACACTGGGGTTAAACCTTTCTTTTTAAAGCAGTCTGCCTCTAGATGTTCTCTCACCCCACAATAATCACAATAGATTGACTTCTGTGGATTGTGAGGGCATTCTATTGGGAAATGCGTCTTTTGTCCACAAAACATGCATGGAAACCTTACTGTTGGTTTCAGTATGCCTTTCTGCACTCTCATATTCCCTTGTGACTCTCCTGTCCCCATATGTGTATCCGGCGTTTCACGCCTTGTGCATCTGGCGGCAAAATGCCCTCCACCACCGCATTTATAGCATCGTTTATCATTGGTAATGGCGGCCATTTCCCATGTTGCATCCGTGTCATCTCCTTTGTTTACAACCTCCTCTAGTTCTTCAGCACGTGTCAAAGCCTCTTTCAGTGTGGTCGGTCTATTGTTGATCAAAAGTGAACTCATTTCTTTCCCCACACCCTTAATAAATGAGTGTAACGTTTTTCTCTCGACCCATTTGTTCTTCTCACTCTTCCCTAAGTCTTGTCCTTCCTCCAGGACCGCGCATCGTGCCAATCCTCTGATCCTATCCATAAACTGTCTCAACGTTTCCCCTGCTTGCTTCCTTACAGTCCAAAGCATTTCAGCTGCCTGTTGCGGGTTTTCCCGTCTGAACCACGTCAACATTTCCTCCCTCACGTATTTATATGCGTCATTTCCCTCCATCATGTCAGCTCTATCAATCAGAAATTGATTGGCCGTGCCACGCGCCTTGGCACGTAACAGGCGTAACTTTTGTTCGTCTGATAGTTCCCATGTCACCGATTCCAAGTTAGCGAAAAAGGATGACACGTTCAAGGCCCCAACTTCATCGGGATCCCAGGAATCTACCTCTAAAAACAACGATCTGGGTATACCATTTCCCTCCCGTGTTTTCCCATTGAATTTTGTCAACAACAAGTGCATCTGCTGGAGAGTTTTGTTTACAGTTTCCATCGTGTCTTCTGGGCTCTCTCTCCCTTTCAAAGTGCCTGCTTCCTGTGTGTCATCATGTCTGTCCATGTTAATGATTAGTTGTGTAGATGTTTCTGGAATTTTTTTTTTTTTTTTTTTTTTTTTTTTTTTGTTTGTTGTGTCCCTAAAACGTGACCTGAAACGTATCTAACTATGGTTGGAATGTAAACAAAGTATAGCTGGTGATTCTACCCTCTCTTGTGGATTACAATGTTTTTGAAACGTGTTTCCTACGTATTTCCTTCCTGTTTCAATCTGGGGTTCAACTTCTATGCGTGCCTTTGAATGCTTACTATATTTTTTCTGGGTATCGTTGCAGGGCAAACCATGCAATGTATCCCACCGCTGCCACCAAATTGTAAGCTGTCGGTTTAGTCTTTGGCACTTACCTTGTGAGGTTAACTGTTTGGTAATTCTTGTGGTCTTGTGCTCTGTTTAAGACTTGGGTTGGTGGAGTTCAATCTACTTTGAGGTGAAATGTGAAGAGTTTCTGGAATTACTTTAATTATTTGCATGCCGGCTCTGCTATACCCAACGTTATGCATTATGGTTCCAAGTCGGCATCTAGGCAGGATGAAATTGTAAATTTGTTCGCAGAACACTTTTCCTCTGTTTTTGATCCACCCTCTGATATTGTTCTTGATGATGAGTTGTCTTTTTAAATGGAAATTGTCATACGTAACACCCATTCCAAAGAAGGGCGACCCTTCTAATGTTGAGGAGTATCGCCCCATTTGTTCCATATCTTCAATTCCCAAATTATTAGAGAAAATAATCGTTGATGAGCTAAGACCCTTAATTGGCACTTATCTCTCCTCACATCAGCATGGGTTCATGGCCAAAAGATCTACAGTTACTAATTTGCTTAGCTTTCAACAATTCATTTTTAGTGCTTTTGAAATGGGCAGTCAGGTAGATTGTGTCTACACTGATTTCTCAAAATGTTTTGACAAGGTCCCTCATTCTTTATTGATCAGCAAGTTGAAATCTTTTGGATTTGGTGGTTCGCTTCTTAAGTGGTTCTCCAGCTACCTTTTGGATCGTTTTCAAATTGTTAAACATAAGTCTTCTTTATCTGCTCCATTCGCTGCCACATCGGGCGTGCCGCAGGGTTCACATGTTGGCCCTTTCTGCTTCCTCATTTTTGTCAATGATATTGCATCGGTCTTTCCTAATAATGTTCATTTTTCCCTTTTCGCTGACGATTTGAAAATTTATTCTATGGTGGGGTCGGAGTCCGATTGTTCGACTGTACAAGATGTTCTTGATGCATTGTCTGTGTGGTGCGTAAAGAATAATTTGTTTATGAATGTCGATAAGTGTGCGGTTATTACCTTTGGTCGATCGCCCACTCAATTGCTCTTTAACTACACCTTTAATGGCGCGCTGTTGAACCGTGTAGATGAAATTAAGGACCTCGGTATCATCTTCGATAGGCGCATGACATTCGCTTCCCACATTGACAGTGTCTGTGCGAGGGCGATGAGGTCCCTGGGGTTTTTGAAACGCCACACTAGTGACTTCACTGACGTCGGGGCCCTTGTCGTTCTGTACAATGCATTTGTGCGGTCTGTCTTGGAGTATGGGCCAATGCGAGTGAGCGGATCGAGCGTGTTCAGCGTAGGTTTGCCCGGTACGTTGCTTTTAAGCAGGGTATCGATTGGCTCGATTTCGATTATGGAAGTATCCTTAGGCTTTGTGCTATTGATACTCTTGATCGTCGTCGCCGGATCACGGACTGCGTGTTCATTTTCGGTCTGTTTCGCAATAGGATAGACTGCCCCCAACTGTTAGAAATGATGAGCATTCACGCTCCCCTGCGCAATACTAGCAATACGGATTTATTTTATGTACCATCCCGCACCACTAATTATTTGTTTAACTCTCCCATTCTCAGAGCGCAGAGAGCCATCAACCGTGTGGTAGCGAATGGAGATTTTGATTTGTTTAACGATTCTTTGCCACAACAGAGGAGGACTGTTGGGCGTTTGTATTAGATGTTTATTTTTCGTTATCCTTGGATTATGTTTATCCCTTTCTCTTTTTTTTATTTTTTCATCTAGGTATCATGTTTTTTTCCCTTATATGTTCATTATGTAATTGGGCATTTGCCCGTGTATTTCAATAAAATAAAATAAATAAAATAAAAATAAAAATTCTGACAACTTGACTTCCCAGATTGAGCAGGACAGAACGCAAAAATCAGCAAGAATGTGTCAGACTCAAGTGTGTAATGTAAACGATATAACAGAAGAAACGTTATATAAAAATGGAATACAATGTGGAATACAAAAATATATAACTCTGAAGGAGTAAAAGTAGTTATAAAAGTAGTTATAAAATAGTAGACAACAAAATAGAAAATGTCAGCTCAGAAGGAGCAACGATACTACAATAGAAAATATACTGAATGGTAAGTACTAAAGCGCCTAATCATTGGCCAATGAACAGTTCAACACATTACTCACGTCGACGAGGGGCCCGGAGGTATCTCTTGAGGAACGTGGCGGGGTTGTTGGTGAAATGGTTCACTAATGAGTCTCTATCTCAGTGTCTGTTGTATATGACAAAAATGTCACGAGCACGTTACACTCCGAAAACTGCCGAAAACACGAGGGCCTTAAGTCTGGAGCGCACGTTAACACAACGAAGTTTTAAAACCGACTGTCTCTCCCAATCCACAGCCGCTGGGGTCTTAGGGACTCCCCTCCCCTCGGCTCCTTTGTCGACGATGGCGGTCCCTACTGTCAGCGGCGTCAAGGCTTAGGAGTGTAGTTACCTCCATCTTTGGGAGGTTCCTGTGAGCGCGCTGCATCCCACTCACGATCCTGCAGCAGGAAGTGGGGGGAACCGAAAATTTCCCCCTCTTCGGACACGGGCCTGTGTGTGGTGGCCTTCCTGCCGCAGGTGTCCTGCAGAGCTTGTCGGATGGGATTCCCATCCGACCAACCTGCGGTCTGGCTTCCCCCACCCTGTCAAACTGCAAGGTCCGACCGTGTGTGGGGCTGCAGGACGACATTAGAGTGTTGTTATCACCAGCCATGACAGAAATCGGTTATCATCCGCCATGATAGAAAAATTATCATTTGAATTTCGGCGGGAAAGTGCCGGTTCTGGCTGGGGGAGAGCGAAGAGGGGGACTTCGTAGCACTCCCCACTTCCTGCAGCAGGATCGTGTGTGAAGAGCGTAGGAGAGCGAAGAGGGGGACTTCGTTGCACTCCCCACTTCCTGCAGCAGGATCGTGAGTGGGCCGCTTTAGGAGTGTAGTTACCTCCATCTTTGGGAGGTTCCTGTGAGCGCGCTGCAGGCTCTTCAGGCTCACACAGCGAATCATCAAAGGGATGCTCGTTCGCAGCTCGCTGTGTGTAAACACGCCGCTCCAGCGCGTCAATGTTCGCCGAATCCAGTTCCCGCCGAGTTGTTGGAGGATTTACATCCCTCCCATTTTGATGCTGACTGTTGTCCCTTTTTACTCGAAGCGTTATTGCCAACCGAACTGCTGCAGGAACGCTCTCGTGGAAGTTGGTGTATGGAGATGTTTCCTTCTATTTTGTGCAATATGAAGGTAGGTAAATCCTCCGTGCGACATACGACTAAAATTCCTGAAGAGCCCACTGCCATCCTACTTCAAATCCTTCAGCAATCAGGAATTATTTCTTCCCGCAAGAACTTCGACCACCACATGCGGCGCCTATTTTTTAGCTTTTCCTTTCCTAGGTGATCTAGAATCAGAATTGACTCAGCAGTAACCGAAACTCCCGACAACCCTGGTCTGTTCATCGCGAATGCTCACCCATAACTGATCGTCAGAAATGATCGGGTAGGGCGAATAGTGTAACTGGGGCTTAATACTGGTTCCGGATACTCCCTTCTGTTGTTTTAAGAATTTTAGGAGGTATCACCAGAATGACCTGAAAAATTACGAATCTTTTAAGACCAATTGGATTTTTGTGCGACCAGCCGTTCGTTCACAGTTAGCGCGCAAAGGTTTAGGAAAAACAGTAAACTTTCGCGTCGAAAACGGTCGTCATGTGGGTCAACCGCCAGACGCCCAGAATAAAACTACCTTTTTTCATATTCCCGGTAAACTACAGTCTAGAAATTTTAACCGTGAGTCGGGGATAGACCACATTGCAATATTCACTCGGTTTCTCATCTGTAAAATTGTTTAAATAATACCTTTTTGTAATAATACAAATTAAATTTTGATGATGAGCTATTGACTTGAAATTTTAAAAATAGTTCAGAACTGGATCACAATGCAATATTCACTCGGTTTCTTGTCTGTAAAATTGTTTAAATAATACCTATTTGTTTAAAAAAATTAAATTTTGATGATGAGCTAGATACTTGAAATTTTAAATATAGGTCAGAAATGGATGACATTTCAATATTCACTCGGTTTGTATGACATGGTATGAATATGGTATGGTATATTATTGTATGTATGATTTGGTATAGTACAATATGGTATGATAGGAAAGAAATTCGTATGGTATGGTATGAGTACGGTGAGAATATGGTACGGTGCCGATTTGCAACACAGTCTGGTATAGACAGAAGGGTGATCTGCACAAGGAAGATAATAAACCGTTGTGTCAAGAATATGCAGAGTTTTTGGTTTATTATCTTCGATAATGAACCATTGGAATCGCCCAAAGAAAAAATTTTTTTAACCCCACCTCAAAATTTGTTGGTTTACGTTTCAAGATACGTAGATTCAGAAAATCGAATTAAAAAAACTCTGCAAATTCTTGACACAACGGTTCATTATCTTCTTTGTACAGATCACCCTTCTGTCTAGATCACTAGGTCTAAATGTCTACATCCTAAATGTTAGATTAATTATTATTATCAATTATCACTAATTATTAACAATTTTATCAAGTACCTACTGAAAATTATTATAATTTATTGTTAGGTATTAATAATTCGTATTTATTAATAATAATAATAATTATTAATTATGATTAATTAATTCGATATAATTCTGGGGTTTTTAATACTACGTCGGTAATAATTTTTCTATAAAAGAAGTACCTACCAACAAACATTCGAAATTACCTTCATTTCCGTAGCACGAAACGCACCTCAGAACAACAAACTCGACATCACTTAAGCCATATGATGTTCCAAAGAGCTTGTTAGTATGAAAATGGACCTGTATTTCAACAGTTTGATTCACCATCGGGTTGTGAGGCACAATCTTTGAGCCGTCATTGTGAACGAACGGCTGGTCGTACAAAGCTGCGGATGGTCTTAAAAAATTCTACGGAACAAACTCTATCTAAATATGAAATAAAAAACATACCGTTTGATGGGAATTTTTCGAGATATGGAATTTTCAAAATTTCAAAATTCGTTTTGAACCCCTTCCCCTTGACCTAGGGTTATGAAAAGTTTCGTGGATCATTGTGGGGCTGGTCCAAACCCAGAAACCAAATTTCGTAATTTTAACTCAACGCTAACTGGGCAAAGTGCCTCGGACGGCGGACGGCGTACGGCGGACGGCGTACGGCGGACGGCGTACGGCGGACGGCGTACGGCGGACGGACGGATTTTTTTTTATTCGATTTTCTGAATCTACGTATCTTGAAACGTAAACCAACAAATTTTGAGGGGGGGTTAAATTTTTTTTTTCTTTGGGCGATTCCAATGGTTCATTATCGAAGATAATAAACCAAAAATCCGTCCGTCCGCCGTACGCCGTACGCCGTCCGCCGTCCGCGCCACTTTGCCCAGTTAACGTTGAAATAAAATTACGAAATTTGGTTTCTGGGTTTGGACCAGCCCCACAATGATCCTCGAAACTTTTCATAACCCTAGGTCAAGGGGAAGGAGTTCAAAACGAATTTTGAAATTTTGAAAATTCCATATCTCGAGAAATTCATATAGAACGAACGGTATGTTTTTTATTTCATATTTAGATAGAGTTTGTTCCGTAGAATTTTTTAAGACCATCCGCAGCTTTGTACGACCAGCCGTTCGTTCACAATGACGGCTCAAAGATTGTGCCTCACAACACGATCATGAATCAAACTTTTGAAATACAGGTCCATTTTCATACTAACAAGCTCTTTGGAACATCATATGGCTTAAGTGATGTCGAGTTTGTTGATCTGAGGTGCGTTTCGTGCTGCGGAATGAAGGTAATTTCGAATGTTTGTTGGTAGGTACTTCTTTTATAGAAAAATTATTACCGACGTAGTATTAAAAACCCCAGAATTATATCGTATTAATTAATCATAATTAATAATAATTATTATGAATAATAAATACAAATTAATAATACCTAACAATAAATTATAATAATTTTCACTAGGTACTTGATAAAATTGTTAATAATTAGTGATAATTATTAATAATAATTAATCTAACATTTAGGATCTAGACATTTAGACCTAGTGATCTAGACAGAAGGGTGATCTGTACAAAGAAGATAATGAACCGTTGTGTCAAGAATTTGCAGAGTTTTTGGTTTATTATCTTCGATAATGAACCATTGGAATCGCCCAAAGAAAAAAAAATTTTAACCCCCCCTCAAAATTTGTTGGTTTACGTTTCAAGACACGTAGATTCAGAAAATCGAATAAAAAAAAATCCGTCCGTCCGCCGTACGCCGTACACCGTACGCCGTCCCCCGTCCGCCGTCCGCCGTCCGTGCCACTTTGCCCAGTTAGCGTTGAGCTAAAATTACGAAATTTGGTTTCTGGGTTTGGACCAGCCCCACAATGATCCTCGAAACTTTTCATAACCCTAGGTCAAGGGGAAGGGGTTCAAAACGAACTTTGAAATTTCGACAATGTCATATCTCTAAAAATTCTCATGAAACGGTGTAACCGTTAATAAACCGTTGTGTCAAGAATTTGCAGAGTTTTTATTGATTGTTACCAAGTAGTTTTAGTATATTATTTCAATTTTCTAGTCTGCCGAGGAATTTTTTATACATAGTACTCGTGCTCTCTGTTATCTTTGTGTGACCACATTTCGACTTTATCTTATTTTATTTCTGTTATGATATTATTTTATGTATGACGTGTCACCTGATTTTTCTATTAATATTTGTATGTACTAACTATGACTTTTGCAATGTGCTCTACGGTATAATGGCAACAAATAAACAAAACTCTAAACTCTAAAACTCTATAGATCAACGCGATTCCATCCCTGACCACAACGAATCGGATCGAAATCAAAAGCAAACATTGTCTAAATACGGTCAAGGAATCCCATCCGCGCATACGAACGTGATTAAGTGCCTCGACATGGGTATAAAACTTGTTACACGGCAAACAAGATGGGAGGTATTTCGAGTGGATGGAGCTCCGGGTGCTCCTCTAATGAGGTGAAAAACATTCCAATGCGGTTCGTAATCCTCGACCGAAACCGATCCCTGCCCGGCTCTTCTTGAATATTCATGCCGCCAACATGCATATGCAGAGAAAAGTGGGGAGGAATATCTCTCATTCTCCTTCCGTTCTCGACATCTCGCGGCGTTTTTCATCATATTTGTTCTTCACACTTTCCACATTGGCATCAACATATTGTTGCCGGCGTTACTGAATATCATTTTTATACGGAAAATAATTTATAAAATCATTTTCCGACAAATTACTCCTGAATTCAAAATGCAAACGATGCAAGTGAATTCGTAACCCAAGTCAAACTAAAGACTGTTGACACCGTCGAGTCGCACATGCATTGGACCTGAAAAGACTCGCTTTGAGGACGTCTTTCCACTATGGTCCAAATTTGACGGCATTCAACTGAATTCAATCTTGATTCACACCATAACGTGGAGCTGTTGCTGTAAAGATACCTAATGTAAATAAAAACGTACTCCAGGAATTAAATTCTACCGCATTATTTATTATCGCTTGGTGTTAACAAAATCGGGTTTGTTCGTCGAAATAAAATTAGAGAAGTAGAAAATAGAAATTGAGAGCCTTAAAAACTCAAAAGACTCGTAGCTTGAAAATCCTGTCTAATGTGACAAAACTCTCGAAAAACCAATGTAATTTGACTGGTTTTGATACGGAATGTTGAACCAAGTGAGGAAAGGTCATGTTATCAATTTCATCAATTGTAGGTGAATTTAAATGGGGGGGGGGGGATGTTGCAATTTTCATGAAAATCTTTGTGTAGAGCCTTTGGAGAGACGATTAGACTAGACCCTCACAAGTAAAGAACCTTTAGGCGAGATGAGGCATTTCTCCTCTACAAAAACCCCAAACAACCGAGCGTAAAATTTTAAAAATGGCCTCAACTGCGAAGAATCGATTCCTATAATGAGATAATCGATTTTGTAATTCGATATATTAACATTTGGGTAAATTAAGTCAATAATATTGACTTAACATTAAATGTTAAGTCAATATTATGAAATTTTCATATTATGAAGTACGGGCGAAAAAATGGGATTGATCCATAATATTTAATGTTAATTACAATAAATTGACTCGCGACATGATAAGCACTGCCCTGTGAAACAGAAACGCCTCATCTGTAAATCATAACATTCCGGAAATTCGCCTCAAAACTTTCTCAACGGAAACGTCTAATACGGCCCCCACAGTCATTCCAGTGATCACTGGAATGACTGTGGGGGCCGTATTAGACGTTTCCGTTGAGAAAGTTTTGAGGCGAATTTCCGGAATGTTATGATTTACAGATGAGGCGTTTCTGTTTCACAGGGCAGTGCTTATCATGTCGCGAGTCAATTTATTGTAATTTTCTTAATATTGTTGTAAGTTCAGCATTGTACGTTCGAAGAGCTTAGCAAATAAAGTTAGTGAGCTGATAGGGCGACAACTGGTAGGATATTGATTTATTTGCTGAGAATTTTTGGATATTGGTTGGTTTCATAGATGATTCTTGATACCACGTGGTGTAATGGTTTGCGTCATCAATTTCCGAGTTGTGAGCACTGGTCTGTCACCAGGCGAGCGGGTAAACCTCACAATGCCCCACAATGCCGCGGGAAAACCCCCTCCAAAATCTCAAAGACATTAATTGACGTAGATTCAAGTGTGGAAATTGATGATTATTTCCGTCCTGTGCCTCTACCCTCTAAGACCCCAAGCGCCTAGTTGATGTTGATTTCTCTAATGGCGAATGAGATGTACTACGAAGCACGGATAACAATATCATCACTCTTCACTTTTCAAGCTGAGCTCCTCATCGAATAGCTGAACCTTCCAGAGAAACTTCGGCTCGGACAACAACTTAGTTGACTCGCCACTAATGTTTATGGAATCCCATTCTACTCCCAAACTACCGAGCGGAAACAAAAAAAGTCTCATCGAAATATTCAGGCTTTTAGCGCCTTAAAACGGGCGGATGACGGAAAAAATGGGTCGAAAACGTTCGGGGCGAAAAAATGAACTTACCTACTTAAAAAAAAAAAAAAAAAAAAAATTCACCCTCTTCTTCACCAATGGCAAAATAAAAGTCCGAGACGAGGCAAAATTGGCAAGGGATCTACAGTTGGGGAAAGGGTTGAAAATGGAAGTTTGAGAACTGGAATCATGCAGGCCATTACTTCCAAGACAAAGAGGACTCGAAGAAATAATAACCTCTGCCCTTAGATAGGCTCCCTAATTGCGCCAATTAGCTAAGATAATCAGAGGCATTAATCAATTGGCGAGTGGTATAGTCGTGGGATCATCTCTGAAGAATTCGTGGGAATAATCTGGTACGATATATTTCGACGAGTTTGAAACTCCGAAAAAGAAGCACTGGAGGCTCCAACTGTTTTGCAGGCCCTGGGCCCATCGTTTCTCTCGTGTACCGTCTAGTTTTCAAGATATAGGGCTTGAAACCTTCCTTATCTTGTGCTCAAGTTATAAAATCCCTGCATCAATAAAACCACCATTACGATACCTACCACAACGATAATAATCATTTCTTATAGTTTTAGGAGGTGTAAAATATATCTTACATACGAATATGGAGCTGGATTTCGTATACGAATATGGAGCTGGATTTCCGATAATATGTATATTCTGTCCAAACCCGGAAAGAAATAGGGCTGCTGGGCTACCTGTGGTCCCTGCACTTCTTGACAACGTTGGGCTCCAGAGCCCCTTAACCTACGCGCTCAGACTATTTCACCACTTTATTATACTATTATACTATTTACTTTTATTTGAATTTATGTCAACTATTTAAGACATAAAAACTATAGGGGTGATTTTCTTAAGTTCTTGAAGTTCGATGTTTGGTAATTTTTTTCGCAGTAGGTAGGTATGTAATTTACACCTCCTACACCTCCAGTTTCCCATCTTTGGCTCTAACGTCCCGATGCGTCTGTTCCAATGCCGCAAATGCACCGTCGAGTTCACAAACTTCGAACATCCCAACGCTCCTGTTGGTCGCTGTTTTCTCTCAAGCAAACGAATTTTCGATCGTATCCGTTTAATATTTGAAGCGGGTTTGCCACAATTTCATAGCGAGTGATTTAGTATCAGCCACGTCGCTTCTGAGCCCTCTGTAATCCCACCAGGGGATTCCCACCAGCTTTTCCCTCTTCGCTGTAGTAGATATAGACAGATATTAATCATACTCTGATCAGGATGCATCAGTCACACAACGCTCAGCGCCCTTAAATGACTACTTCGCGCCTCAGGGCCTCTCCCCAAGTCCAAATGATTTCGTTTCTACATCAGTTTCAACCCCGGTGTCATTCGTGTTTTTGACGCCTTTTCCCGGAAACGTGTTCCAAAAACATGAAAAAAGAAAAAGGTAAGGCTCAATATACATTGTATATTGAGCCTTACCTTTTTCTTTTTTTCTCTCTCTTACTTTTCCACGGTTGCCCGACCATAAGACGGCAAAAAAGCTACAGGAAAGTTTGCCGTGGACCGAATGTGAAATGCTCGGCTAGGGAAAAAGGATTGGCCGGCGTTCAGGGGTCTAATCGTATGAATAGTCCCCTAGCAAGGCCCCAAGGGGGTAGATTTATCATTTGCTTTGCCTACCTCTTTCCGAGGATTCACGGTCTACTTTGTGGAATGTATTCATATATTCAGGGGTTAATATTGGTATCGCGAGCAGGTTCTCTAACAAATCTTCAGGGCCGACCTGATGCTTGAGGAATCGTACTTTTCCGGCAATCTCAATCATTTTTCAGGAGTTATTTTGTAGAAAAATTAATTTTCTACAAACGACGATACTTACTTCAGTAGTAAAATCATCTGTTAGACAGCTGCAAACCACCCATCCGCAGAAGATGAGAGAATACAAGATTCTCAGAGTCTTTAGAAGAATACAAGATTTTGGTTTCATAGTCGCTGAGTTAGAGATGTGTTTGAGATGTCGATCTTCGGAACATCAAGAGGTGTGTGGTCCAAGGAGGTTCATATATTGACCGTTCCTCGTTACATTCGTAGATGTCGTCATCACTCCCTCCCCATATCAAACAATATCCACTAGGGCCTGACCCAGTTTCTCCGCTTCTCCTATTAACTGCCGCCGAGAGCCGTCGCATTCGGTAATTTAGGCTTCGGAGCCGGCAGACGGTCAACACGGATCGAATGGCCGCAGGTTCGAGTAACACATAACTAGGTGTAGAGGTCGGTCAAAGGCAAACATGGGAACCGGGGCAGATCCTGGTGAATCTGTTGACTCTGGCATAGGAGCTCAGTTGTTTGCTCTGTAGCCTCCTGTTTGATCGGGATATGGCTCGAGGGGAAGCTCGGTCACTCCGCCTCGGCCCCTGAGAAGATCCGCGCGTTGCTTTGACTGAAGCGAATTAGCTTAGAACTTGGCGGCTCACTTTTGTGCACAGGGATATTACCTTCCAGGAAAACGTGAAATAGCTATAAATCTAAACAATTTTGTGAATATTCAGCAAACAGAGCCAACTTGAGGTATTGACTGAGGAGGTGGTTTCAATTAACCAGGTTATTGCGCACTGGTTTGGGTAAAACATGTTGTTTATGGCCCATTAATATCCGTTTCCACAGTACAGCTAATTTATAATCTATTTGTAGTTATGTAACATTTATATCTCCTTTTATGTACAAGAGAAGTATCTGTAGATCACTCTTCTGTTTTATTTTGTATAATTCAAATATATTTATAAATGGTTAAGTATACAATTATCCCCCAAAAACAACTCCGTTGTAAAAACTGGCCCGCCAAAAAACCTCAGCCGCAAAAAGGAATGATATCCATTTTGCCCGCCAACCACATATATAGGATGCTCAGTGCTTCGCACCTCGCTGTTGAGTGTGCATATAGAAACCTGATCCTCCTACCCCTAACCTCCACCGTCAATGTTTTCCTGTTCCCTGCCTCCTTCCCACAACCCCCTCTCACCCTTAGTCACCCTCGGTTTCACCTAATATGTTTCCTCTGTTACACCAGCAGGGAGCTTTACGCTTCTTTCAATGCTGTTGGCGGGAGCTTTTTGCCAGATGAACAAGCTAACATAAGTATTACTGGTGGTCACGAGTAATCAGCGGTGGTACAACTGTAATGAAGTAATGCTTCAATTCAGGCTTGTTTATCTGGCAAAAAGCTCCCGCCAACAGCATTGAAAGAAGCGTAAAGCTCCCTGCTGGTGTAACAGAGGAAACATATTAGGTGAAACCGAGGGTGACTAAGGGTGAGAGGGGGTTGTGGGAAGGAGGCAGGGAACAGGAAAACATTAACGGTGGAGGTTAGGGGTAGGAGGATCAGGTTTCTATATGCACACTCAACAGCGAGGTGCGAAGCACTGAGCATCCTATATATGTGGCTGGCGGGCAAAATGGATATCATTCCTTTTTGCGGCTGAGGTTTTTTGGCGGGCCAGTTTTTACAACGGAGTTGTTTTTGGGTTTGTTTTACGTCCTCACGTGCCCCTGGGTACTTATACAATACGGTTCAATTTAACAAAAGTACCTACGAGGTAACTAGTAAATGTTTTCCTAAATGAAGTTTTATCCTAGTCAAAATTTAGTAAAAAATTAGTACACGCCTACTAATTTGCCTTTTTGTTTCTTCTTTTTGTGACAAGAATAATTATTTTTTGGAAATTATTGTTTGTTATCTGAAATGTGTTTGAAAAATAAGTAGTTTTAAAATTTTTGCGAATTAGTTAAATAGTAGTTTTAAAATTTTCGATTAATTAAAACAATTAACAATTTTAAAAAATTATTAAAATTTAATACAATTATTATTATTATTAAATTTGAAAAAATAGAAAGAATTAGAAATTTGAATGAATTTGAATTAGAAATGTTTTGAAAATTGGTTGCATTTTTTCTTGGGGATTGTGCAAATTTTTGTTGTTGAGAATCATTACAATAATTTTAATTATTGGTGTCGAAGAGAAAGTGTAAAGAGAAAGTTTCTTCTTCTTGGAGTGCCGTATCCGAATTTCGGACGTTGGCGACCTCTCACATATAATCCTGTGATGCACGTCTTCACAAGTTATACGGGACCTACAGTTTATCGCCGGTTCCGAACGGCACTATTTGAGAGGCTGTACTAGTTTGTGGAGTGTTTGTGGAGTGTGGTGATGTGGTGGAGGAGGGTGTTGGGGTGAGTACGAAGTTTGTCAGTGAATTTGTTTTTCATCTTGGTTATAAATGTGTCTAGCGTGTCTATGTTGTAGGTTTTGTGAAGGGTGTTGATGTTGCAGCGACGTGATGTGTGCGTGGCGAGGCGGATGCATTTGTTTTGTGTGACTTGTAGTTTGTGTAGTAGTGAGGGTGATGCAGTGTGCCAGATTTGGGATGCGTAGGTGATGGAGGAGCGGATTAGGGCTTTGTACATGAGGAGTTTGGTATCTTTGGAGAGGGAGTTTGATTTGAAAAGATGGAAATAACGCCCGAGTTTTCTTCTGGCCGTGGAATTAGCTTGTTTAATGTGCTCATTCCACGTCAGTCTTTTATCGAGGTGGAGGCCGAGATATTTGACGGAGTTGGAGAAGGAAATGGGATGTGAGCGGATAGTTATGTGGGAAGGGAGGTTCCGTTTATGGGTGAAGATTATGCCCTCTGTCTTGGCCGCGTTAACTTTTATTTTCCACTGCTCCAGTCGGGAAATGATGAGATGGGCGGCGTTTTGGAGTCGGCTGCAGGCTTTTGCTGGGGATGGGGATGAGGAATAAAGGGCTAGGTCGTCAGCAAAACCTGCAATTTGGACGTTTTTGGGAATGTCATGGAAGACGTGGGAAATGTATATGTTGAATAGGAGGGGGGAGAGGACAGACCCTTGTGGGACCCCAGTAGGGATTGTGATTGGGGGGGATGTGGAGTTGCCAATCTTAACGAGGATTTGTCTGTTGGAGAGGTAGGAAAGGATAATCTTACAGAAGCAGGAAGGAATTTTAAGGTCAATTACTTTGGATATAAGGCCCTCGATCCAGACGGAATCGAAGGCCTTTTCGCTGTCCAGGAGAAGCAGAGCGGTCGAGTTCTTCCCCTCGAGGTTTTGGGTGATACCATCCACCACTCTCGCGAGTTGGTGGACGGTAGCGTGGTGGCTCTTGAAACCCATCTGGGTATCAGGTACTATACTCAACCGCTCCACCTCAGCCTGTAGGCGGCGGATAATAATTTTTTCGTATATTTTGGATAGGGTGGGAAGGAGGCTGATGGGGCGGTAGCTGGCAGGATCCGAAGGTTTCTTATTCGGTTTTAGGATCGGGATGACGGAGGCGATTTTCCAGGGAGATGGGAAGTAATCGAGTCGGAGGCATGCATTTAGGATGTTGGTGATGAGGTCAATTGATTTTCGGGGGAGGTTTTTCAATGCTATATTTTGAATTTTATCGTGACCAGGAGCTTTATTGTTTTTTAATTTGGAGATGAGTCTTTTTATTTCGCGAGGGGTTGTATGTTTTAGGTGGTGAGTTGAAGGGGTGTTTGAGAAACGTTTGATTTTGGAGTTGATTTGCTCAGAGAAGCTTCGGTTACCTCTATTTGATGCAAGGTTATGTATCGATTGGAAATGATTTGAGAGGACCGTTGCTTTTTCTTGATCGCTGAAGGCGGTGGATTGTGGGGTTTTAAGTGGAGGGATAGTAAACTGGGAGCCGCTATTAAAATATTTAGTTAGTTTCCATAATGATCTGTCTTTGGGGTTGATTTTGGCCAATTTATTTTCCCAAGATTCTTGGGTCCATAATTCAACTTGGGAGTGAATTTCTTTTTGCATTTGATTGAATTGACGTTTGAGATGGGAGAGGCGGGAGCTTTGCCATTGTCTACGGATTTTATTCTTTAGTTTGATGAGGTTGATAATTTGAGTAGGGAGGGGTTCAATTTTGGGTTTAATGCTAGATTTTGGGACTGCTGTATCTAAGGCTGTTTGAATGAGTTTAGTTAGTTTTTGAATTTCCTCATCAATAAGGAAGGTGGAGGGTAATGTGGGATTGGCGGAGGAGATGGATTCGTCTAAGGTGGTCCGATACAATTTCCAATCAGCTTTGGCGTAATTGTATCGGGTTGGACGGGGTCTAGGTTGGTATAGAGAGGAAATTTGAAAGAGTACGGGTAGGTGGTCGCTATGACCTTCGGTTAGGGTTTGCATGTTATGGATTAGTGAAGGATGACGGGTGAGAAGGAAGTCAAGGGTACTTGGAGTTCGGTCATCTTGAACAGGAAAAAAGGTAGGATTACTGGGAGCAGCGAAGGAAATGCCATCATTCGTTATGAGGTCGAAAATAACTTCACCGTTCTTGTTCTTCTTTGAGCAATTCCACAGCTGATGGCGGGCATTCCAGTCAGCAGCCAAGACAGAGGGAGTATTTGGGGGTAATAGTGATTTGATTGTGGATGGGTCTAGGGTAGGATGATGAGATGGTGGGTTGTAAATGCCTATAATGTGTATGTGTCTGTTCTTGAATGGTAGTCGAATGCCTACCATTTCCATGATAGTGTTTTGTGGTACTGTGATTTGAGTGTGTGGTATTTGTTCTTTGATTGCAATAAGGACCCCTCCTCCATGGGATTGCCTATCTGTTCTGTATATTGTGTAGTCAGGTATGCGAATTTTTGTTTTGGTGTTTAATTGTGTTTCTGTTAGTATTGCAATGTCTGTGTTAGTGTTTGTGATAGTGTTAATTGTTTCAGTCAAGTTCTTCTTTAAACCACGGACGTTCCATAGTAATGTGTTATAGTGTGTGTGTAGTGTATTATGGGTTTGCATTAAGAAGGTGTGAATAGTTGGCCATGATTGTTAACTTATCTAAATTAGTAGTAGCAGATCTGAGCTCACTCACCATTTCTCTAAATCCACTTAACATCTGGGGAATTCCCATGTCTTGGAGTTCTTGAAGGATTTCTTTAGCCTCACTGATGAAGGAGAGGGTTTTCTGGAGATCGACGTTTTCAGGTTGGGGATAGCGGGTAGCAGGTATCGGCGGATTAGGATGGGTGGCTGAGGGCCCCTTCCTACCAGTAAGTACTGCAGCAAATGAGGGGCCATTGACCGGGTCTCGTACCAGGTAGTTCCTCGGGGGGTTCCCCAGATTTTGGGCCGGTGGTGGGATTTTCCGAGTTTGTTGTTGACGGCGGATTGTGTGCAAGTGCCGTTCTTCGCAGCCACGGTAATTGGCCACGTGGGATTTTCCGCAGTTGGCACATTGTACGGGGTTGTTAACCCTATCGCAGTCTTTTGCGTCATGGTCCTTCCCGCAGCGGACACATCTGGGCTTCAGATTGCAGTTTTTGCTGGAGTGGTTAAATCGTTGACACCGAAAGCACATAGTAATTTGGTCAATAGATTGGTATTTTTCCACCCTTATCTTGTGGTAGAGGACGGCGTTGATCATCTTGAGATTTTGGAGGGTGACGGAGGAGGATGTGATGATCGCAAAGACTGGGAGGCGTGTTTTCTGACCGTGTTCGTTTGATTTCTTGAACTGCTGCACATGTATTACACCTTGTAGTTTCTGACGCAGATCTTCTTTTATTTCCTCCTCTGTAAATGTTGAGGGCAGACCATGAATCACAAATTTTTGTTGTTGAGAATCATTACAATAATTTTAATTATTGGTGTCGAAGAGAAAGTGTAAAGAGAAAGTTTCTTCTTCTTGGAGTGCCGTATCCGAATTTCGGACGTTGGCGACCTCTCACATATAATCCTGTGATGCACGTCTTCACAAGTTATACGGGACCTACAGTTTATCGCCGGTTCCGAACGGCACTATTTGAGAGGCTGTACTAGTTTGTGGAGTGTTTGTGGAGTGTGGTGATGTGGTGGAGGAGGGTGTTGGGGTGAGTACGAAGTTTGTCAGTGAATTTGTTTTTCATCTTGGTTATAAATGTGTCTAGCGTGTCTATGTTGTAGGTTTTGTGAAGGGTGTTGATGTTGCAGCGACGTGATGTGTGCGTGGCGAGGCGGATGCATTTGTTTTGTGTGACTTGTAGTTTGTGTAGTAGTGAGGGTGATGCAGTGTGCCAGATTTGGGATGCGTAGGTGATGGAGGAGCGGATTAGGGCTTTGTACATGAGGAGTTTGGTATCTTTGGAGAGGGAGTTTGATTTGAAAAGATGGAAATAACGCCCGAGTTTTCTTCTGGCCGTGGAATTAGCTTGTTTAATGTGCTCATTCCACGTCAGTCTTTTATCGAGGTGGAGGCCGAGATATTTGACGGAGTTGGAGAAGGAAATGGGATGTGAGCGGATAGTTATGTGGGAAGGGAGGTTCCGTTTATGGGTGAAGATTATGCCCTCTGTCTTGGCCGCGTTAACTTTTATTTTCCACTGCTCCAGTCGGGAAATGATGAGATGGGCGGCGTTTTGGAGTCGGCTGCAGGCTTTTGCTGGGGATGGGGATGAGGAATAAAGGGCTAGGTCGTCAGCAAAACCTGCAATTTGGACGTTTTTGGGAATGTCATGGAAGACGTGGGAAATGTATATGTTGAATAGGAGGGGGGAGAGGACAGACCCTTGTGGGACCCCAGTAGGGATTGTGATTGGGGGGGATGTGGAGTTGCCAATCTTAACGAGGATTTGTCTGTTGGAGAGGTAGGAAAGGATAATCTTACAGAAGCAGGAAGGAATTTTAAGGTCAATTACTTTGGATATAAGGCCCTCGATCCAGACGGAATCGAAGGCCTTTTCGCTGTCCAGGAGAAGCAGAGCGGTCGAGTTCTTCCCCTCGAGGTTTTGGGTGATACCATCCACCACTCTCGCGAGTTGGTGGACGGTAGCGTGGTGGCTCTTGAAACCCATCTGGGTATCAGGTACTATACTCAACCGCTCCACCTCAGCCTGTAGGCGGCGGATAATAATTTTTTCGTATATTTTGGATAGGGTGGGAAGGAGGCTGATGGGGCGGTAGCTGGCAGGATCCGAAGGTTTCTTATTCGGTTTTAGGATCGGGATGACGGAGGCGATTTTCCAGGGAGATGGGAAGTAATCGAGTCGGAGGCATGCATTTAGGATGTTGGTGATGAGGTCAATTGATTTTCGGGGGAGGTTTTTCAATGCTATATTTTGAATTTTATCGTGACCAGGAGCTTTATTGTTTTTTAATTTGGAGATGAGTCTTTTTATTTCGCGAGGGGTTGTATGTTTTAGGTGGTGAGTTGAAGGGGTGTTTGAGAAACGTTTGATTTTGGAGTTGATTTGCTCAGAGAAGCTTCGGTTACCTCTATTTGATGCAAGGTTATGTATCGATTGGAAATGATTTGAGAGGACCGTTGCTTTTTCTTGATCGCTGAAGGCGGTGGATTGTGGGGTTTTAAGTGGAGGGATAGTAAACTGGGAGCCGCTATTAAAATATTTAGTTAGTTTCCATAATGATCTGTCTTTGGGGTTGATTTTGGCCAATTTATTTTCCCAAGATTCTTGGGTCCATAATTCAACTTGGGAGTGAATTTCTTTTTGCATTTGATTGAATTGACGTTTGAGATGGGAGAGGCGGGAGCTTTGCCATTGTCTACGGATTTTATTCTTTAGTTTGATGAGGTTGATAATTTGAGTAGGGAGGGGTTCAATTTTGGGTTTAATGCTAGATTTTGGGACTGCTGTATCTAAGGCTGTTTGAATGAGTTTAGTTAGTTTTTGAATTTCCTCATCAATAAGGAAGGTGGAGGGTAATGTGGGATTGGCGGAGGAGATGGATTCGTCTAAGGTGGTCCGATACAATTTCCAATCAGCTTTGGCGTAATTGTATCGGGTTGGACGGGGTCTAGGTTGGTATAGAGAGGAAATTTGAAAGAGTACGGGTAGGTGGTCGCTATGACCTTCGGTTAGGGTTTGCATGTTATGGATTAGTGAAGGATGACGGGTGAGAAGGAAGTCAAGGGTACTTGGAGTTCGGTCATCTTGAACAGGAAAAAAGGTAGGATTACTGGGAGCAGCGAAGGAAATGCCATCATTCGTTATGAGGTCGAAAATAACTTCACCGTTCTTGTTCTTCTTTGAGCAATTCCACAGCTGATGGCGGGCATTCCAGTCAGCAGCCAAGACAGAGGGAGTATTTGGGGGTAATAGTGATTTGATTGTGGATGGGTCTAGGGTAGGATGATGAGATGGTGGGTTGTAAATGCCTATAATGTGTATGTGTCTGTTCTTGAATGGTAGTCGAATGCCTACCATTTCCATGATAGTGTTTTGTGGTACTGTGATTTGAGTGTGTGGTATTTGTTCTTTGATTGCAATAAGGACCCCTCCTCCATGGGATTGCCTATCTGTTCTGTATATTGTGTAGTCAGGTATGCGAATTTTTGTTTTGGTGTTTAATTGTGTTTCTGTTAGTATTGCAATGTCTGTGTTAGTGTTTGTGATAGTGTTAATTGTTTCAGTCAAGTTCTTCTTTAAACCACGGACGTTCCATAGTAATGTGTTATAGTGTGTGTGTAGTGTATTATGGGTTTGCATTAAGAAGGTGTGAATAGTTGGCCATGATTGTTAACTTATCTAAATTAGTAGTAGCAGATCTGAGCTCACTCACCATTTCTCTAAATCCACTTAACATCTGGGGAATTCCCATGTCTTGGAGTTCTTGAAGGATTTCTTTAGCCTCACTGATGAAGGAGAGGGTTTTCTGGAGATCGACGTTTTCAGGTTGGGGATAGCGGGTAGCAGGTATCGGCGGATTAGGATGGGTGGCTGAGGGCCCCTTCCTACCAGTAAGTACTGCAGCAAATGAGGGGCCATTGACCGGGTCTCGTACCAGGTAGTTCCTCGGGGGGTTCCCCAGATTTTGGGCCGGTGGTGGGATTTTCCGAGTTTGTTGTTGACGGCGGATTGTGTGCAAGTGCCGTTCTTCGCAGCCACGGTAATTGGCCACGTGGGATTTTCCGCAGTTGGCACATTGTACGGGGTTGTTAACCCTATCGCAGTCTTTTGCGTCATGGTCCTTCCCGCAGCGGACACATCTGGGCTTCAGATTGCAGTTTTTGCTGGAGTGGTTAAATCGTTGACACCGAAAGCACATAGTAATTTGGTCAATAGATTGGTATTTTTCCACCCTTATCTTGTGGTAGAGGACGGCGTTGATCATCTTGAGATTTTGGAGGGTGACGGAGGAGGATGTGATGATCGCAAAGACTGGGAGGCGTGTTTTCTGACCGTGTTCGTTTGATTTCTTGAACTGCTGCACATGTATTACACCTTGTAGTTTCTGACGCAGATCTTCTTTTATTTCCTCCTCTGTAAATGTTGAGGGCAGACCATGAATCACAAATTTATGGTGTCTTTCCTCCTTGAGACCATAGGTGTGGAACGGGGTATTTTTGAGTTTGAGGTTCTCACAAATTGATTTGTGGTCCTCTCTGGTTTTGGGTAGTATTTGGGTCGTTTTCTGCCGATGCTTTATCAGGAACCCGGATTTTGTAATTTCCTTCAGTCCATTTATGAACTCTGAGATATTTGAAGGCACTCCATCAATGACAATCGGCGGTACTTTTTGATGGGTCGGTTTGGGGTCTTCAATTTTATCGGGGGCGTTTGCGAGGAGTTCGAATGAGTTGGAGGTGGGAATATTTGGCTGGAGGTCCATTTGAAGATCTGAATGAATTACAGGAGTTTCAGGCTTACCAGGTGCTGTATCCTCCTCTACGCTCTTTTTGGGTCTCTTCCTGAGGTTTTCAAGTTCGTCTTGGAGGTCAGGAGCATGGTCCTTTTTCTTCAAGCGAGACGGTGGTCCTCTCTTGGCCTTGAAAACTGGCGTTTTCCCGGCCAGTGTGATGGGGCGTCGGCGAGGTGCCAGTTGGGGGGGGGGGGGGGTGGTTCTAACGAACAGTTGAAAAGGGGTTTTTGTTCTAACGAACACTTGAAATGTAGTTCTAACGAACACTAGTTGTCAGGGGGCTAGACGCGCGCAGGTAGAGAGGGTTGTCCGATGCTTACACCACGGTGGTTGGAGCGAGACTGAGGCTACCGGCGGCCACAGAAAGTTTGCAAAACGTAAAACGCACGTTTTTATACCAAAAATCGCGAATAACTCGAGAACCGTTGGGAAAAGTGGCAAAGTGTGCTACCCTCATTCGAAAGCCCATTAAATTTCCTATCGATCCTTTAACAGGCGCCACTCTACGACAATTTTTCTGACCACCGTTCAACTTTGATGTTTTCGGAAATTAGCCAAATCAGTAGATGTGGAATTTATTCACGTATTTTTGGCTGTGGATTAGTCAAATCGATTGAGTTTTAGTTCAAAATTATTGAGCATATTCTAGACAACCTAGCGGACATTTTAAGACCAACCGCACCAATTTTCATCAATATTTGCGGCAGTTGTTGTTGAAAATAGAAAAATCACCATAACTCCTTTATTTTTCCCTTTAGGAAGTTTATTTCGAAAAATTCATATAGAACGGTATGTTTTGGTATCTTCGATAATGAACCATTGGAATCGCCCAAAGAAAAAAATTTTTTAACCCCCCCTCAAAATTTGTTGGTTTACGTTTCAAGATACGTAGATTCAAAAAATCGAATAAAAAAACTCTGCAAATTCTTGACACAACGGTTTATTATCTTCCTTGTGCAGATCACCCTTCTGTCTATACCAGACTGTATTGCAAATCGGCACCATACCATATTCTCACCGTACTCATACCATACCCTTACGAATTTCTTTCCTATCATACCATACTGTATTATACCAAATCATACATACAATAATATACCATACCATACTCATACCATGTCATACAAACCGAGTGAATATTGAAATGTCATCCATTTCTGACCTATATTTGAAATTTCAAGTATCTAGCTCATCATCAAAATTTAATTTGTTTAAACAAATAGGTATTATTTAAACAATTTTACAGACAAGAAACCGAGTGAATATTGAATTGTGATCCAGTTCTGACCTATTTGTAAAATTTCAAGTCAATAGCTCATCATCAAAATTTAATTTGTATTATTACAAAAAGGTATTATTTAAACAATTTTACAGATGAGAAACCGAGTGAATATTGCAATGTGGTCTATCCCCGACTCACGGTTACAATTTCTAGCCTGTAGTTTACCGGGAAGATGAAAAAAGGTAGTTTTATTCTGGGCGTCTGGAGGTTGGGTCACATAACGGCCGTTTTCGACGCGAAAGTTTAGTGTTTTTCCTAAACCTTTGCGCGGTCACTGTGAACGAACGGCTGGTCGCACAAAAATCCAATTGGTCTTAAAAGATTTGTAATTTTTCAGGTCATTCAAAAGTGAACTAAAAAGTACACCCTTCCATGAGAATTTTTAGAGATATGACATTGTCGAAATTTTTCAAAGTTCGTTTTGAACCCCTTCCCCTTGACCTAGGGTTATGAAAAGTTTCGAGGATCATTGTGGGGCTGGTCCAAACCCAGAAACCAAATTTTGTAATTTTAGCTCAACGCTAACTGGGCAAAGTGGCACGGACGGCGGACGGCGTACGGCGTACGGGGGACGGCGTACGGCGTACGGGTGACGGACGGATTTTGGTTTATTATCTTCGATAATGAACCATTGGAATCGCCCAAAGAAAAAAAAATTTTAACCCCCCCTCAAAATTTGTTGGTTTACGTTTCAAGATACGTAGATTCAGAAAATCGAATAAAAAAAAATCCGTCCGTCCGCCGTACGCCGTCCGCCGTCCGCCGTCCGCCGTCCGCCGTCCGCCGTCCGCCGTCCGCCGTCCGCGCCACTTTGCCCAGTTAGCGTTGAGTTAAAATTACGAAATTTGGTTTCTGGGTTTGGACCAGCCCCACAATGATCCTCGAAACTTTTCATAACCCTAGGTCAAGGGGAAGGGGTTCAAAACGAATTTTGAAATTTTGAAAATTCCATATCTCGAAAAATTCATATAGAACGGTATGTTTTTTATTTCATATTTAGATAGAGTTCGTTCCGTAGAATTTTTTAAGACCATCCGCAGCTTTGTACGACCAGCCGTTCGTTCACAATGACGGCTCAAAGATTGTGCCTCACAACACGATCATGACTCAAACTGTTGAAATACAGGTCCATTTTCATACTAACAAGCTCTTTGGAACATCATATGGCTTAAGTGATGTCGAGTTTGTTGTTCTGAGGTGCGTTTCGTGCTACGGAAATGAAGGTAATTTCGAATGTTTGTTGGTAGGTACTTCTTTTATAGAAAAATTATTACCGAGGTAGCATTAAAAACCCCAGAATTATATCGTAATAATTAATCATAATGAATAACAATTATTATTAATAATAATTACCAATTATTAATACCTAACAATAAATTATAATAATTTTCACTAGGTACTTGATAAAATTGGTAATAATTAGTGATAATTGATAATAATAATTATTCTAGCATTTAGGATCTAGACATTTAGACCTAGTGATCTAGACAGAAGGGTGATCTGTACAAAGAAGATAATGAACCGTTGTGTCAAGAATTTGCAGAGTTTTTGGTTTATTATCTTCGATAATGAACCATTGGAATCGCCCAAAGAAAAAATTTTTTTAACCCCCCCTCAAAATTTGTTGGTTTACGTTTCAAGATACGTAGATTCAGAAAATCGAATAAAAAAAAATCCGTCCGTCCGCCGTACGCCGTCCGCCGTCCGCCGTACGCCGTACGCCGTCCGCGCCACTTTGCCCAGTTAGCGTTGAGTTAAAATTACGAAATTTTTTTTGTGGGTTTCGACCAACCCCACAATGGTCCTCGAAACTTTTCATAACCCTAGGTCAAGGGGAAGGGGTTCAAAACGAATTTTGAAATTTTGAAAATTTCATATCTCGAAAAATTCATATAGAACGGTATGGTTTTTATTTCATATTTCGATAGAGTTTGTTCCGTAGAATTTTTTAAGACCATCCGCAGCTTTGTACGACCAGCCGTTCGTTCACAATGACGGCTCAAAGATTGTGCCTCACAACACGATCGTGACTCAAACTGTTGAAATACAGGTCCATTTTCATACTAACAAGCTCTTTGGAACATCATATGGCTTAAGTGATGTCGAGTTTGTTGTTCTGAGGTGCGTTTCGTGCTACGGTAATGAAGGTAATTTCGAATGTTTGTTGGTAGGTACTTCTTTTATAGAAAAATTATTACCGACGTAGTATTAAAAACCCCAGAATTATATCGTATTAATTAATCATAATTAATAATAAATACAAATTATTAATACCTAACAATAAATTATAATAATTTTCACTAGGTAGGTACTTGATAAAATTGTTAATAATTAGTGATAATTGATAATAATAATTAATCTAACATTTAGGATCTAGACATTTAGACCTAGTGATCTAGACAGAAGGGTGATCTGTCCAAAGAAGATAATGAACCGTTGTGTCAAGAATTTGCAGAGTTTTATTGCTAAAACTGGCTTGATGACATTAGCTTCTTTCCGTACACTCTAAATGTATCTCAGAACAAAGAACCCGATATCTCAAAACTGTCAAGGCTATTTGAATCAACTGAAATTTTGGAGATTTGGCGTTTTTCAAATTTCAAAATTTAACTTGCACCCTCTCCTTTTGACCAAGTGTTATGAAAAGTTTCAAGGATCATCGTGGGGCTGGTCCGAACCATTGGACGTACGGCGGTTTTATTAAAATTTCAAATGGAACGGTATAGTTTTTAGTTCTCATTCGTATGGAGTTCAATTCAGAATATTTTTCAAGACCATCCGGAACCAATACTGAACAGCCGATTCAAACAACACGTTGTTTTGTCACATCGACTTCTGAAATACTTTTGAAGATAGATATTTCGACAATTTGTTGGACTTACTGTTGTCATTCAATAAATTTTATTGCTGACGTCGGTAGGTACAATTAGAAATCCGAGTATTTATACCGATACAAATTAATTCTAAATAATGTTACGTCATATTTCATGTTTCTAAATAATGTTTCATTACTATTAATAGAAATAATTTAAAGGCGATCACTGAGCTAGTTATCGATATCACTTATTGTGTCGCGTTTCGCTTATTTCACGTTTCACGATATCACTTTGTGTTGGAAGCGTTTATTTCCCGTTTAGTCCAAATATTTATAGGTCTCACAAGATAATTTTACACAGAGCTGTGATCTGTTAAGAAGAAAATTAACCGTTGTGAAAGAATTTTTAGAGTTTTCCGGTTATAGTTTCGAGTTCTCATTATTACCGAACGGCTCGTCCTACAACGCTCCGGGCAAAATACACTCGGAATAAGGATGTATTTAAATTGGTTTGATGACACTTTCCCGAGACATGACGTGATGATCATTTCGACTCCTATTTTTCTCCCTTTTCTCGATTATGAAAGGTTTCATAGAACGTCCTCGGTCTAATCTGAGTGACATGTCAAATTTTAAAGATTATAAGTATCTTGAAACGTATTCCAAGCCACCAATTTATGAAGCGTTAACAGAGGGTTTTTTTCGGTCGATACCAATTATTGAAGTATAATGAAGTATTATACTTCATTTTTGAAAACAACAATAATTTTTGACAATAGCAATTTTGATACAAGTGGAAAACAGTCTATGCAATGTGGTTTCAAAGCCACAAGGGAAATGAATAGCGGTTTTTCGTTCACGGTTTCAGGAAGGTGATATGACGTGTGAATGACGTAGGCAATAACATATTTTAATTTGGTTTAGAATGACCGGGAGATATGTTGAAACGCTCCATTATAACACAGCATAGCCGAGCTTGTCGGTAGAGGAGAACGGCAAAGCGCCCGTTTCCCCATTCAAATATGCATACAATTCGAGGCGTAACTCCCAACTGACAAGTCTGACAAGGATCCACAGTTTCCCTTCTGGGTAACACAATCTCAGGCACCACATACAGCCTTTTGTGGGGTGGAGCTACAATAGCGCTCCCGGCGAGTGAAGTGTGCAAGTCTCGTTTTCTCCCGCAGAGAAGGAAAAAAAAACTCTGCAAATTCTTGACACAACGGTTCATTATCTTCTTTGTACAGATCACCCTTCTGTCTAGATCACTAGGTCTAAATGTCTAGATCCTAAATGTTAGATTAATTATTATTGTCAATTATCACTAATTATTAACAATTTTATCAAGTACCTACTGAAAATTATTATAATTTATTGTTAGGTATTGATAATTCGTATTTATTATTAATAATAATTATTATTAATTATGATGAATTAATACGATATAATTCTGGGGTTTTTAATACTACGTCGGTAATAATTTTTCTATAAAAGAAGTACCTACCAACAAACATTCGAAATTACCTCCATTTCCGTAGCACGAAACGCACCTCAGAACAACAAACTCGACATCACTTAAGCCATATGATGTTCCAAAGAGCTTGTTAGTATGAAAATGGACCTGTATTTCAACAGTTTGATTCACGATCGGGTTGTGAGGCACAATCTTTGAGCCTTCATTGTGAACGAACGGCTGGTCGTACAAAGCTGCGGATGGTCTTAAAAAATTCTACGGAACAAACTCTATCTAAATATGAAATAAAAAACATACCGTTTGATGGGAATTTTTCGAGATATGGAATTTTCAAAATTTCAAAATTCGTTTTGAACCCCTTCACCTTGACCTAGGGTTATGAAAGGTTTCGTGGATCATTGTGGGGCTGGTCCAAACCCAGAAACCAAATTTCGTAATTTTAACTCAACGCTAACTGGGCAAAGTGCCTCGGACGGCGGACGGCGTACGGCGGACGGACGGATTTTTTTTTATTCGATTTTCTGAATCTACGTATCTTGAAACGTAAACCAACAAATTTTGAGGGGGGGTTAAAAATTTTTTTTCTTTGGGCGATTCCAATGGTTCATTATCGAAGATATAAACCAAAATGGACAATGGGACAACCCACGGTTCTGACCCCGCGTTACACCAAGTCTGGAGCTCCGACTCTAGGGAAACTTCTACCACATAACTTTCCCCAAGAGCTCCAAATGAAAAATCTCTTGATTTCGCTCTCCTCATTTCGACATTCACCTGCCGCACTGGTTCATTTTTTCTCACCCGATTTCTATTTTCCTACTGAAAAATAGAAACTCACACTAAAACAAGAAACATACAAGAAACATCGAACACTACAATTCCTTAGCCGTCAAAATCATTCCACAGCCTTGTGACACTTCACAACAATATTCTACCAAACACGTCATATTGGTTTAGTCTACTAATGGGTCAAAATCAGTTGGAACTTGAAATATTATAGCAAGAGGAGCTCAATATTATGACGGTTTTAGGAACCATATCAACCTTTCTCCGATTCTCGTGTTTCTCATCAGGTTCAGTTTCGTGAAACAACGGCAGAATAGAAGCTGAGGCCAGTCTGAAACCAAAGATCACCCCTAACCCAATTTATTAACGGATTTAGAAAGCAGCGCCTCATGTCGCAACTGTAACTTCTTGTACCAGTCAAATAATGACTTTTTATCAATAAATGTCAATGAGATGACCCAAAATACCAGTGATGTTCCCAAAATATACTGAGATTATTGATACGAGTACGATCGATTCATTGAAATTTGCCATTTTACCACCAGGGCAGGTTAGGGCCGTAAGGTCCCCTCTTCCACCAACCCTGACTCACTCAACATCTTTGATTCCTGGACCACGAAGCTTCTGCAAACATGTTCGTACGATGGCTAGGGATTAGTAGCAAAACAAAGCTGAGGACTAGTTGAAGAAGAAACCTATCGTAAACCTATCGTTAGTGCTTATCCCACGACAGTGTGTTCTGAACCACAGTTCCTTGGAAGTTTACGCTCCTAACGTATTCAAGGGAAGTACCTTCAAACAAAACACAGGCCACAAATGTCAAATCGATATCATTCATGATCCTAGGGTTACCAGTCACTATTGTTTCATACATTCATACTTACTCAAATATTTAATTTTTAACCTAGTAATTAATCATTTCATTTTTACGAGTGAAAGTAAATTTATTAAGCAAATGAAAGCATGATAACGTAATTAACAACAAATGCAGAAGAAGGTATCAAACTGGTTCATAAAATAATTCGAAGGATTCAATCAGTGGCTGCAGTTGGTACTAATAGGAGCATGTCTTTCAAGCAATCAACCCACGGAGAACTTATTGGTCTAATCAATGCTACGCTGGTCGTGACACGCTGGAGGTATACCATTGGACCCCCTCGCATCGCGGATCGGAACTGGGGTGCCCACCTTGACCACCGACCAATCACTCACGAGTTCATTTTCATTCCGAATTCAATGTTCCGTCCAAGGTTTAATTAAACATAAGGTTCCTAAGTAAAAAAAAAAAACTGAAAATTCTTGCTTCAACGGTTTATTATCTTCTTTGTGCAGATCACCCTTCTGTCTAATTCACGACATGATAGATAAAACGTTTAAAGAGATGATGAATAATTAATGAATAATTGTGAGATTGCGTTGAGTGAAGATCCGTGGGTCTACCATTATTGTAAAGGTGACGACATTGTATTACTCGCCATCTATGTCGACGATTTGTGGCTTGCGTCTGGAAATCCGAAGTTGATCGAGACAAAGAAGATGTTGATGAACAATTTCAAGATGAAATACCTGGGGAAGATCCATTACGGCTTGGGTATTGAATTTATCCAAAACCTCGACGAGGGGAAGGTGTTCATGTGCCAGAATAGGTACACTAAGGACATTCTCAAACGTTTCGGCATGGATGATTCAAAACCAGTTAAAACGCCAATCGAAATTGGACTGAAACTCAGGAAACCTGAAGGAGGGAAGTCAGACGTCTTGGAGAAATACCCCTATCGACAACTGATAGGATCGTTGATGTACCTTGCGGTATCCACTCGTCCTGACATTGCCTACGCAGTGAACTCGCTGAGCCAGTTCAACTCGTGCTATACAGTCGAGCACTGGCAAGCGGCAAAACGAATTCTGCGGTATTTGAAAGGAACTCCTGCCTATGGCATACTCTTCCAGAAGACGGGAAACCCCCTCTGCGGTTACGTCGATGCAGACTGGGCCAGTTGCGCTGAGGACAGAAGATCCTACTCCGGATACTTTTTCCAACTGGGAGGAGGCGCGATTTCGTGGGAAGCACGGAAGCAACGCACCGTCGCTCTGTCCAGCGTTGAGGCCGAGTATCTGGCAATAGGAGAGGCCACTAAAGAGGCTCTCTACCTCAGACAGCTCTTTGGCGAATTGGGGATCATGCCTCAAGATACTGGCATCATCATTTACAATGACAACCAAGGTGCGCAGCAGTTGTCGAAAAACTCGAGCTACCACTCGCGTACCAAACACATTGACATCCGACACCACTTCATTCGGAGGTGTGTTGAGGAGAAGCGGGTTGAGTTTCGCTACATGCCAACTGCTGACATGCCTGCCGATATTTTTACAAAGGCTCTGCCTAGGGTGAAGCATGAAGACTTCGCCAGACAATTGGGATTGCGAACTGAGGCTCAGATTCGAGGGGAAGTGTGAGATTGAGAATCCGATCCAGTTTGTTAAGCCAAACTAATTGTTGGTAACTAATTGATGTTTTAATTAGTCACCAAGTTGCAAATATTTGTTTGGGTTGTTTTCCCAAAAATACACTTGTTGTTCAAGCGAGAGACTGCATTCATGTGCTCTGCTAATTTCAATAGAATAATCTGAAATTTCTATTAATAATTATAATTAATTACAATTAATTTGTATCAATATGATTCGGGGGTTTATATTTCCCCCTTCCTACTCCGGCAATAAGTTAATAATTATTTATTATTAATTACTCAAAAGTTCTAAGAATTATTAAAAATTATTGAAAATTATTATTAATGATCAATAAGAATTAATCATTAATAACACCAATGTGCTTTTTGAATCATCCTGTATAAACATGACCCAACTTCACATTTGTTTTGAAACCCTTCCCCTTTACGTAGGGTTAAAAAATTTCAATGATCATCGTGGGTGTAGTCCGAACGTACAAACCAAATTTTGTAATTTTTGCACAACGCTAACTGGGGAAACCGCCGTGGAAGGCGGACGGACGGATTTTGGTTTATTATCTTCGGTTATTCTTCGAAAATTTTAGGGTTTTTGTTTCAAGATACGTAGATTCAGAAAATCGAAAAAAAAAAATCCGTCCGTCCGCCGTACGCCGTCCACGCCGTTTTGCTCAGTTAGCGTTGAGCTAAAATCAACCGGGTTCGGACCAGCCCCACATTGATCCTTGAACTTTTCATAACCCTAGCTCAATGGGAAGGGGTTCAAAACGAACTTTGAAATTTCGACAATGGCATATCTCGAAAAAAGTTAACGGAACGGTGTAATTTTTAGTTCACTTTTGAATGACCTGAAAAATTACGAATTTTTGAAGACCAATGGGATTGTTGTACGACCAGCCGTTCGTTCACAGTGAGCGCGCAAAGGTTTTTGCAAAGGCGTCTAAAACGGCCGGTAGGTCGGTCAACGCCCCAGCCGCCCAACATAAAACTACCTTTTTTTCATCTTCCCGATAAACTACAGGCTGGAAATTTTAACCGTGAGTCGAGGATTGACGACCTTGCAATATTCACTCGGTTTCTCATCTGTAAAATCGTTAAAATAATACCTTTTTGTAATAATACAAATTAAATGTTGATGATGAGCTATTGACTTGAAATTTTAAATATTTGTCAGAACTGGATGACATTGCAATATGCACTCGGTTTTTATGACATGGTATGAGTATGGTATGGTATATTTATGAATGGTATGATTTGAAATGAATGAAAGGAAATGAAATGAAAGTTTATTCCTCTTCAGAAAACAAAATAATAAATAAATAAATCAGGTACGAGGGTGAATCAAATATAAACGGGACTTTTCGCCCTTCAGGCACAATAGTGGAGGGAGAACGTTCCGGCTTTGTTTGTTGTTGGGTACGTTTGTCAGGAGTAGGGGAAGCACGTGGGCTCGCCTCCTCGACCCCCTCAGTGTCCACAGTGACGATGTCAGAGCAAGGGGTACCTCCGTCAATTGCGCAACTCGTTATAATCAAGTTTCTCACCCCAGAAGACGTAAAACCGGCCGAAATGTTGAGGAGATTGACTGCCCAGTTTGGGGAAGAGACACTGTCACGAGCCAGAGTGTTTGCATGGCATGAACAGTTCGTGGAGGGTCGTGATCGTGTTGAAAATTAGAGCCATGACCGCAGACCTCGCACCAGCGGACAACATCAGCAGTGTTCGACGGCTTATTGAAGATGACAGACGTCGTACCACTTCTGAAAGTGCAAGTGAGGTTGAGATAAGTTATGGGAGCACTTACTCCGTACTCACAGAGGAGCTAGGGTACCATGAGGTGTGCGCCAGGTGGAGGTTCTTCTCCATGACAATGCTCGCGCCCATACAGCAGTCTTGACTAAAGAAAAATTGGAGCAACTGGGTTGGGAAACTTTGGAACACCCTCCTTACAGTCCAGACCTGTCACCCTGTGACTTCCATGTGTTTGGCCCTCTCAAGAAAGCTTTGGGATACCAAAGATTCGACAGTAATGCTGAAGTTGAAAAAATTGGAAACCTGCCTATCTGCTGGGAAAAATGTGTTTCCAAATCTGGAGATTATGTAGAAAAATAAACTATATTCTTTTTTACGTTAAAAATAAAAATAAATTACACAAAAAAAAGTCCCGTTTATATTTGATCCACCCTCGTACATATAATATATGTTAGGAAATTATTCCCCAATGTGGGCATAGCCCGTGGTAGGGAGAAGTCTTCAAAAATAGGAAATCAACAAATAGCGCTAACTATAGGCGTCTAAGAAAATATTTTACAAGTGTAAGTGATACCGATGGAAAAAACTCTGCAAATTCTTGACACAACGGTTCATTATCTTCTTTGTACAGATCACCCTTCTGTCTAGATCACTAGGTCTAAATGTCTAGATCCTAAATGCTAGAATAATTATTATTATCAATTATCACTAATTATTACCAATTTTATCAAGTACCTAGTGAAAATTATTATAATTTATTGTTAGGTATTAATAATTGGTAATTATTATTAATAATAATTGTTATTCATTATGATTAATTATTACGATATAATTCTGGGGTTTTTAATGCTACCTCGGTAATAATTTTTCTATAAAAGAAGTACCTACCAACAAACATTCGAAATTACCTTCATTTCCGTAGCACGAAACGCACCTCAGAACAACAAACTCGACATCACTTAAGCCATATGATGTTCCAAAGAGCTTGTTAGTATGAAAATGGACCTGTATTTCAACAGTTTGAGTCATGATCGTGTTGTGAGGCACAATCTTTGAGCCGTCATTGTGAACGAACGGCTGGTCGTACAAAGCTGCGGATGGTCTTAAAAAATTCTACGGAACGAACTCTATCTAAATATGAAATAAAAAACATACCGTTCTATATGAATTTTTCGAGATATGGAATTTTCAAAATTTCAAAATTCGTTTTGAACCCCTTCCCCTTGACCTAGGGTTATGAAAAGTTTCGAGGATCATTGTGGGGCTGGTCCAAACCCAGAAACCAAATTTCGTAATTTTAACTCAACGCTAACTGGGCAAAGTGGCGCGGACGGCGGACGGCGGACGGCGGACGGCGGACGGCGGACGGCGGACGGCGTACGGCGGACGGACGGATTTTTTTTTATTCGATTTTCTGAATCTACGTATCTTGAAACGTAAACCAACAAATTTTGAGGGGGGGTTAAAATTTTTTTTTCTTTGGGCGATTCCAATGGTTCATTATCGAAGATAATAAACCAAAATAAAAATAAATATAAACCTAATTTTGGGTAAAGAAATTTATTTCTGTAAGTAATATTTTTTTAAAATAATATTGTTATTTTTTTTGGTTGGTTCATTAATTTTATTTTTAGCTCGTTAGGCAAGGCATTGAATTGTTTGGTAGCCTGGTATACATACATGTTTTGGCCCGCTGTAGTGCTGTATCGCGGTATTGACATGTGTCTGAGAGACTGAAATCGAGTAATGGCCTTGTACTGTGGGAATGTATAAGATTTGTCTTTTAAAATTTGTTTGATTGATGAAACCTTATACAGTTGATCAACGGTCAAGATATTATTAGCTTTATTTGGTATAGTACAGTATGGTATGATAGGAAAGAAATTCGTATGGTATGGTATGAGTACGGTGAGAATATGGTGGGGTGCCGATTTTCAAAACACTCTGGTATAGACAGAAGGGTGATCTGCACACGGATAATAAACTATTAATAAAGAACCCCTTCCCCTTGACCTAGGGTTATGAAAAGGATCATTGTGGGGTTGGCCGGAACCCGTAACAAAAATTTCGAAATTTTAGCTCAAAGCTAACTGGGCCGCGTACGGCGGACGGACGGATTTTGGTTTATTATCTTTGATAATGAACCGTTGGAATCGCCCAAAGAAAAAATTTTTTTAACCCCATGTCAACATTTGTTGGTTTACGTTTCAAGATACGTAGATTCAGAAAATCGAATAAAAAACTCTGCAAATTCTTGACACAACGGTTCATTATCTTCATTGTACAGATCACTCTTCTGTCTAGATCACTAGGTCTAAATGTCTAGATCCTAAATGTTAGATTAATTATTATTATGAATTATCACTAATTATTAATAATTTTATCAAGTACCTAGTGAAAATTATTATAATTTATTGTTAGGTATGAATAATTTGTATTGATTATAAATAAAAATTATTATTTATTATGATTAATTAATACGATATCCGGCTGTTGGAATCGACTGGGTTCCTTTGTGCAGAACCTGAATGATAGAGATGATGAAATAAGCAATTACAAATAAAATGTACCGATATAATTCTGGGGTTACTAATACTACGTCGGCAATAATTTTTCTATAAAAGAAGTACCTACCAACAAACATTCGAAATTAGCTTCATTCCGTAGCACGAAACGTACCTCAGAACAAAAACTCTGCAAATTCTTGACACAACGGTTTATAATCTTCTTTGTATAGATCACCTTTGTGTTTAGATAACCCTGATCTGTATACAGTATCTGGAATTGGAGGAATTGGCCCACAAATGGTTTAAGTAGGCGTAACTAGCTCAGGCATGGTCTATAAATTATTTACTTAAATGATGAGTGATTCACTCACATTGAAACATTTATTTTGCGCAATACTCGGCTTACCTTATCTATAGATCAAATAATATTAAATATCAGAGAGGCGGGGAAGGATAGTTATGATGGGGGGGGGGGGGGGAGAACTAACAGTCAGAGATGGGCAAAATCTTACTCATGAATATGATTAGGATTTTTAATCATACGAATTTTTTCCTGTGATTAAGAATTTTTTTTTTTTTCATGCGTTTATTCAGATAATATAACAACTAGTTACATTGATAAATCAGGTAACTATCTAGCTATTTAGTTCACAAATTTTAACACTTTTTGCGGTGAGAGCTCATTAACTTTTACCGCACTTGAACTGCACGTCACTCATTGTCAGCACAGAAGGTCCAGGGGCTTGGTTCTCTTCAGGCGTCGAATTTGTTGTGAGTTGTCTTGTAGCTGGGTAGCTGCCGGATTTGGATGTTTAAGAAGCCTGCGCTCATATCCCATAGCTAGCTTCTTTATGACATCGGTGACTGTCTCCACTTGGAGGTCTTTGTGGAGGTCATCATTCCTTACATACCAAGGAGCGTTTACTATGCTCCTCAGAACCTTATTCTGAAATGTTTGTATAATTTTGATATTCGTCTTAGCTGTGCAACCCCACAGCTGGATGCCATAGGTCCAAATGGGCATTAGCACTGTCTTGTACAAGAGTACTTTATTGTGGATATTGAGTTGTGAACATCGTCCCATGAGCCAGTAAAGTTTCCTGAACTTGATGGATAGTTCTTCTTTTTTTTTCTTAACGTGTTCTTTCCATTTTAACTTGGCATCTAATGTCATGCCCAGGTATTTTGCTGAATTTGCATATGGTATGATATTCCGATTTATTACCAGAGGGATTGGTGTTATCTTTTTATTCGTGAAGTTGACATGTGTTGATTTTGTTTCATTGAGTTTCATCCGCCACTTCTTCGTCCATTCATGTACAGCAACGGTGGCTTCTTGGAGTTTTCCTGTCGATTCTTCTACTGAATCTGCAACAGCTAAAATTGCAGTATCATCTGCGAACGTGGCTACGGTTGTTTCTCCTTTTATTGGCACATCCTGCGTGAACAATAGATAAAGCAGGGGTCCTAAAACGCTTCCCTGAGGTACGCCTGCTGTGATTCTCTCGAGTTGTGAATATTCATCCTCTACTTTTATTCTGAAATACCTTCCAGAGAGGTAGGATTCGAGTATGTGGCAGTACTGCTGAGGTAGCATGCCTTGTAGTTTGTATACCAGCCCCTTATGCCAAACTTTATCAAAGGCCTGTGACACGTCGAGAAATACCGCGCTGCAAACCTTTCTATGCTCTAGGGCTTCTTCAATCACATCAGTTACTCTGTGGACTTGTTCTACGGTGGAGTGCTTGGCTCTAAATCCAAATTGATGTAGTGGTATCAGGTTTTTGCCTTCTATGATTTCATTTAGTCTTTTCTTGAGTAGCTTTTCAAATAGTTTTGAAATGACTGGGAGCAGTGAAATAGGTCTATACGACCTGACATCGGTTGGCTCTTTTCCCGGTTTTAAAATCATAATAATCTCTGCTGCCTTCCACGATGAGGGGACATATTTGAGCCGAAAAGCTGCATTTATCAGATACAAGAGCTTCCGCACCCCTTTTTCGGGCAGTTCTTTAATTACTTGACCCTTAATAAGGTCGTATCCTGGCGCTTTTGGTTTATTATCTTCGATAATGAACCATTGGAATCGCCCAAAGAAAAAATTTTTTTAACCCCCCCTCAAAATTTGTTGGTTTACGTTTCAAGATACGTAGATTCAGAAAATCGAATAAAAAAAAATCCGTCCGTCACCCGTACGCCGTACGCCGTCCCCCGTACGCCGTCCGTGCCACTTTGCCCAGTTAGCGTTGAGCTAAAATTACAAAATTTGGTTTCTGGGTTTGGACCAGCCCCACAATGATCCTCGAAACTTTTCATAACCCTAGGTCAAGGGGAAGGGGTTCAAAACGAACTTTGAAATTTCGACAATGTCATATCTCTAAAAATTCTCATGGAAGGGTGTACTTTTTAGTTCACTTTTGAATGACCTGAAAAATTACAAATCTTTTAAGACCAATTGGATTTTTGTGCGACCAGCCGTTCGTTCACAGTGACCGCGCAAAGGTTTAGGAAAAACACTAAACTTTCGCGTCGAAAACGGCCGTTATGTGACCCAACCTCCAGACGCCCAGAATAAAACTACCTTTTTTCATCTTCCCGGTAAACTACAGGCTAGAAATTGTAACCGTGAGTCGGGGATAGACCACATTGCAATATTCACTCGGTTTCTCATCTGTAAAATTGTTTAAATAATACCTTTTTGTAATAATACAAATTAAATTTTGATGATGAGCTATTGACTTGAAATTTTACAAATAGGTCAGAACTGGATCACAATTCAATATTCACTCGGTTTCTTGTCTGTAAAATTGTTTAAATAATACCTATTTGTTTAAACAAATTAAATTTTGATGATGAGCTAGATACTTGAAATTTCAAATATAGGTCAGAAATGGATGACATTTCAATATTCACTCGGTTTGTATGACATGGTATGAGTATGGTATGGTATATTATTGTATGTATGATTTGGTATAATACAGTATGGTATGATAGGAAAGAAATTCGTAAGGGTATGGTATGAGTACGGTGAGAATATGGTATGGTGCCGATTTGCAATACAGTCTGGTATAGACAGAAGGGTGATCTGCACAAGGAAGATAATAAACCGTTGTGTCAAGAATTTGCAGAGTTTTTTTGTTTTTAGCTATGCTTGATACACGCAGAGAGCTCTTGGAACTTCACAGGTTTTATCACAATACTGTCCACACTATTATGTACGATTAGTTCTTCTTCACTTGTTTGCTGTGGTAATGGAGAGAAGGTCTTGGATAGATGCTGCGCGAATAACATAGCTTTCTCTTTTGCGCTTTTGGCCCACTTCCCATCATCTGTTCTAATGGGTGAAGCTGGCATCTGCGGTCGTTTGGTGCCTTTTACGGCTTTATACAAGGAGTAATCAGTGGTTTGATCAGCTGTTAGTGCTTGAATATTCCTAGATAGTGTTTCTTGTTTAATTTCCTTTATTAGTGAATCCAAAGTGTTTCTTGTTTAATTTCCTTTATTAGTGAATCCAAATTCTTCGTTAGCTGATTTAGTTTTGTCTTGTCTCCGGGAAATCTAGTTATCTGCCATCTTTTTCTTGCTTTGCGTTTCTTCCTCAGAAGTTCTCGAACAGCCACCGGGTAGATAAATCCATCTCTGTTTGAAGGTACAGTACTGGCAGGGGTACAGCGCCACGCTGCTTCTTGTATCAATTCGGTGAATTCTTCCACCTCTGCGTCCAATTGATCTGTTGTTCTCAGCGGCCTATTTAGCTCAATGTGTGTTGATATGTGTGTCCTGAAGTCCTCCCAGTTTGTTTGATGATTAACAAGCCAGGGTACTTGTTCTTTGTTGATGACGGATTCACTTAAAGTTAGTATGATAGCAGAGTGGTCTCCTGACAAGTCGGCACTTCCACTTACATGTGCACAGTTACTAGAAACACCTTTCAATACGAAGAAATCTATTATATCTGGTGTCTTTGTAACATCAGTGGGCCAATAGGTAGGCTCACCTGATGACATAAATTTGCAGTTGCCTTTTTGCCCGGCTTTAAAAAGCTCCCGTCCTTTAGCTGTTGTCAGCCTTGAACCCCAAAAGGTATGTTTTGCATTGAAGTCCCCTCCAATGATAAATCTTTTGCCGACCTGTGCGAACAGTTTTGTGTAATCAGCTTCCTTCAGGTTATGCCTTGGTGGACAGTAGATTGCAGAGATGTTACACTCCTTACCTTTTAGCGAAATACTGACTGAGGTAACTTGCATGGTTTCATCTTCTATCTTGGAATGCACATAATGTTTAATTGAATTTTTAATCAAAACTGCTGAGCCCCCTCTAGCTTTATTAGCAGGATGAAGAGCGTGGTAAATAAGATAACCCCTGATGTGCAAATAGCTCTGCTTGGTGAAGTGAGGTTCTGATATCAAGCAAATGTCAATCTTGGAGTTAAAAAGGAATGCTTCAAGTTCAGGAACGTGATTCATGAGTCCATTGGCATTCCAGGTTGCAATACGAAAGGTTTGATGCTCCATAACGTACTATAGGTTTAGCGCTGCTTAGATAAGCTTTTTTCTAGCTTTTCCATTCGCACCAGCATAGCATTATTCGTGGCATTTTGTCGTTCCATGAATTTGAGTAGTTTCCCAAGAGCTTCCTCTACAGTTGGAGTCTTATTGAGAGTAGGTACTTTCAGTTCCCTCACGTTTCCATCTTGTTTCCCTGCCACAACACTTGCATAAGACACCGATGCTCTCCTGGTCTGGGGAGCCTTGGTGTTACTACTTTTTGTCGGTTGGGTAGTCTTATTTGGGTTTCTAGATTGGTTTCTAATTTTTTGGAGCTCCTTTGCAATTTCACAGCCTCTGTAATTAGCTGGATGGTGCTTCCCGCAATTAACGCATTTAGGGGTCGAGTCGAGGGGTGACTTACAATCGCTAGATAAGTGTTTTCCTGCACACCTGACGCAGCGTGGCTCTTTTTCGCAGAAGGATTTTGTGTGTAGGTACCCTTGACACTTCTTGCATTGTGGTATCTGGCGTCCTGATTTTCTGAGGGGTTCAATACGTACAACCAGATTTAGGATTGTTTTGATGTTATAAATTTTCTCCAGGACTTCTGAGTTGTCAAACGCCAGCATGAATAATGGGAGATCACGGAAGGTTACAGTTTTTGCCCCCTGTTCTCCATTTCTGACTATTTTTTTCAGATTTATAGCGTCTATTACCTTTAAGCCTTGCTTTCGGAGATCACCCATTATATCTTCCGTCTGGCATGTTTGGTGTAGACCTCTGGCTACCACTTTAATGGCCCGCGTGTTTTTATTTTCATAGCTGAACCAATGAAAATTGTTTTCTTTTAGCTTCAGCGATACAAGACGGTAGATATCTCCATCCGGCACATTTACCTTCCATTGATCATTGTTTAGGATTAAAATTATTAAAACTAGTTTTTAATTAAAATTAGTTTGAGATTAAAATCATAATCACAAGTATGATTGTGATTTTAATCATACTCACGAGTATGATTAAAATCACAATCATACTTGTGATTATGATTTTAATCTTATTCTTAATCACAGGAAAAAATTCGTATGATTAAAAATCCTAATCATATTCATGAGTAAGATTTTGCCCACCTCTGGGGAGAAGGAGGCGGGGGATATAAATGTGTGAGGCCCGCCTATATTGAGGCCGCATATTGAACCCAGCCCACGCACAGCCCACGCGTGGGAGATTCTGTGACACAGTTGCGGCGGGCCTCATATTAACATCTTTCGATCATGAGCGGACTGGGCAAATGTGGGTGGTTGATGGGGAGGAGGAGGGAGTTGTCCGCTCTCCGTTCTCCCTGTTCTTAAAATTGGAATTGTGGGTGAAGGTCAGTGATAAGGAGGAAAGCGGGCAGATTTGGGTGGTATATGAGGGGGGGGGAGTTGTCTCTAAATCCTTACGCTCTCTCTCTCCCTCTCCACCCCTCGCCGACCCTGCTTACATTCTGTCGAAAAAGCACCATATGAGAACGTAAACATTCTCACTTACCTCCAGGAATTCCGTTCATAACTCTTCCACAAGTTAATGACGTTAGTGACACAAGTTAGTACTTTCACAAGTTAATACTTCCACGAGTCGGTTAAAATGTTCTTTTATTAAAGAAAAACTCATAAGCCACATTCGAGGCAAAGGCAATTCATTAAGTGAACCGGAACAATTGAGAGAGGAACATATCTAGGAACGCGGTAGCGTTCCGCCCCGCCAAGCAAAGAAGTTGAGAAAACGAACGGTACCAAGTGTATGTTTACCGGACGTCACGAAACGCGTTTTCGAGGTATCCATATCTCGGCTCCTATTTGACCGATCAACTTGATTTTGGTGTGGGTCTTCTTTGAGTGTATATTAGAAAGCCCTGAAAGTTTCAAATCGATAGGTCTAAAGGGAGCCGAGCTACATAACTTCAAAAACCCGGTTTTACTGCCTTAGATTGTTCTTCTCCTTCTTCTTCTCCTTCTTCTTCTCCTTGTTCAGACAGGCAAGGCTGGAGCCTCTCCATAGAATAGTTTCCGGATGTAAACTGAGTTAACGGATGTAGACGTATCATGTGGTGTAGACGTTGATTGAACCAATATTTGAAATCTGAATGCGTTCGAATGGAACATGAGGTCACGAGGCATGGCTGGAATTGAGAATGCTGCATCGATTGTCGCTACCGACAATGCTGTGTCGGTACCGTTATTTTGTAGAAACGACAGTAAAACGGTTAATTATCTATCAGGGGCAAAAAAGGGTTGAGTTGATTAAACAGAGGAAGCGGGCCCTCGTAGGGTGAGGGTGGCAAATATTGTTTCACCCCGTGCAGATTGGTTGAGGGAGGTCCCTCGAGCGCGAGGAAAGGATCAGACCCCTGTTCCCGTATTCCCTTTGCAATCCTTCTTTATTTTAGGGAGCTTGTAGGGGCCTTCCGCCGGTACCACTCATCCTTCCCGTGGGACATTTCCCAAGAGGGTGCTGTCTGAGGAGCGCCCTGGACCGGCGAGGCTACGCCCTCGACCGCGGGTTTTCGTTCGCTCTGAGAAACCGCCGTTGACGGTCGATCATTTTCGCCGGAGGGTTTAATCAACTCCGACCGTTTGGGAGGAATAGCGTTGAGGTTTGAGGGCTTTATTGGAGTGCAAACGCGTATTCTAATCAGCGGGGATCGGCGGATGGCGGCAGAGGGAGATTAAAGACGTCGTCCCTGGAAACGTTTAATTGCTCTCTCTGTATTATTCACAGCTTCTGACTAAACAAAAAAAAAAAAAAACAAAAAAAAAAAAAAAAAACGGTGAAAGAAAGGAAAAAACAGGTTGTCCGAAATGGAATTATTTAGTGAGTCGGCCTCGTCGGAAAATTGGCCCCGTCCCTATCCGAAAGAGTTCCCTTTTGAAAGTCCGCGATACCAGGAGAAAAGGCGGTTTTCAACCCTCGGGACGCGTCGCTGTGTCAAAAATGTCTTCTACGGAAAGTAAACCCTCGTGGTGAAGAGGAAGTGTTGTAATCATGGGATCTAAAGGATCAGGAGATGAAAAGAAGAAGCAAACCGGTAGAGGGTAACGAGATTGTGGGTTCAGCCGTTGTTGGCTCAAACTGTCATCTCTACCTTCCGTCGAGGGATACCGGGCACTTGAGCTTTGAGCGCTAGATATTCGCGTTCTTATTATAACTTTTTATGTTCTTGTTTTTTATTCTACTTCAAGAAAAGTCATACTTGATATCTTATTATAGTAACTACGTAATTTCATTGTTTTAAAGATCAGGGAAGCAATAACCGCCTACGAGCAGAGGTTTCGCGTTACAAGACGCGAGTGAAGCTTGGAGGAAATTACGTATGTTCAACGAACAAAGCACCGTACAGAAATACGTCGTGGTTTTCCTTTGTCGGAAACCGTTTCAATCCGATTTCACCGCAGACTGATGATCTTCATGAAAATTAGTTGTGGCAATTGAGATCCCAAGCTTTGCCACGTGCTCAACGTGGCACCTACAAGGACGTAATCGTCCAAATGAAGGAAACTCTCCCCTTCAGAATCAACAACAGCTCACTCGGATTATCTCCATAATGCGGCGATTTTACATGTAATCAGAGGTCAAAAACTGCTGGACCTACTTGACACTTGTTGTTGAGTGGAGCGACAAGGGCCAGGAAAACCATCTTCGGGGGTACATAAGGGGTATTCACGGTCGGGGCGTTGTCCACGTGTTAACGAGTTAAATGTGTTAAACTGGTTAAACGTGGAGACAATCGATCGCTAAGATGTTATCAAAGTGCGTTATCAGCTGTGTTAAGTTAACTGAGTCCGAGTTGTGGTAAACGAAGACAGCAAGTATGTTATCTATGTTATCAGTATTCTGACGAAGATTCAAAATAGTGGAAACGGTATAGGCATAGGTATAGTTTGAAGTTTTTTGACATTTTATGTCTTTACTCTGGCACATAACTCGAAAAGCGTCACACGAAATCGTTACGAAAATTTCTGATGATTTTCGCTTACAACCGATTCGTTGCTACGGAACTTTATCTTCGCCAGTTATCATCGTACAAAAATCGTTAACCACTCGTTGGATAGCTCTCGATTTACCTAACCGTATTACGTTAACCACTGCGGAGTGCGTGGCCGACAAGCTGCGGTATGAGCGTGATTGTTTAAATAATTGTTTACACACAGGTGATCATTCTCAATCATTTATATTGTCAACACGAATGCAACCTTCATAATTTAAAGTATAATTCAGAGGCCCCTGAATCCATTCTTTGAAGACATAAAATGTCCCAATGTGTTGCAGACTCGTATGCAAGCATTTTTCAATTTTTTAAAACTAATTTTAGCCCTTCAAAATCGAAAAAACTTCACTTTTCAGATTTCATAACGAAATGTGGGACGACAACATGGATACCGATGATACGGAAATATGTACCTAACTGTTGCGATAATTTGTTGTGACGCGGTGATTATATAAGATTCAGATTGGTTACAATTCCTCGTTTCCAAGATTCAATTGTTGAATAATTACTGGATGAACAAATTTGCAGCCCCACTATTTTAGTAGTTTTTTGAAGTTTTTGTAGTAGTTTGAAGTTGTTTTTCGTTGTGACCCGTTTGAAGGATGGACGGGGAGTTGAAATCAACACCGTACCTGGACATCAAAACAACTTCAAGATCTTGGAAACTTTCAGATTTCCTCCTCGTCATCAGTGGATTCGGAGTTGATGAGTTTAACTATTGTTCTTGTAACAATTTCGCCAACTTGTCTTTGTTTTTGGCTCTTCTTCGGCGTTTTTGTAAATTAAAATTCACGAAATTTGTACATTTAATGTAAACAAACGTCAAATAATATAACCTAAGCGGGAAAGTAGCAAAATACCGAGGACGTTGTTGTTGTTTTTTTATATTTTATCTCAATTTTATGTCAACGCCTTCTTCTTCTTTACATTTTCACTCGGAAATCCACCAACTGCTAGCACTTGAAAATATAATCATACCACCACTACCACCAGGAGATTCGTGATAACACGTTACCACACCGAGGGTGCCTCATGATTTGTCTGAGGACGAAGTTTTCTACATAGCACGTATAACTCGGCAAGCTCAACCGTGAATACCCCTATAATCTAGTTTTATCGCTCTCCTCGAAACAGTATACCATTAAACACCTTAGATACCATTAAACAGCAACGGGCAATAGTACCGGCCCTATTTTTCTTACACAATGCTTACACATTGTTTCTTACACATTTTCTAATTTCAATGCTAAGAAATTAAAAATAAAATGAGGGATTTAGAAACTTAATGAGGGATTTTCTTTCCTTTCTTTTTTTTACTACAGACACGAAACACATATTTATATGAGACACATCCATGTATCGATTTATCTGCATGTTGTGTAGATATTCAACATCAGTTTACTAATGTTTCCTCATAACACGAATAAACAACGACCGACGTATCCTTAGGGCTTAAACATTAAGCAGCCTAGGGCCGGGATCAGCTGAGTGGGTCCTAAAGCTAATTTCAATGATAAACGTGGCTAAACCATGCTCCATGAGTAGAGAAATTTAGCCGTATAACGGAGGAAGAACGGGGGTCCATGGGGGCACAGCCCCCCCCCCCCCCTCCATAGGTGAGGCTACCCTGTCAAGTTTTTTTCCAAGTGTTCGAGGTGAATCGAGATCTTTTCGAAAGTCTTTTTTATACCAGATGAACTTCTCGATTCGATTAGCGATCAACTTTTCTCGACATCGCATTTTGATTTTTCCGAAGGGTTTTTTTTTCAAATTTGTACCTATAGCTCTAACGACATCAAAAAGCCACTTCTTTCGTGTTTTTACGACGTTTTTGAGCAGAGGATTGGCTTTGTGGAAGGTCAAAGTCCTTCCATATGAACATCTCAATTCGATTTGAAATCATCTTTTCCCGTGTTTTTCGACGTTTTCGAGTCAAATCGAGTCCGAACACTTCCGTAGTCCTGGAGGTTGGAGGTCCCTGATTTCTACCACCTCACAAAATTGTATCTACCCCTTTTCTGACCTCCCAAGGGCTTTGAGTTGCCACACTGTCATATTTCCCCTACCGGTGTTTTCGGGCTGTCGCCGCCTCCTTTGGAAACACGGCTTTTCCACGAACATTACCATTTCGTCAGAGAAATGAATTGAACGTTCCCCTAAGCTTCATAAGAGCAAAAACGAAGCCCAATCTCATTCCTTTAGTTCCGCTCCAAAAGCCCCCCACCGTTGTTATGATACCCTTGTAACATCTCCGTCCCACTCGTGGTGTGACGCCAACCCTCTTCACAACGCAGGTGGTTATTGTCTTATAAGACTTCACGAGAACTCCCTTGTGGAACGACATAAGTAGTTACTTTTGTCGCTTAGTGATGTGTTTTATTAAAGTATAGAACTGGAACCACTTCGAAAAAAAAACCCTATTTCCAACCTCCCAACAATCTCAGCGGGAGCTAAAATCTCCACTCACCAACTGATTGTTTGTTTTTTTTTTTCATATGTTTTACATAACATTCAGCCATGTTACAATGTTAAATTATATTTACAACTTACATGGAGAAAAGAAAAAAAAACTATATATAATCAATAAAAACAAAACATAATAATTCCACTTCCTGGTAGGAGCATCTCACCGAATACAAATACTACTCAAAGTACGATATTACTTAAATTTATAAATGAATATATCTCTTGCCAGACTTCCACTTTTCTTACGGCCAACAGAGTCGCATAACTGAACGGGTTACACACCAACGGGTGAACATGGCGGAACATGATTTCCCTGTTCTGAGCGTAAAGAGGACACACCATGATGACATGCTCCGCATCGCCATATGGCTCTCCACAGTCACACGCAGGGTCTTCTCTTTTACTGATTTTGTGTAGGTATGCTGGACATACAACGTGATTCGCTCTCAGACGGTATAAAATGCGAATAAACCTTTTTTCTTTTTCGATATGTTTAAACCAAGGTACGGTACGAATGCTTGGATTAATACTTTTGAAAAACAAACCCTTGCTTCCTTTTTCAAACACTGCCTGCCACTCACATACCTTTTGAGCTTTCGAAATAGCATAATACTCTCCCTTAGGTAGCTTACATACAGTGACGGTACCGTCATTAGCGGCACTTTTCGCCGCCATGTCCACTCTTTCGTTATGTACCAAGCCGACATGAGATCGGACCCACACAAAATGATTGTTTGTTCGACTTGGATTGGTGGAGATTTATGAGTTTACCGTGGTTAAGTGAACGTCAGCTGTTGAATCCACTTCAAATTCCACAATCGTAATATTCGTTCGTTAATGGAAAGTAAACGACAGCTGCCAAAAAATCTACTGGGGAAGGGAGGGAGTAATAGTTCAGTAACCATTTGTAGTTTCAGTCAGCTGTTCCTATAGATAAATATTTACCTGGAGTTCCACCGTTTGAATCACGCTCTTGTTGATGACTTTCTATGGCTCATTACACGACTACGGACGATTACTAGTAGCGATTCTTCTACATTTTGGGATTCTTCGTAGCTTAGCATTTGGTTTCTTAGGGCAAAGCGCATTTAGTGCCTTTAGCAAAGTCCTTGGAAATGTCCTCGTTTTATGGTGTCGTTTCAGTTTAGAGTTAAGAGAGATATCCACCGCAATTAGTGGCCTGAAAGCTGTGAGTTGCCGCGAGAATTCCCCCACCCTTCGCGGTTCGACGATATTATAGCACCATTTAAATCGGGCGCCGCCACATAAATCAGCTCTTGACAGACGCCTCGACTGTCCTCAACAAGGTTCTGATTGGACGTGCTTTGATTTCCTTTCCTTCCTCCCTCATTGGTCGGAATTAATTTATTAATTGAGGTTTTCGGTTGGGAGGTGGATAGGTTTGTGGATTAGGAGGGAGAGGTTTTAGAAGTAAGTGAGTAAGTGGTTTGCTCGTTAAGTGTACTGCCATTTCAAAAATGTGTGTAGTTTTTGTGAATTTGATCGATTTCGTTTGGGCTATCGAGAAGCAGAGCTAAATGTGAACGAAGTTATGAATTAGCACAGAATAATATAATCGACAATATATTTGAACATGAATTCAAAATAATTATTATCGTCCCCCGAATGTATTTTCTCGTAAGACCAAATTACTCCAGCAGCAACAATAAGGGTATTCATATTAGAAGTGTTAAATGGCGTACTTTAGGCCACATAACCACCAGCCAAGCCGCATTGAAGGCAGCCTTTCCGGTAATAGCATCACAGAATGTGATGGACAGCAATAATGCCCTGGACAACATATCAGACAGGAATAGTGACACCTTGATATGGGATATGAGATCCACAAGCCAGAAGTATGCGAAAATATTCACAAAAACCCCTCATATGCAGCTACTACAGACCTACTCAACCTCAGCCACACCAGGCTAAGGATATCGGTAGGTCTACTGACTGGACACTGGTGACTCCGAAAGCATCCCGGATCGGGATAACCGAGGACAGTAAGTGCCAATTTTGCCTCGAAGAGAAAGAGACTGCAGAGCACGCCCTACTCCACTATTAGGGACTGCCTGGGGTAATGGAAAACCTGGCCTAAAAAACTATATGAGGGATATTAATAGCGTCCTGAAGTTTCTAAAACAAGTGGAGCTCTCAGAGGAATCATTTACAGGGAGGGCACAACCGATCTAAATAGGTCGGATTGCTACACTTATAATAAGTCTCCCAATATCTTATCAGATAAGATTGTTGAAAAATCGTTGTCCAAGGGTCTCTAGTATCGATGTTACAACCAAAACTACTTAGAAAACAATACTCGAGACATCCAGTTTGCTATGTATAGTATACTCACATGTGAATACTCGGACGGGAACTATAAGTTTTGGGTTACTCGGATCATAGTGAACGAACTTCAAAAGAACGGCGATTGAGGGAGCGTCTTCTCGCAAGCTCATGTTCCTGTAGTATCATTTGGCCCATTTGTGAAACTCTGAAAATAAAACGGTGAACTCCGATGCGGAATGGAAGAACTACTTGGAGATAAGACGGATTCAATTCTCCATCCCTTCTCTCAGTGTACACACTGTCCACATTTGCCTTTAAACCTCACACGTTCCAAGTGTGGCATATCAAAGATACTGCTAATAATATGAGGTGGGTCCTTATCTAGCCAATCGTTCTTTCCTGAAAGACGATAGACAGTCGTTTGATGAGTCCCTACTTGCAGACGAACCCACGAGCCTGTCAAACAATGTTAGCAATACATTCATCGTGGACGAGTCACCTGCTAGTCACCGAATTGAAGACCACTCATGTTTGAAAACAGCAGTTGGGACTCTCATAGTATTAAGAGTAAAGATGGGGAAAATATGTCATTTCGTTTGGCAAAATATGTCAAAAAGTATATGTCATTGATTCGGCCGAAATATGTCTTGAATTTCCCTCTTCCCAAGACCCGCTGCCTTTCGTACACTTCGGCGGTTCTCGCTGTTGGCCATAATCAATATTGTCACTTACGAAAGAACTGTCTACAAAGAACTGTTTCTCGAATTTTGTTTTTCCTCTTTCCCCAGAAACCTCCGACTGTTTTTCATAGATCCGGTCCGAAGGTTGAATTCAACCGGAACGTCAGAACGTATCGATGATTGCGGACGTTGTTTTCTTCGAATATTTAGAACAGTTAGTGAACGAAGATGCCGTAAAATATCTCAGATGGCTAAGGAGAAGAAGAAGACGAAGAAGCAAAAAATGAAAAGCCATCGTCACAGATAAGGTGGGAAAACCGATAGGGTGTTATGGCGGGGCTGAGAGACGGTCGAGGGTGTGACAGGCAATTCCGGCTTTTCCCTCCTGTGAAAAGATCAACCCCGCGGGCCCCTGTCCACACATGCACTCATCATATTGGCGTACCAATACTCACCTATATTTCGCTCTGACTGCCGAAGGGTTGAGCTCTTCTAGAACCCGGGGATTTGTCATCAGTTCGCTGGAGATAGGGTTAGGGCGAACGAGGTACGAGGTCAAGTAGATCATATATGACATAATATTATACTACCCGGAGGGGGAGGCAGCCACATTACATTTTCCGGTCGTCCAGATCTTTTAGGGTCTCGACTACTCGTCCAATTTTTCGACTAGTCCGATACACGCATATATCGTTTTTGGAATCGTAAAACTCCGTTCGAGCAGAATCGGTCACCTTGTCCTGCTTCGTTTTTTTTTTTTTTTTTTTTTTAAATTTAACAATTGACAGAACTTTTCAGTAATACATTTTACTCTATAGTTAAGTTAATAAAATTTATTGTACTTAGTACGGATAAATGTTATATTTAATATAACATTTATCCGTACTAAGTACAATGGCACGAGGGACAAGGTTTCTACCCAGTAGTAGTCCTTGTAAAATATTATAAATAGAGTTCATAATATGAACATATTATGTTCATAAATTTTTGTAAAATAGTATAGGTTTATCACATGTTATTATTATATATATGTAGAAGACATGGTAGAGAACACTACACTACTCTTAACACAGTTCCTTTATTCGGAGACACTTGAGACACAGTCAAACACAGATGGACGCGTGAGCACACTTCTCCTTGGGCGTTGCTACTCCCGTAATGGCGTATCACCACGAAGCTCCCTTTCAGTTGACAACCGCTTCCGCCTGGAGCGCTGCATGCCATCGTGGTGCATCACGGGAAATAGCCTGTCCAATCCGAGCGGCTCGATCCAGCCATGGGCGCCTTTTTGATTATTTGAAATAGGTAGGTAGTAATATTCGGGCAACGAAACGGCCTTCCTGATGAAAAGGGCGCCTCGACCTTCACCTAGGGCAAGAAAAAAAAACGGGTCTGCGAGTAGTATCTGAAAACAACCACTCGTCCAATCCTGACAAAAATAGAGGTTCGACAAGGTTACCATAAACCAGTAACATGAAACGAAAATTGCACATACCTAATATGGGAAGCAATGGCACAGAGCAAAATACGAGTAACCAAATGGTAATTAATCTCAAGTTCAGGGCTAGGTATTAAATCGTTTGTATAACAAAAAGGTATACAACAGGTTACACAATGTCATGCTGTGAGTACAGAACACACTGTACAACGAAGGAATCATCTGATCTACTGTTAGCTTGTGGAACCATAGACTGATAGCCTGTGGAGTCATAGACTGATACCCCACTTGAGTGACGCACCATGTTGTAACATGTACCATAGCGCCATGAATTTTACCTTCATTGCACTGTATTTCACCTTCATTGCACCGTATTTCACCTTCATTGCCAACCCGGCTCAGGCAAACAAGCTGGCAGGGCAAATGATGCCATCACACTATCATTACCCTAGTGGACGCATCCAACTGGGTTCAAGCTGATGATCATTACCCTATCATTACCCTAGTGGACGCATCCAACTGGGTTCAAGCCAATGATCATCTTTGTGGAACCCGCAGGTTCATTAAAACTCCTCAACGGGACTTGTTTTCCTATCATTACTGGCAAGTGACGCATCCTTCCAGTTCAAGTCAACAACCCATTAAGAACCGACTACTCTCTGAATTAAGCACATCCTGCAATGTGGCACACCTGAGCAGCAAAAATAGAAGCATCAGAATCCAGTATAGGCGTCCCCATACTCGTTCTTCGCCTTACTTCCGCTGGAGTGCAATGGCCAGTGACACAGTACACGAACATGTGCCTCAAACGAGAGCTCGTCAAATAAATGCCATGGACTTTTCAATATTACCGGCCCTCAGGCCAACTTAGGTTACTTAGCAACCGAATTCCATTTCCAATGGAGGGTACCTTTAGGCCTCTTATCATAGTAGGTCTGCGATTCTAGCCAAATATCATTATCAACTTCTGCTGAGTAATACAGCTGATCAACAATAATTTGACAGGTACGTATCCCAAAAACATGAAAATACGATATTGATCTCAACTATGTGTCCCAATACTGTACCGTATTGACTATGATGAAAATCAACAAGCTGTTATTGGTGTAACCAAACATATCAACGATTTCGTCCTAGGATGGACAGTAGGATTGATAAGCAACAAGACAGAAAGAAAAAAAATAATAAAACTTACTCATACAAACCCAAGTAGTTCAGCATGCCCAGTATCAAAGTTTGACCATAGTTATCGTGAACTGAAATTAGTATTCAGTTTCCATATCACATATTCCTTCCGTGATAGAATTTCTTATAATGTTCCAAAACATGATTGACTGGGTGCAAACTCTGAACTAAAGCTGAAAGAATAAGTAATGGTTAGGATCATAACATCCTACCCTAGCTCTGGCCATGCTCCCAAAACACGATTTACCACGTTTTACCTTACTTAGGGTTTTAATAACCTTGGAGGTAGTCGCGAACCTCCTTTGCTTGGACCGCAAGGAATTTCAGGAATGACCAAAATAAATTAAAAGGAACGCAATTTAATTTTAAAACGTTAGAAAAACATAATAGAAAACTGTAAAAGTGTGTTTTACCGAACAGTCAAATAGAATTGAACAGCACATACAAACATCAGATTATTTTCACTTTCCATGTTAGTAAAAGTCAGTGCTTGGTATCGCCAGGAGAACCTGTAATGATTAAAGACCAAGTTACATTTCAGAACACAAGTTTCATTTGGTTTGACAAAGGTTCGGGGTCAACATAGGTATAGCGAAGACTCTTAGTGAGAACACATTCTCAGCCCAAGGCACAGTGAAATAAAATGAACAAACTTCAGTTTTGTTCTAGCAAAACTGAGCGCTCTCCTTCAGATTCAGGGCCTGAATCGTTCAGTTCTGGAAATAAATCAGAATCAGGTACCTTGCGAACACGATCATGTGCATATTTGTACACTCTGTTACCGGTGAGAGATTTGACAAGGTATCTATCACCATCAAGGACTTCTTGAATCTTAAAGACACCTCGAAGTTTAGGGTCAAGTTTGGTTTGATTCCTTGGTTCGTTCTGCAACAACACCAAATCACCTGGCGAAAGTAACTTAACCTTAGCCTTAGTTTTGTCAAATCTGGTTTTATCATAGGCAGCAGCCTTAATAATGTTTCGTGCAGCTGCCTCACGTACAAGATCAATATCAACATCGGAGTTACCAAGGAACTCCTCTCTGGGTGTTACCATACCTAAGGGTTTTGAAACTTTACCTAGCATCATTTCTAGAGGAGAGGATCTAGTGATCCTGTTCACGGTTGAATTCATAGCTAACTGAATATCCTGTAAAGCATCCTGCCACGTCCGTTCACCCAACTCAGTGGCAGTTAACATATTCTGTAACACTGACATAATTCGCTCACACTGCCCGTTGGCTCTCGCTGAACCAGTAGCAATGAGATGTAAATCAATTTGAAACCTGTTACAAAAAATTTGAAAATCCTTACTTGAAAAACACCTACCTTGATCAGCTATTAGCCTGGTAGGAGGGCCAAATAAAGAAATAGCTGAACGAAGGGACTTGATAGCACTGACTGAATCCAATTTAAAAGTATGGCAGAGTAGTACAAATTTTGTGAAGGAGTCGATAAGAACGATGCAATACTCCTTAGAGTCATTTTTACCACTCAACTTTCCACTTATATCCATGTGGATAGTATGCCACGGTATGGGTACTTTTGGAATCGGGTGTAAGGCTATGGCTTTCTTTCCAGATGGAGTTTTAGCTACCTTACAAGTCAAACAGTTGTCTGTAAATTTGCGTACGAATTTAGCCATATTACGAAACCAATAATAATCTGAAATCTTTTCAAGGGTTTTTTCATATCCAAGGTGCATCAGAGAATCATGGACGTTGTGAACAACTGCGTATTTGTATGCATGTGGTACAATTGGTACACAACGGACACGGTAACCTCTTTGAATATTTCTGCAGAGGACACCTGACCTTATTTCATAGGTTTTAAGAATATCGTCAGAGAGTTGTTTACTTTTTACCTTCTCCAACAATTCTCTGATTTCTGGGTCCTGTTGCTGGCTGAGTAATATCCAGTCGTCTGATAGCGTAGTTAAATTTACAATCATGTCACTACGAACAAGGGATGTGGGGCGTTGTGATTTACCCTCGTGATGTTGAGTCTGAACCTGGTAGGTTTTGTTCAACGCTGAAGGACAGCAGGACTCAGGATTACTAGTATCATCTACTAAATTGATAGAATCAATGGGTTCATTAGATGAAATAGATTCTTCGTTATCGCCAATTAATTCGGCAATAGCGACTTGATTGGTATTGCTCGAAATTGGATGTCTGAAAAGGTAGTCAGCATGTTGAAGCTGATTGGCTGGGCGATATATTATTTTAAAATCAAAGGACTGCAAAAAAACTCCACCATCTGTGGATTCGGGGATTTAAATTCTGTTTCAGGTATGTTTCCTTCAACGAATGACAATCAGTAGCTACAGTGAAGTTGATGTTTTGAAGCAATGTTCTAAAATGATAAATTGATTTAACGACTGCCATAGTTTCCAACTCATAGCTGTGATAGCGGGATTCAGTCGGAGTGGTGCGTTGACTGTAATAGGCAATAACACGAGGTTTTTTATCGAATATGTGTAACAAAATTCCAGCATAACCTAGTGAACAGGCGTCGCAATGGAGTTCCACAGGAAATTTAGGATTGAAAATGGTCAAAACTGGTTCAGTTGTCAAATGAGATATTAGCCTTTTTCGAGCATCCTCATGTTCAGGCAGCCAGATTAAATTAGTCTTTGAGCCCAACAGTCTGTACAAAGGGGCCGCAATTACAGAAAACTGTGGAATGAATTGGCGAAAGTAGGATGCTAGCCCTAAAAATCGACGAAGTGACGATACAGTTGATGGTGGTGCTAGTGAAATTAGAGCATCAATTTTCCTTGTGTTAGGGCGAACTTCCCCATCACAAACATCATATCCAAGATATTGTACCTTCCTAACAACAAATTCGCATTTTGATGGATTCAGTGAAAATCCAGCATTTGTCAGTACTTCCAATACATGATCCAATCTCTCTAGAGCTTCAGGGACAGTTGAAGCTTTCACACAAATGTCGTCCATGAATACAAGGACATAATCGTGGGTTAGTGGTCCCAGTGCATTCATGACAGCCCTAGTGAACACCGAAGGACAATTTCGCAAGCCAAAGGGCATCTTTAGAAATTCCATTTGGCGTTCGGGTGTCACAAAAGAGGTATACTCGACAGAATCTGGATGTACCGCAATATTGTAAAACCCGCTAGCCATATCGAGTAAGCTATAATATTTTGCTCCTGCAAGTCTATTAATCTGGTCCTGAATTAATGGAAAAGGCTGGTGCTCAGCGATCGTATTGGAATTTAAAAGTCTACAATCGACCGTCATCCTAATATTGCCATTCTTCTTAGGGACTAAGAGGATAGGACTTGCATATGGGGAGCTACTGGGTCGCACTATGCCTGCCTTTTCTAACTCAGCTATATGCTCACGAACAAAGCGTTTTTGAATTTCAGACAATGGATATGGACGGCGGTTAACTATTTTGCTAGGATCTTTCAGTCTGATTTGTAATTGCACAGTTTTTACGGTCGTGCGCGGAAAGCCCTCCGTAAAAAAATCTCGGTATTTTGATAAAATAGTTAACAGGTCTGATTTTAACTCTGGATCAATTTCTGTGCGAATATTATTAAAATCGTATGAATTTATGGTCCCTATTTGAAAAGAAGAACTTGGGTCCTTATTGATTTCAATTAATTTATGGGGTTGCTCGTCAACATTTGATTTGGAGTTCTCATTATTTTTCTGGAGAAGTTTAATTTTATTTTCAAGTGACTTAGAAAGTTGCAGGTCAATAGGCAAGAATGTGCACGAATCAGAAGTTAAAATTACTTTCAACCCTAACGCCAATATTTCCTTACCTATAATAATATCAAATGGGATCATATTATTGGGTACAACATGGAAACAAACATTCAATTCTAGGTCATTAATGAAGACTTCAGAGATGAGTTGACAGTTACTTGTAACTTGAGATGCGCCAATTCCTTTGAGAATGACAGGAATTTCAAAAACAGGTCCAGAAAAATTCCTCCTCATGCTTTCACGCATAAGTGAGCACTCAGCTCCAGAATCGAAATTGAAAAGGAAACGCTCACCTTTGTGTGTTAAATACCCAGGGGGGTTTGTGGAGCAAAGGTTGATCCTCTTCATCTTTGGTCTGTTGGTAACAGCATTCCGGTTCGGGCATTGGGCCTTGAGGTGAGTTGTAGACCCACAGACAAAGCATTCTCGAGTTGTAGTCGCAGAGGCCGCAGCACTGGAGTTCGCTGATGGTTTGAAAGCCGCTGATGTCCCAGGCTTTCCGTACTCGGGTTTGCGCGTGGACTCCGATGATTTGTGACCATAAAAAGAGGAAGAATGATTGTTGCGTGATGGTACAGTATGTAGGGATGTGACTTCAGAGGGGTGTGACCTTTTGAATTTTTTGAAATCGGTGCGCGGGTTATAAATAGGTGGAGGACGTTTTCCAAATGAAGTAGCTCTGAGTTCTTTTACGAAGTTTTCTCTTGAGGTCATTTCAGTAGTAAATGCTAGGCGCTTTATCCTAGGATCGTATTTGGAGAGGCATGATAAAACAATACCAATGGAAATTTGCTCAATGGATTTATCCTTGAGTTGGGCCATCAGAGTGTTGAGCATTTTTGTAGCAAAAGGCACAAGATTTTCATTTTCCCTTGGGGTCTTATCCAATTGTGAGTAAATTACTGACGCAATAGTGTCTGTGATGTCGAATTGGGCAAGAAACAGCGATTGAAAATCATCCCATGTCATAGAAGGGAAGGCGATCTGTGACAACCAACGCGAAGCCGAACCCTTCAGGGATTTGCCAAGAATTAAAATTAAATCACTGCCAGAACATGGATGGTCAGTAAGGCACATAGAAACGGTAGAGACCCATGACCTTGGATCTGCGCCTTCAGATTCGGGGTTAAACTCGGGTAGAGTAATATTATGAACCTTGGGTTGGATTTGTGGCAATTTAGAGACCAATTTGTCAAGAAACGCTTGGAGTTGATGCCCTTGACTTTTCAAAATGTCCTCAATGATTCGAGTCGAGTCCGAATTTTCTTGGATTTGTGGCCGATCACTTGTGGGAGAGGGGGCTTCAGAGCGAGTGTAGTACGAATAATCTGAATATCGAGATGAAGGTGCCTTTGAATTGTCGAGAGGATTAAAATAGTATGACTCACCATATGAAGGCCCTTCAACGCTTGGGGGTCTGGCGTCATCTTGGTCGCCTCCGCGATCGTAGTTCCGACGATTCACACGAAGATTCGCACGGTTCTCGCTCTCTCGATCCTCGTCTTCTGATGTAGAAGACATGGTAGAGAACACTACACTACTCTTAACACAGTTCCTTTATTCGGAGACACTTGAGACACAGTCAAACACAGATGGACGCGTGAGCACACTTCTCCTTGGGCGTTGCTACTCCCGTAATGGCGTATCACCACGAAGCTCCCTTTCAGTTGACAACCGCTTCCGCCTGGAGCGCTGCATGCCATCGTGGTGCATCACGGGAAATAGCCTGTCCAATCCGAGCGGCTCGATCCAGCCATGGGCGCCTTTTTGATTATTTGAAATAGGTAGGTAGTAATATTCGGGCAACGAAATATATATATATTTTAAATCACAGTTAGTAATCGAAGAGGACAAAGTGGATCGTTGGACCTTAGATTTTTCTTTTTAGGTGGGTGTCATGAGAAGATCAACTGGTCTTTTTCTCTTGAGCCGTCTACCAGGTCGTCGAGCCAATAGGCGATCATTAAATCCATGGAAAGTAGGATTTGGGTGGTCTGAGAGGGCTTCATACTACTCCTCCCCTTTCTTGTGGTTGATTGACCCAAATTCCGCAATTTTTGCACAACGCTAACTGGGCAAAGCGCTCGATTTTCTGAATGTACGTATCTTGAAACATAAACCCTCAAATGTGGGGGGGGGGGGGGGTTTCATGGTCGATTCCAATGGTTCATTGTTGAAGATATAGTGCCCCGTACATCTCGTAGTGGTCTGCCTCAAAAGCTCTATTTCTGAACATCTCTAATTGATATGCTTCTGTAGCTCTAGGCAGTTCCATAGCTAGGAATCCCCAGACCGTAATGGAGGCCCCCGCAAATTCTATTCTCATCGGATTGTGTTTTCCCATCAAGTCTGCTACCAAAGAGATTGCAACCTGATTGTCTCCCCTGCTATTCAGCGCGGCAGGCAGTGCGAGGGCATTTTCACCACCATTCAGGATTTACTCGTATCCTGCATGCAGCTTGAAGTAGGTGACATAGGTACAACATGTCTGGCATGGACAGGGGGAGACCTAATAACCTTTCAATGAAACATCGTAGCAACTTCTCAGCCTCTTAGAACTCTCTGAAACCCTTCACTTGCGCCGCATAGCCCATTACTGCTCTTGCAGTGCCGTTAAGAACCTGTAGCTTGGCTTCGAACGGAATGTTTTCGGACAATATGTTCCGCCTAGTGCTGATCAGGCTATTCTGAGCTGAACGACCGATGTTTTCGTTGAAATTCAGGCTGGGTTTCAGCAAGACCTCGAGGTATTTGTACTCTGACGCCACCTGTATTTCTTCTCCTCCAATTGTCCAATCTTCACTCCACTTTCCTGCCACCTTTTTTGAAATTCATAATATTCGGTTTCGTGAGATTTATTAAGCTGTTTCTATCCTCCTATTGGTCATTATTGAGAATGATATACCAAAACGAAGATTTCAAATCGACCCATTCAGATCTCTTGCAAGGGCTCTTCAATGGTCGAGTCGACTCTAAAACAAAACCAAATCGAAAAATGTTTATTACCAGTCAAATTGAACTATTCATCTGGCATGGAAAGGCTTGAAAAAGAACGAGCAACTTCGACATTAGGTGAACGAATCGGGTGTCACAATTTCTTACGAAATTACAACCACTCACACGCGTAGCCAACCATTTTGGTTTATTATCTTCGATAATGAACCATTGGAATCGCCCAAAGAAAAAAAATTTTTAACCCCCCCTCAAAATTTGTTGGTTTACGTTTCAAGATACGTAGATTCAGAAAATCGAATAAAAAAAACTCTGCAAATTCTTGACACAACGGTTCATTATCTTCTTTGTACAGATCACCCTTCTGTCTAGATCACTAGGTCTAAATGTCTAGATCCTAAATGTTAGATTAATTATTATTATCAATTATCACTAATTATTAACAATTTTATCAAGTACCTACCTAGTGAAAATTATTATAATTTATTGTTAGGTATTAATAATTTGTATTTATTATTAATTATGATTAATTAATACGATATAATTCTGGGGTTTTTAATACTACGTCGGTAATAATTTTTCTATAAAAGAAGTACCTACCAACAAACATTCGAAATTACCTTCATTACCGTAGCACGAAACGCACCTCAGAACAACAAACTCGACATCACTTAAGCCATATGATGTTCCAAAGAGCTTGTTAGTATGAAAATGGACCTGTATTTCAACAGTTTGATTCACGATCGGGTTGTGAGGCACAATCTTTGAGCCCTCATTGTGAACGAACGGCTGGTCGTACAAAGCTGCGGATGGTCTTAAAAAATTCTACGGAACAAACTCTATCGAAATATGAAATGAAAAACATACCGTTATATATGAATTTTTTGAGATATGGAATTTTATAAATTTAAAAATTCGTTTTGAACCCCTTCCCCTTGACCTAGGGTTATGAAAAGTTTCGAGGACCATTGTGGGGTTGGTCGAAACCCATAAAAAAAATTTCGTAATTTTAACTCGACGCTAACTGGGCAAAGTGGCGCGGACGGCGGACGGCGTACGGCGTACGGCGTACGGCGTACGGCGGACGGCGTACGGCGTACGGCGGACGGCGTACGGCGTACGGCGGACGGACGGATTTTTTTTTATTCGATTTTCTGAATCTACGTATCTTGAAACGTAAACCAACAAATTTTGAGGGGGGGTTAAAAAAATTTTTGGTTTATTATCTTCGATAATGAACCATTGGAATCGCCCAAAGAAAAAAAACTCTGCAAATTCTTGACACAACGGTTCATTATCTTCCTTGTGCAGATCACCCTTCTGTCTAGATCACTAGGTCTAAATGTCAAGATCCTAAACGTTAGATTAATTATTATTATCAATTATCACTAATTATTAACAATTTTATCAAGTACCTAGTGAAAATTATTATAATTTATTGTTAGGTATTAATAATTTGTATTTATTATTAATAATAATTATTATTATTAATTATGATTAATTAATACGATATAATTCTGGGGTTTTCAATACTACGTCGGTAATAATTTTTTTATAAAAGAAGTACCTACCAACAAAGATTCGAAATTACCTTCATTTCCGTAGCACGAAACGCACCTCAGAACAACAAACTCGACATTACTTAAGCCATATGATGTTCCAAAGAGCTTGTTAGTATGAAAATGGACCTGTATTTCAACAATTTGATTCACGATCGTGTTGTGAGGCACAATCTTTGAGCCGTCATTGTGAACGAACGGCTGGTCGTACAAAGCTGCGGATGGTCTTAAAACATTCTACGGAACAAACTCTATCTAAATATGAAATAAAAAACATACCGTTCTATATAAATTTTTCGAGATATGGAATTTTCAAAATTTCAATATTCGTTTTGAACCCCTTCCCCTCGACCTAGGGTTATGAAACGTTTCGAGGATCATTGTGGGGCTGGTCCAAACCCAGAAACCAAATTTCGTAATTTTAGCTCAACGCTAACTGGGCAAAGTGGCGCGGACGGCGGACGGCGTACGGCGTACGGCGGACGGACGGATTTTTTTTTATTCAATTTTCTGAATCTACGTATCTTGAAACGTAAACCAACAAATTTTGAGGGGGGGTTAAAATTTTTTTTTCTTTGGGCGATTCCAATGGTTCATTATCGAAGATAATAAACCAAAAATTTTAACCCCCCCTCAAAATTTGTTGGTTTACGTTTCAAGATACGTAGATTCAGAAAATCGAATAAAAAAAAATCCGTCCGTCCGCCGTACGCCGTCCGCCGTCCGCGCCACTTTGCCCAGTTAGCGTTGAGTTAAAATTACGAAATTTGGTTTCTGGGTTTGGACCAGCCCCACAATGGTCCTCGAAACTTTTCATAACCCTAGGTCAAGGGGAAGGGGTTCAAAACGAATTTTGAAATTTTGAAAATTCCATATCTCGAAAAATTCCCATCAAACGGTATGTTTTTTATTTCATATTTAGATAGAGTTTGTTCCGTAGAATTTTTTAAGACCATCCGCAGCTGTGTACGACCAGCCGTTCGTTCACAATGACGGCTCAAAGATTGTGCCTCACAACGCGATCGTGTATCAAACTGTTGAAATACAGGTCCATTTTCATACTAACAAGCTCTTTGGAACATCATATGGCTTAAGTGATGTCGAGTTTGTTGTTCTGAGGTGCGTTTCGTGCTACGGAAATGAAGGTAATTTCGAATGTTTGTTGGTAGGTACTTCTTTTATAGAAAAATAATTTTTCTAATAATAATTTATAATTATTATTACCGACGTAGTATTAAAAACCCCCGAATTATATCGTATTAATTAATCATAATTAATAATAATTATTATTAATAATAAATACGAATTATTAATACCTAACAATAAATTATTATAATTTTCACTAGGTACTTGATAAAATTGTTAATAATTAGTGATAATTGATAATAATAATAATTATTATCAATAATTATAATGATGTCTAGATCCTAAATATTAGATTAATTATTAATCTAACATTTAGAATCTAGACATTTAGACCTAGTGATCTAGACAGAAGGGTGATCTGTACAAAGAAGATAATGAACCGTTGTGTCAAGAATTTGCAGAGTTTTTCTTTGGGCGATTCCAATGGTTCATTATCGAAGATAATAAACCAAAATCCGTCCGTCCGCCGTACGCCGTCCGCCGTCCGCGCCACTTTGCCCAGTTAGCGTTGAGTTAAAATTACGAAATTTTTTTTATGGGTTTCGACCAACCCCACAATGGTCCTCGAAACTTTTCATAACCCTAGGTCAAGGGGAAGGGGTTCAAAACGAATTTTGAAATTTTGAAAATTTCATATCTCGAAAAATTCATATAGAACGGTGTGTTTTTTATTTCATATTTAGATAGAGTTGGTTCCGTAGAATTTTTTAAGACCATCCGCAGCTTTGTACGACCAGCCGTTCGTTCACAATGAAGGCTCAAAGATTGTGCCTCACTACAGGATCGTGAATCAAACTGTTGAAATACAGGTCCATTTTCATACTAACAAGCTCTTTGGAACATCATATGGCTTAAGTGATGTCGAGTTTGTTGTTCTGAGGTGCGTTAATTAATTAATCATAATTAATAATTATTATTATTAATAGTAAATACGAATTATTAATACCTAACAATAAATTATAATAATTTTCACTAGGTACTTGATAAAATTGTTAATAATTAGTGATAATTGATAATAATAATTAATCTAACATTTAGGATCTAGACATTTAGACCTAGTGATCTAGACAGAAGGGTGATCTGTACAAAGAAGATAATGAACCGTTGTGTCAAGAATTTTGGTTTATTATCTTCGATAATGAACCATTGGAATCGCCCAAAGAAAAAAAATTTTTAACCCCCCCTCAAAATTTGTTGGTTTACGTTTCAAGATACGTAGATTCAGAAAATCGAATAAAAAAAATCCGTCCGTCCGCCGTACGCCGTCTGCCGTCCGCCGTACGCCGTCCGCGCCACTTTGCCCAGTTAACGTTGAGCTAAAATTACGAAATTTGGTTTCTGGGTTTGGACCAGCCCCACAATGATCCTCGAAACTTTTCATAACCCTAGGTCAAGGGGAGGGGGTTCAAAACGAATTTTAAAATTTTGAAAATTTCATATCTCGAAAAATTCATATAGAACGGTATGTTTTTTATTTCATTTATTTCATATTTAGATGGAGTTTGTTCCGTAGAATTTTTTAAGACCATCAGCAGCTTTGTACGACCAGCCGTTCGTTCACAATGACGGCTCAAAGATTGTGCCTCACTACAGGATCGTGAATCAAACTGTTGAAATACAGGTCCATTTTCATACTAACAAGCTCTTTGGAACATCATATGGCTTAAGTGATGTCGAGTTTGTTGTTCTGAGGTGCGTTTCGTGCTACGGAAATGAAGGTAATTTCGAATGTTTGTTGGTAGGTACTTCTTTTATAGAAAAATTATTACCGACGTAGTATTAAAAACCCCAGAATTAAATCGTATTAATTAATCATAATTAATAATAATTATTATTAATAATAAATACAAATTATTAATACCTAACAATAAATTATAATAATTTTCACTAGGTACTTGATAAAATTGTTAATAATTAGTGATAATTGATAATAATAATTAATCTAACATTTAGGATCTAGACATTTAGACCTAGTGATCTAGACAGAAGGGTGATCTGTACAAAGATGATAATGAACCGTTGTGTCAAGAATTTGCAGAGTTTTATTTAATAATATTGAACTCCACACACTAACGTCAGCACTGGAGAGTGGCGCTACAATAACAAAAAATACAGAAGTTCGAATCGGCAGAAATAAAAGGCCCACTCGAGGAACAAAACATTCGTCCATGTCGAGCCTGAAACCACTTTCACGCCTCGTTTATATGAGGAAGAAAGAAAACCCCATTAGTGCAGAGCGATTGTACAAAGTGATCGACAGGTATTACTTTTTTTTTTTTTTTTTGCGCACAACTGTCGAACTTGCAAATGTTTTTGCACGTCAATTTCATATAACTTTTTCCCTGGAGTTTACCAGAGCTCCTGTTCTCTTCCTCCGGCCTTTAATGTTGCGATTGGCCCAATTTTCCGGCTCTCCAATTCAGTTAGAAGCCACAAAATGGTCCAATTTTGAGGTCATAAAGAAACCTCGTGATGTGGACGAGGAACTGAAATTCAATAGGATTGATGATCCTTAAAACGAAATTTCACTTCAGACGATAAAGCAGAGTATAAGGGGTTCTCTCAATAAACTGAATCGTGAACAAAATAATATTTGGCTTTATATATATTATATCGATAATAATTATCGATAATAATTATCGATATAATATATGTAAAGCTCGACCAGTGTCGAACTTTAGATAGCTACCCCACCCCGCCGACGATTCTTATCTCTGTGATTCTCCTACTTTATCGACATGAGTCAGCAGTTGGTATCCGGACCGGAACTCGGACGGACGTTGTTATTTGAATAAGTTTTCACGCGATCAATATCACGTGTTTTTGATTTCTTCGTTTACAGGTACCTACCTATGTTTCATTTCGTATTTAAAGTGTGGTTATAATTTTCATGATTTTCTATTCTAGAAGTATTATCTATCATTTTATACTTATTGTTAAATAAACTTCGTTTACAGATGCAATCTGCGTGATTATTTCGAGTGAAAATCTTACAAATCAAAAACACGTGATATTGATCGCGTGAAAACTTATTCAAATAACAACGTCCGTCCGAGTTCCGGTCCGGATACCAACTGCTGACTCATGTCGATAAAGTAGGAGAATCACAGAGATAAGAATCGTCGGCGGGGTGGGGTAGCTATCTAAAGTTCGACACTGGTCGAGCTTTACATATATATAAAGCAAAATATTATTTTGTTCACGATTCAGTTTATTGAGAGAATCCCTTATACTCTGCTTTATCGTCTGAAGTGAAATTTCGTTTTAAGGATCATCAGTCCTATTGAATTTCAGTTCCTCGTCCACATCACGAGGTTTCTTTATGACCTCAAAATTGGACCATTTTGTGGCAAGTAGTCGAAAGTTCACCAGTGCACAATTATTGTGCACTGGTGAACTTTCGACTACTTGCCCGGGAGTTGTCACACATTCTATGGGCATCATACATGGAAAGGCTGTAAAGTTTAAATTACTGACGTAGAACTCTAGCACGTCTGTTCCCTACTTAATGGACATTGAAACTTTCCACGTAAAAATGTGTGATGATGAATAAACAATTAAATTACTATATTTAATAATTTAGTAATTTAATATTACTATATTTAATATTTTAATAAACAATGAAATTACTATAATTAATAATTTATTGTAATAGAGAAATTGTTAGGTATTGGTGAAAGAAATTAGATCGATTATTAACATCAAAAGCAATTGAACATAGATTGACAATCTCTCACAGTGATACAATATTGTTTGAATTTGGAGTTTTTGGGCTGCACCAAAGCTATGAAAGTGGCTTTGAGTTATCCATTCGGAAGAATACCATCTAGTAACTGTGGTCTATTGCAGACGGAGAAGTTTCCCCGAGGCTTTGTAGTACCATCGGAGGCCTGCTGTCCAGAAAATGACCGGCCGAGGGATAGACTGCCCCATTACGGATAAACAGGACCCTCAACCCCTCCTTCACTCACTGGTCTCTTCAACGAATCCTCTACTGATATTCACCACAGGCTGTAAGCTCGTTAGGAATGTAGCAGATATTCTCGCCGACCTTAAATGGCGAGGAGGTTCCGATAACCAATAACCCCATACCCGACTGTGCTCTTCAGGAGAACAGCCCGTTTCAATTCCTCCGGTCTCGATTCGGTCTGGTGTATAGAACACAAAGTGTCTTTCACAAGCTAGAATTAGACATCGTGAAATCGGCCAGTAGGTATTGAGGGTCCTTGTCGGTTTATCCAAAGGACGCTTTGGTCGTGGATGATGTTTCCGGGTTTCAAAAGCATTCAAAACACGCTGATTACCTGGTATCAAACCTAGATCATTCAATGTAATCGGTATTGGTATGAATCATCATTCATACGACGACTATTACTTGGTTGTTCTGTATCACAAGACCCGCATAAAACAAAATTTCCGTTTTGTTTCAGAAGCACGAGGCCCTAACTCCCCGATGATGCTGGAACACCAAACGATTGTCTCAGTTTCGCAAGATGAAGGAGCAGTGCTGGTCTGCATCGCCGTCGGATGCCCACAGCTTGACTACAGGTACGCAATTTGATTAGGCACCGGCAGTGTTCAATCTACGATTGTACTTCAATCCACGATGTACTTCAACTACCTGTAATAGTAAACAGTATAATACTGTATAATAATTATACAGGGTATCCAGATTATGATCCTAAAAACTTCACCCACGTGTCCTACAACTAATTGGCGACAAAATGCCTCTTAGAGTTTTTTTTTTTTTTTGAGGCTTCGTTTCCGAGTTGTTACGATTTTTTCTTGTTTTCGACCCAATGATGTCCCAAAAATGTTCCTTACTCCAAAGAGCCTTTAAAAAAATTGTTTTTCAAGATTTGACAAAATTTAATTTTCGAGATCATTTTTCACCCTTTAATTCCCTCTAAAAAATTATTGTTAGAAACGGATTAGATGGCAAATTTCATGTTCTTTCCAATGGTATCCTCAGGTTAGAAAATACTCCGAAAACTATGGAGTTAGGGCCATTTTTAGAAGATAAGGTCAAAATACGAAAAAATCTTATTAAAAGTTAAATAACTCGGAAACGAAGCCTCTAAAAAAAAACTCTTGGAGGCACTTTTGTCAGGAGACGTTGGATTTCGGCCGGTTGAGCCCGCCACTAGCGCTGCCTCGAGGCTTGGCCGTCAACCTCTGTTATCCCTATTATCTCCTGTTTTGCTTTCCTCATTTCCCGTCCTCCTGTTTTGCTTTCGTCATTTTTCGAGTCCTGTTTTCTCGTCATCTCCTGTTTTGCTGTCGTCATTTTACAGAGATTAATTTGAGTATTGAGCATGAGTGAATTTCGTTGTGAACAGTGTTCAAAAGTGTTCGCGAATCGGCGGTTGCTTTTGCAACTTGTACGTCGCAATCACCGACCGAGCAGTTTGATCTCTTCCAGCAACCTCTTCCCGTGTTACCACTGTAAGTTTGAAAGCAAATTCAAAAAAGCTCTTCAACGTCACATAGTTCGTCACAGCAAACCGCACAAACCACTACGTGAAAAGAAGTTGCACATTTGCCCCTTATGTCGCCTTTTCAAGTATGAGGTACGTAATGAAATGATGGAGCATTACGAGGAGGTTCACGAAGTTCCGCTCAGTAAGAGGATTGTTTCTTTCAAGACTTTGAGAAATGGAAGACCGGTATAGAAAGAGTTGACGTCTGCATATTTACGGTGTACTCCGTTAAGGAAAGAAAGCTTTGACATGCGTTATTATCGATGTTTTCGTGATGGAATTTATGATCCGAAAGGTAAGGGTCTAAAATCGAAAGGATCAATAAGAATTGGAGGAATGTGTCCTGAATCAATGAAGGTGGTGACAAAAAAAGAAACCAGAGTTGTTCAAATTACTTTCATTCCTAATCACGTCGGGCACACCGAAGAAGTGGGGCGTTTGAACTTTACCAAAGTAGAAAGAGCTGAAATCGCTGATAAGCTAGCTGAAACATCCCATATCAGGTCATTTTGGATCAGATGAGAACTTCCAAGCGAAATGAACTCCACAGAATTCACCTGACTACCCGGCAGGACATCGCAAATGTCCAGTCCACTCTCCTGCCTCCCCAATTAGGAAAAATCTCATTTTTTGGCAATTCATTTATTGACGAGGGGGTTTCACAATAAGTTTTCAAAATGAACATAGTCCACTACTGTTTTCTGAGATATGGGACGGTTGTAAATGATCTGAGAGTGTTACCATTCGATTCAGCGTAAAAGTGTGCATGAAGTGCGATATCAAACTAATTTTCATGGAGCAAGTCGGCTTTTGGTGGAAAACGTTGATTTTCACCTAAAACCCCACGTTTTTCAGGACGTCATTTTCTCCTCCAAATTACACTGTGAAAAGTTTTTTTCTTATACTGTTGGAAAGCTGAGATTCTGGGCAAGTTTTTCTTAATGAGTGCCCGCCGAATGACCTTCGTAATAACAAAGTGAACTACTAAAGAAAAAACGGTGATTTTAAGAAAATCTTCAAATTTTTAAATTTCGCCATTTTTTACCAGTTAAGCCAGACTAAAAAAAATCTAATTTTGTATCAAAGAGATAGGAAATTTAACGCTCTTTCCAACGGTATCCTCAGATTTTATTTTACATAATAATAAGACCTTCAGTAGTGACAGAAGAGTTTGTTGAAAAAGTTGAAGGGTTGATTCGGGAAGACCGCCGTTCGACGGTGGATGAACTCCAGACGGTGGATGAACATCGGATTTCTTCCTTTTCACTCTTCTGAAGGAACATCTCAGTGGAAAACGATTTTCTTCCGATGATGAAGTGAAGGACGCGGTCTACGAATGGGCGAGGACGATGGCGCGAGAGGAGTTCAACAGGGGCATTGAAAAACTGATCCCACGGCTCACTAAGTGTTTACACTTTACAAAGAAAGAATGGTGACTATGTGGAAAAATAGTTACATATCTACGTAACACTCCATGTAAATTTCAAAAATATATTCTCATTCCTCGATTTTGGTTTATTATCTTCGATAATGAACCATTGGAATCGCCCAAAGAAAAAAATTTTTTAACCCCCCCTCAAAATTTGTTGGTTTACGTTTCAAGACACGTAGATTCAGAAAATCGAATAAAAAAAAATCCGTCCGTACGCCGTACACCGTACGCCGTACGCCGTCCCCCGTACGCCGTCCGCCGTCCGCGCCACTTTGCCCAGTTAGCGTTGAGCTAAAATTACGAAATTTGGTTTCTGGGTTTGGACCAGCCCCACAATGATCCTCGAAACTTTTCATAACCCTAGGTCAAGGGGAAGGGGTTCAAAACGAAATTTAAAATTTCGACAATGTCATATCTCAAAATATTTAACTGAATCGTGTAATTTTGGTTTATTATCTTCGATAATGAACCATTGGAATCGCCCAAAGAAAAAATTTTTTCAACCCCCCCTCAAAATTTGTTGGTTTACGTTTCAAGATACGTAGATTCAGAAAATCGAATAAAAAAAACTCTGCAAATTCTTGACACAACGGTTCATTATCTTCTTTGTACAGATCACCCTTCTGTCTAGATCACTAGGTCTAAATGTCTAGATCCTAAATGTTAGATTAATTATTATTATCAATTATCACTAATTATTAACAATTTTATCAAGTACCTACCTAGTGAAAATTATTATAATTTATTGTTAGGTATTAATAATTTGTATTTATTATTAATTATGATTAATTAATACGATATAATTCTGGGGTTTTTAATACTACGTCGGTAATAATTTTTCTATAAAAGAAGTACCTACCAACAAACATTCGAAATTACCTTCATTACCGTAGCACGAAACGCACCTCAGAACAACAAACTCGACATCACTTAAGCCATATGATGTTCCAAAGAGCTTGTTAGTATGAAAATGGACCTGTATTTCAACAGTTTGATTCACGATCGGGTTGTGAGGCACAATCTTTGAGCCCTCATTGTGAACGAACGGCTGGTCGTACAAAGCTGCGGATGGTCTTAAAAAATTCTACGGAACAAACTCTATCGAAATATGAAATAAAAAACATACCGTTATATATGAATTTTTCGAGATATGGAATTTTCTAAATTTAAAAATTCGTTTTGAACCCCTTCCCCTTGACCTAGGGTTATGAAAAGTTTCGAGGACCATTGTGGGGTTGGTCGAAACCCATAAAAAAAATTTCGTAATTTTAACTCAACGCTAACTGGGCAAAGTGGCGCGGACGGCGTACGGCGGACGGCGTACGGCGGACGGACGGATTTTGGTTTATTATCTTCGATAATGAACCATTGGAATCGCCCAAAGAAAAAAAAATTTTAACCCCCCCTCAAAATTTGTTGGTTTACGTTTCAAGATACGTAGATTCAGAAAATCGAATAAAAAAAAATCCTTCCGTCCGCCGTACGCCGTCCGCCGTCCGCCGTACGCCGTCCGCCGTCCGCCGTCCGCGCCACTTTGCCCAGTTAGCGTTGAGTTAAAATTACCAAATTTTTTTTATGGGTTTCGACCAACCCCACAATGGTCCTCGAAACTTTTCATAACCCTTGGTCAAGGGGAAGGGGTTCAAAACGAATTTTGAAATTTTGAAAATTTCATATCTCGAAAAATTCATATAGAACGGTATGTTTTTTATTTCATATTTAGATAGAGTGTGATCCGTAGAATTTTTTAAGACCATCCGCAGCTTCGTACGACCAGCCGTTCGTTCACAATGAGGGCTCAAAGATTATGCCTCACAACACGATCGTGTATCAAACTGTTGAAATACAGGTCCATTTTCATACTAACAAGCTCTTTGGAACATCATATGGCTTAAGTGATGTCGAGTTTGTTGTTCTGAAGTGCGTTTCGTGCTACGGAAATGAAGGTAATTTCGAATGTTTGTTGGTAGGTACTTCTTTTATAGAAAAATTATTACCGACGTAGTATTAAAAACCCCAGAATTATATCGTATTAATTAATCATAATTAATAATAATTATTATTATTATTAATAAATACGAATTATTAATACCTAACAATAAATTATAATAATTTTCACTAGGTACCTACTTGATAAAATTGTTAATAATTAGTGATAATTGATAATAATAATTAATCTAACATTTAGGATCTAGACATTTAGACCTAGTGATCTAGACAGAAGGATGATCTGTACAATGAAGATAATGAACCGTTGTGTCAAGAATTTGCAGAGTTTTTTTTTATTCGATTTTCTGAATCTACGTATCTTGAAACGTAAACCAGCAAATTTTGAGGGGGGGTTAAAAAGATTTTTTCTTTGGGCGATTCCAATGGTTCATTATCGAAGTCAAAACGAAATTTAAAATTTCGACAATGTCATATCTCAAAATATTTAACTGAATCGTGTAATTTTGGTTTATTATCTTCGATAATGAACCATTGGAATCGCCCAAAGAAAAAAATTTTTTAACCCCCCCTCAAAATTTGTTGGTTTACGTTTCAAGATACGTAGATTCAGAAAATCGAATAAAAAAAAATCCGTCCGTCCGCCGTACGCCGTCCCCCGTACGCCGTCCGCCGTCCCCCGTCCGCCGTCCGCCGTCCGTGCCACTTTGCCCAGTTAGCGTTGAGTTAAAATTACGAAATTCGGTTTCTGGGTTCGGACCAGCCCCACAATGGTCCTCGAAACTTTTCATAACCCTAGGTCAAGGGGAAGGGGTTCAAAACGAAATTTAAAATTTCGACAATGTCATATCTCAAAATATTTAACTGAAACGTTTGATTTTCAGTTCACTTTTGAATGACCTGAAAAATTACGAATCTTTTAAGACCAATTGGATTTTTCTGCGACCAGCCGTTCGTTCACAGTGAGCGCGCAAAGGTTTAGGAAAAACACTAATCTTTCGCGTCGAAAACGGCCGTTATGTGACCCAACCCTCAGACGCCCAGAATAAAACTACCTTTTGTCATCTTCCCGGTAAACTACAGTCTAGAAATTTTAACCGTGAGTCGGGGATAGACCACATTGCAATATTTACTCGGTTTCTCATCTGTACAATTGTTTAAATAATACCTTTTTGTAATAATACAAATTAAATTTTGATGATGAGCTATTGACTTGAAATTTTAAAAATAGGTCAGAACTGGATCACAGAACTGGATTCACTCGGTTTCTTGTCTGTAAAATTGTTTAAATAATACCTATTTGTTTAAACAAATTAAATTTTGATGATGAGCTAGATACTTGAAATTTTAAATATAGGTCAGAAATGGATGACATTTCATTATTCACTCGGTTTGTATGACATGGTATGAGTATGGTATGGTATATTATTGTATGTATGATTTGGTATAATACAGTATGGTATGATAGGAAAGAAATTCGTATGGTATGGTATGAGTACGGTGAGAATATGGTATGGTGCCGATTTGCAATACAGTCTGGTATAGACAGAAGGGTGATCTGCACAAGGAAGATAATAAACCGTTGTGTCAAGAATTTGCAGAGTTTTTTCATCTTCCCGGTAAACTACAGTCTAAAAATTTTAACCGTGTGTCGGGGATAGACCACATTGCAATATTCACCCGGTTTCTCATCTGTAAAATTGTTTAAATAATACCTATTTGTTTAAACAAATTAAATTTTGATGATGAGCTAGATACTTGAAATTTTAAATATAGGTCAGAAATGGATCACAATGCAATATTCACCCGGTTTCTCATCTGTAAAATTGTTTAAATAATACCTATTTGTTTAAACAAATTAAATTTTGATGATGAGCTAGATACTTGAAATTTTAAATATAGGTCAGAAATGGATCACAATGCAATATTCACTCGGTTTCTTGTCTGTAAAATTGTTTAAATAATACCTATTTGTTTAAACAAATTAAATTTTGATGATGAGCTAGATCAGGGATGGCCAACTGGCGGCCCGCGGGCCGCTTGCGGCCCGCGGTTGTGTTTTATGCGGCCCCCGAACAACTTTTTAAAAGTATTACGGTAGACATTTTTTAACAGAAATATAAAATACAAAATTTTCTGCAAGAGTCCAGGTTAAGTTCAAATTGTATATTGAACATTAAAGTATGTTCAATATCCATAGCATTTGTTTATACATTAATTTATATAGCCTAAATTTCCCTTTAAGTTCTTGTGCGGCCCCTGCTTTTAGCGAAAGTATGGAAGTGGCCCTTTGGGCAAAAGAAGTTGGCCATCCCTGAGCTAGATACTTGAAATTTTAAATATAGGTCAGAAATGGATGACATTTCAATATTCACTCGGTTTGTATGACATGGTATGAGTAGGTATGTTATGGTATATTATTGTATGTATGATTTGGTATAATACAGTATGGTATGATAGGAAAGAAATTCGTATGGTATGGTATGAGTACGGTGAGAATATGGTATGGTGCCGATTTGCAACACAGTCTTGTATTATTTCATATTTAGATAGAGTTTATTTCTTGGAATTTTTTAAGACCATCCACAGCTTTGTACGACCAGCCGTTCGTTCACAATCAAACTTGAACTGGCGAAAAAAAAGAGGCTGGATTGTACCATAATTTTGAAATTCTTTCATGAAAGACATTCGTATGGTATTTTAAATTTAATTTGGATGATGAGCTAGAGTTTCATCTAACAGTTTGTTAATTAGATTAGGGTGATCTGCTCAAAGAAGATAATAAACCGTTGTGTCAAGAATTTGCAGAGTTTTTCACAGTTGTTGTGACCTTACTGATGGGGCGTTTCTCCGGATCACCACTGTGAGTTGGATGGGTCGTGGTTGGTTCATATTTATGTATATACATTGTAAATATTATTATCAATTCTAGAATTATCAATAGCAAATCAATCATCTTTTATTTTGAAAATTAGTATTTATTTTTGAAAATTTGTATTTATTTTAGTTACTTTGCATTTGTTTCATTCATATTTGTCTGCGAGGATTCGACTCCTCCTCTAAGCACAAGCTCTGCTTAAAGAGGAGAGTAGCATTAAATAGCACTAAACATTATGTATTTTATGTATTGTATTTTTAAAATAAATGCATTTAAAAAATAAAAAAATAAAAATAAATAAAAAAAAAACCTTTCCGAACATCCCTCGTATGTATGTCATTCCAGACGATAACTCTCGATAGAATTTAGATGAAAAGTTCAAATTTGCACAAAAAAACTGTCTTGGCAATCGACTGGTTAAGTTCGTAGATGGGCAGAATCGGGGCACTCTAAGGGGGGTTTTGGGGAGTTTAGGGGGGGGGGGGGAATTCCTCATAAATTCCCAAAATGAAACATTCTGACAAGTGACACCTCATTTCAAAGGTTTTTTTAAATGCTGAACACGATGGTGACTTCAGAATTCCGTTCTCAAACTGGAGCACTTTGAAGATGAAGAAACGTGGTTGTTGCTTGATATGATCTTCATGGTTAGTCTGCTTCAACCTGATGACGGAATGGGATAACGCAACTCTGACTTCACCGTCGTGCTTAGAGTTGTAATGTTGTAAATCGAAAAGCTGAGGGGGGTTTGGGTGATGAGAGGGGGGGGGGGTGTTCATTCAAAAAATGAGAGTTCCACCCACCGCTAAAGAACAAAAGCGACGAAAAAGGCCCTAAAATAACGATAGCTCGAAAGAAAATACATCGACAGATAATTGGAAGAGGATGAATAAATAAAAAACTTGGCCTCAAGCCTGGATAAAGGGGCAATAATACCTTCCAGAGGGCCCGCAGAAAAAAAAAACTCGGGAACTGAGTGACTTTTTTTTTCGTGGTCGTATTTATCTAATTACCTGGCAACCTCACCGCTACGGAGTCTTTTAATTACGGAAACCTCAGAAAACCTTCTCGTTTCATACAGAAAGAACTTTGATTAAAACCAAATCCGAGCGCGGGTATTTCTCCCGCCAATTCAAGACGGCTGTGGCAGTGAGTTCACACGTGGGATTCTCAGCAATTTTTGTTAAGAAAATGAATTCAATCTAACGTTGCAAATCAACACGAAGTTGGTGTAAGTACAAAATGTGGTGTGCAGTTTCAGAAAAACCCAATCACAAAAACAAACATGTGTATGGGTGACGAAAGTGTGTGCAACGTCAAGGCTCCACTTTCCATTATTCCACTTGTGATTGGCTCAGGTTCTCAGTATTTTATAAAATCTTACATTAAGCTCAATGCGTGAAAGCCGTCGTACCAGTTTAAATCGCATTAATTGCATTAATCATACCCTGTTGTCCTACCATCTCCAGGAATGCACCAGAAAATACCATTGAACGTATAATACATATTATGGGAAAACGGCATTTAAACAGTTTATATCGATGTATTCTTAAAAATAAACAACTTATTCGATAAATCAATACTTTCATATTAGCGAATTGTTGAAGAAAAGGAAGCTAACTATAATAATAATATAATAATAACTAACAATAATAATAATTATTGTATTGTATTGTGTATAATATAATAATATTATAATTATTGTTGTCAGTCCACAATTTTAAAAATTATTTTTAAAATTGTGGACTGACACCATTACAATAATTGTTCTCAGTCCTCAATTTTTAAAACTCAAATTTCCGAGATATTGTCATACCAAAATCCGTTCCAGACCATCCTGAATTCAGTGCCAAAAGACACCACAAATGATATCTATACATATATTTATTTTTGTATGTGTCATTCCAACGATAACTCTCGATAGAATTGAGATAAAAGTTCAAAAAAATTTGCTCAAAAAATGAAGGGGGGTTTCGGGGAGTTCTGGGGGGGGGGGAAGAATTACCGATAAATCCCCAAAATAAAACAGTCTGACAAGTGACACATCATTTTTTTAAAGGTTTTATTTTACTCTGTATCCGATGGTGAAATCAGAATTGCGATATCTTAAACTGGAGCACTTTGAAGATGAGGAAACTTGGTTGTTACTTGAGATGTCCTTAATGGATCATTTGCTCTAATCTGATAACGGAATGAGATATCGCAATTCTGACATCACCACCGTGTTCAGCGTTGAAAAATCTATAACTGTGGTGTAACTCGGCAAAAAATGGATACAAAATTTGTTATAAAACCAATAAAATAGAGACATTTTACACAAAACCAGTCATATTTTCGAAAATTCGCTTGTATAGCCATGCTGCATATCTGTGGACTTTTTAAAAATGTCTTACAAGATATTATTACGTGATCTCATTTGTCGCAAATCCAGCTCGAAGGACCAATTTGATGAAAGAGGCCCAGCGCTTAGATGGAGGGATTTTACAAATTTAGTCAGAGATTGAATTTCACTGTTGCAGTAGCGGAGGGTGGGAGGCGGGTGTGTCGTGGTGGCCATGCCCCCCCCCCCCTTGATGCAAAAAAAATCGGCAATATTATAGTAGTTGTCTGGGCGTAACCCAGCATTATTGCCCCAACGGCCACAAACGTTTCGGCAGGATATCTCGATTTTTAAGAGGGTGACCCCTCAAAATTTTGAGGGGTTGCTAATAGGTCCATACACGCTAAAATGCAACGGAAAGATTTGATCTGTCAAATCCAATCCATATGTCTATGGTTAGGTTAGGTTATGAACTGCATGCCCTCTCACCATCCTAATAAAAGTATGGATCCGTCCCTGGTCACTGTTGGGAAGCGACCATCCCTCATGGAAACTAAAACTCTTGATACGATTACCTACTTGCTTCTCAAAACTCAAAAGTAGTGGCTATAATGTTATTTCACTGCTACGTTGATATAAGTACAACTTGCACTTTGTAATGTATTACGTTGATATAAGTACAAACCAATTATTTCAGTTGGGTTTAGTGAAGAGCAAATGGTGAATCTGCATAAATTGGAAATTACAATGTAACTCTAAATTTGATAATTTGGCTGAGTGACTTTGCATAGATAATTTTAAACGCTTTTCAAACCGTCCAGCTTTGATTAATTACCGTAAACCTTTGGATAGGGGGTTTTCATTTTAACAAGCTCTTCAGGCCTCGATGATTCTCCGTTCCCGCTGAAAGCCTCAAATCAACTCTGTAATGTGAAACCCCTTAATGGTCCTCACCGCATTATCGCTCCGCCGGAGGGCAAAACTTATTCCATTAATCCCCAATTAAAAGATACGTGGTTGTACGTCAGCAAGTCCCACAATTTCCCCGTGTTTATTACCGTTTCTGCCTCTGAAACAATAACCCTAATTAGGATTTAGGAGTGAGGAGTGGGCAGGGAGTCCTAGGGCTTTCCAGAGGGGCAAATGCAACCGGTTTCGGGTACAGTCCGCACACAAGTTTCGTTGGCGTGAGGGTTTTCCCTTACTTAGTTTAGGAGTTTCGGGGGTCTGGGTTATCCATTGTAACTTGGATCCCTTCCTGGAGCTGATTCTACACATATATATTGCAGAGTTATCATGTACCTACCTACAGGCGGAATGCTGATCTTCAACAAAACCAGGGGTATTTTTGGTTTGAGTTCAGAAGCCCGAAATAATAACTTTTTCAATTATTTGAATCTACAATGGAAGACGCATCTTCATATTTAGCAGAACTTTCATTATCTGAAGAATCCACAAGGTTTTTAGAAAGGTTACCAATTAGTATACAAACAAGCTACTGATAAGCTATTATAAGCCACAAACTCTGTCTACAAGTAGGTACATGTTTCCGGAATTCCTATAACTTACTGAACTCCTAGCAAAATGGATCTAAAATTCTTTACACGTCACTTAAGTTGAGTTGTGTCCCGTAAAAACCCGCATTGCTCGTTCCATAAATTTTGTTGATATTTCAGTTATTTTCCAACTTTGTTCACCTAATACAATATCCCAAGTTTCATTCAAAATCATCCTGCACCTGCAAACATGGAAAACCTTTTGCGCGTGCGCAGAGTAAAGGTTTTTTTCGTCGTCCGGGGAGGAAATATCCAAGATCCTGGAGTGGACTGCACTTCCTGGTTGTACGGGACTTCACTAAGGCCTCACCTACCTGTCGTTGGAACTCAGCATGGAACCTTACTTGGGCTTTGCAACATCCAGTCAACCATCACTTTCGGTGTCATATTGAGTGACGGTTTGTCTAATGCGTTTTGTAGCCAGCTCCTTCACACCGTCCGTTTTTTGCGTCTGAGGAATGTGTCGTGCAGATCATTTTATACATCCAGGCAGCTGCGGCACGATGCACCTTTCCCAAAGCAGTCCATGTCCTGAGAAGAACTGAGTTAAGAAAATTTCTTAACTATTTAATAGTTAGGTAAGTCTTCGTAGTTCTGATACTGTCCTCTAGGCGCATGCAATGCAAAGTGCTCCTCTACACTGCGCAGCTTTCACGCAGTGTAAAGTATTGGATGAACTGAACAGTGAGTTAAGGCACCAACATTCGTTCGATTTGTCGTTCAAAAATTGGGAGTCTGCTGCATGATGCTATACATCTCGTGAAGTTGAAGAATTGGATGGGTGGAAAGGAGTAATAAGGTTGAGTTTAATCACCTGACGATTTCCACCAAAGGTTTTTCCAGTTACATTGTACCCATGAATCATCATTACCACGAACAAATTATTTCATCAACGTGATTCAGAAGCCTTTCGGGATTTATTTAAATTGACAGCCGTTCGAACCGAAATTATACCTAATATTTTATATAATATAATATATTATATTATATTATTATTATATTATAACTAAACTTGTAGGTCGAGTTAGTATTGGTCGGGTTTACGTCCTCGAAAATGGAATCGCGTGAGAATGATAAGATACACGCTGTAAAGTAGTCTCAGGATTAGTCAACGAAACAATTGCGTCGGTAAATCGATGGTTTATTTGGAAATATAACTGGAAAATATAGGAACTTGGGGAGCACGAAGTTATACTGGTAAGAGTCGAGGACTTTTTTTTTTTTTTTTTTTTTTTTTTTCATGCGTTTATTCAGATAATATAACAACTAGTTACATTGATAAATCAGGTAACTATCTAGCTATTTAGTTCACAAATGTTAACACTTTTTGCGGTGAGAGCTCATTAACTTTTACCGCACTTGAACTGCACGTCACTCATTGTCAGCACAGAAGGTCCAGGGGCTTGGTTCTCTTCAGGCGTCGAATTTGTTGTGAGTTGTCTAGTAGCTGGATAGCAGCCGGATTTGGATGTTTAAGAAGCCTGCGCTCATATCCCATAGCTAGCTTCTTTATGAAATCGGTGACTGTCTCCACTTGGAGGTCTTTGTGGAGGTCATCATTCCTTACATACCAAGGAGCGTTTACTATGCTCCTCAGAACCTTATTCTGAAATGTTTGTATAATTTTGATATTCGTCTTAGCTGTGCAACCCCACAGCTGGATGCCATAGGTCCAAATGGGCATTAGCACTGTCTTGTACAAGAGTACTTTATTGTGGATATTGAGTTGTGAACATCGTCCCATGAGCCAGTAAAGTTTCCTGAACTTGATGGATAGTTCTTCCTTTTTTTTTCTTAACGTGTTCTTTCCATTTTAACTTGGCATCTAATGTCATGCCTAGGTATTTTGCTGAATTTCCATATGGTATGATATTCCGATTTATTACCAGAGGGATTGGTGTAATCTTTTTATTCGTGAAGTTGACATGTGTTGATTTTGTTTCATTGAGTTTCATCCGCCACTTCTTCGTCCATTCATGTACAGCAACGGTGGCTTCTTGGAGTTAAAGTCGAGGACTGACTGAATGGGCGTTTGGTGGGGAGACAAACATGGCGTCACACGACGCAGTTCTGGAATAATGGGAACTAGGGAAGTTGTGGTGCAGTGGCCTGAGGTCTCCAGAGGTGAGCTCTGGAGGCCGAACACACGCAATATTCTGATGAAGCGGCCTTATTTGTCTTTTGTGCTCGCCCCACTTCCGCCTTTCCGTTTCTCGAAGTCCTGTTCCGATGATAATAACGTCAGTCAGATGAAGTAGATGAGTAAACTACATAGTTGCAGGTGATTTCAACGTTCGAATTGCCTCCGAACAAAGTTTCATCTCGTCACATGGAATAAATTTTGGAAATTTTGAGCTGGATCGTGTTTCAAGGGATGAAAAACTGAATTCTCGTGGTGGAAAACTGCTGAACTTATGTGAGGATTTGGGATTGGTGATCCTTAACGGACGTTCTCGTGGTGATTCGGAGGGTCATTATACATTCGTATCTAGTCAAGGGGCCTCGGTGTGTGACTTGATTTGTGCTTCGCTTGGTGCGTTACAGGGCATAGTCGACTTTGCGGTTTTGGAGAAGAATTACTCAGACCATATGCCTCTTGCATTCTCGGTTTTGGGCGAAGTTGAGGAGCATCTGACGCCACTGTTGCCTCGTCTGAGGTGGAATCCGAGGCGCAGGGAGACATACAACCAGCACTTGAGGAATGAAGTCCCTCGACTCTTGCAGCTCACTGAAGACGCAGACTGGCTGGTGCACGAAATCGTGAGGTCCATCCGTGACTGGGCCGGGGCCGAGAGTGGTGACGCTTCACCTGGAAGGAATCCTTGGTACGATTGGGAGTGTATCAGTGCAAGGAAAAAATCTATGAACTTGTTAAGGCTGCACAGAAAGACAAGCTCAGATGAGGTTAGGGATAGATACGCAGAGGCCAATAGGACATACAAGAAACTATTGGCGCGCAAAGAAAAAGAGTTCTTTATGGGTATATCGATGAAGTTCAAGATGGTCGCCAACAGCAAGGCGTTTTGGCAGCTGGTAAGCGTTTTTAAGAAAAGAGCTCAGCGTCCAAGACCGGCTGTGTTGGCCTCCGATTGGATGACATACTTCAATGCTCTTTTGAATGCTCAAGAATCAAATGAACTGATGCTGTTTGTGGAGCCCAATTCTTACTGTCCCATGCTTGATGATGACTTTACAATTGCCGAACTGGACCGAGCCCTAGGTGCTGTTAAAGACAACAAGGCCCCAGGGTCTGACGGGGTACCTTTTGAATTTTATAAGTACGTGAGTTTTGAGTTTCAAGGGGTGCTGTTGCGGCTTTTTAATGGCATTCTCAACTCCGGGTGTGTTCCTGACTCATTCAAGGAGGCCATTATTTTTCCTCTTCTCAAAAAGGGTGACCCTTCGATTGTATCCAACTATAGAGGGCTATCATTCATCAATTGTTTGGCAAAAATATTAGCATGCGCGCTATCAAACCGCTTACTGGCTTATGTAGACCAAAACTCCATTTTGTCAGAGTGCCAATCTGGTTTCAGAAGAGGATACTCCACGGTCGACTCAATCTTTACTCTCACATGCCTGGTTGAGCTGACTCTATGCCGTCCACGTGGCAAAGTCTACGCGTTTTTTGTAGACCTTAGTGCGGCTTTTGATCGTGTGAATAGAAACTTTTTGTTCTGTAAGCTGTTCAGTCTGGGATTATCGCCAAAATTTATAGCCGTGATTCGCAGTTATTACTCCGATTCCAGGTCTTCAGTTTGGACTGTCGATGGGAAAACAGAGTCATTCCCAGTGGCGAGTGGTGTAAAGCAGGGATGTCCACTAAGCTCTCTTTTGTTCACACTCTTTATTAATGATCTAGCGGTTGAGCTAACTAATGGAGTAGCGGTCGGCGAAACAGTTGTCAAGATCCTCCTCTACGCCGACGACTTGGTGATTTTGTCAGAAGACCCCATGGAGCTACAAGAGAACATTGATGTCCTGAAGTCCTATTGTGACCAATGGGGACTAAAAGTCAATATGGAAAAATCCAAGGCAATGATTTTCCAGAAAGGAGGAAGACGCAGGGCAACTGAAAAATGGACGTATGGCAATGAGGTTGTGACCATAGTAAATGAATACTGCTACCTGGGTGTCACGCTGACTCCACGTATTTCTTTTTCAAAGCACTTGAAGCTGAAAGTTGGATCAGCGAAAAATGCAATGAATTATGTGTGGAGAGATGCATTTGGGAATCCTAGGATCCCTTTAACTGCTAAGATGCAGGTTTTTGAAGCTATTGTCCGAGCCATTTTGTGTTATTCAGCCCAGGTTTGGGGTTTTCGAGAGTATGGCTGTGTTGATGGCGTTCAGTTGCTGCTCATTAAGAAACTTTTCCGCCTCCCGATGCATGCCCCAAATTATATTGCATACCTTGAGACAGAATTGAACCCACTCTCGGTGTTCACCCTGCAACTGCACTTGAACTACATAGCGAAGGTAGCAAAGATGCCAAGTTCTCGCTTACCAAGGATCGTTGCTAAAGAGGTCGCGAGTGCAGGGGTGTTTTGGGCTCAGCAGTGGGGAGACCTTGTTACAAAATATGGCATTGCCAACAACTTAAGCTCATTCGATGGCTCGCTTCTTAAAGCTGACGCGGACAGAATTTTGGCCAACTTAATTGATGACAAGAGAGCAAGTTACCGGGAAAGAGCAGAGACTTCCAATTCTTATACGCTATACCGAGAACTGGACCCTAATGTGAAACCTGCCAGCCTACTCAGACCTTCAAATCACCCAATGAGCACACTCAGATGGCTATTCAAACTGCGCTCTGAGGTATTAAATCTGAATTTCAAACCATACCTCGACACCCATTCTTCAGCAGAACAGTGTTCAATGTGCAATCGGAGAGAGTTTGAGAGCACCTTCCACTTTTTGTGCACGTGCCCGGTGCTGGCAGAGTTCAGGAGGACTGCATTTCAGAGGGGTGTATTGGAGTGTGAAGAAGCGGTGCGCTACCTTAACAGTCCACAAGATTGGGGAAGAGTCATCCGTTTCTGTACCTCAGCGTGGCCATACAGAAGGATGCTCGTCACGGAATACAACTTCTGATAACAATGAACCTGATCCACATGTGCAAATCCTCTCGTACTACGGCTACATCCATTTCATTCTATTTTTGCCATTTTTGCTTCACCATCACTCTGTTAATTTGTTTATTTTGTAGTGATCCTTTATATTCAATAAATATGAACAATATATCGGCCAAAACCCGGAGCTTCCGACAGGCGGTTCACAGAACCATGTCGTAATGTTTATTAGGCATTATTTACTATGTAAAAGTAACCTTTCTTTTCAATAAACGTTTTTCTTCTTCTTCTTTCTTCTTCAGATGAAGTAGAAAGAGTTGGGTAAAGGGAGACAGATGTGGAGAGGGAGTACCGTTTGAAATCAGCTCCAATAAACAAGCGAACAACAAGCGAACAATAATTCTAAACGGAGAGGCGAAAGCGAGAGCTTGTTAGTAGGGATGGCAACGATATATCGATATTTCTGATGCATCGATATTCTGGGCCCGATATATCGATATATCGCAATCGACAAATTCATCCCGATAGTATCGGAGAGATCGATATTTTTGGTCCGATATATCGGATATATAAAATGACAAAAATTGTCATTTTATTATAATTTTCTTGGAAATTCAAGTTCCAATCGCAAACCCATACAACATTTTGAATGTATTTTTTAAGTATACGCTATTTTAAAGCGGTTTTATTTTTTATTTAAATGATCTCTCTTTTCTTTTCGTCTACAAACGTTTCAGTTGGCTGCCCAGCTCATGAATTTTCTTTTAACCTAGATACAGAAATAGCGATGTATCTTTCGACTCGTGTGGCAGCTAACCTTCGTGCAAATCCATTGGAACTGTGGGAAGATTACAAAAACTTGTACCCTAAGTTGTATTCTTTGGCAAGACAATACTTAACTGTTGTAGCAACATCTGTACCATCGGAGCGGTTGTTTTCAAAAGCTGGAAACACAATTACGGACAAGAGAAATCGAGTCGGTGGGAAATTATTATCAAAACTTTTGTTTTTGAACGCTCTCCCAGATAAATATTGGAAGTGAAACAAGTTTGACAAACTGCTTTTGGCTACTTTTTTTTTTTTTTTTTTTTTTTTTTACCTATTTGTATTGGTTCAATTTGGGTTTTTAGGGTTTCTATAATTTATCTGTGTATGAAAGTATTTGCATAGTTTTTTTGAAAGTGTATAACTTTATTTTTTTCATGTTGTTTGATCTAAATTAAAGATAACATTTTTTCGTGATTCTGTTTACTTTACTAACACTTAATATTCCCTGTGTTTGCACATTTGAACTTACAATAAGCAGTTTTTTTGTCAAAAAGCGAAGTAAAATTTTCGATACATCGTTAACCCGATATATCGATATTTTGGGGGTCGATATGATATTATCATGGACATCGGAAAACCGATATATCGACAAATCGAAAAATTTTGCCATCCCTACTTGTTAGTGTTTACGACCGTCGGTAGGAAGGGAGCGCAAGGCCTGAGATGGAAGTTCGGAAATGAGATAGATGAACGATGAAGGTACAGAGAATTTTTTGACTCGAAAATAATGATCTTGTACGAGTTGGTAGAAATGTTTCATCAAAGGAGTCGTAAAGAGCGGTTAGGTCACCAAAAGGATGAAACAATTTATAGAAAGTTTTGCATTTTCCGTTTGTTATTCTGTTATTTGTCCAGTTCACTATCGTTTAATTGTCCAGGGTCGATCGTCTCATTTGACAAATAATATGTGGCTGCTGTTTGAGGAATAACCAGTTTTAATCGTTAACGGAAGGTTTATATTCATATCAGACCTAAGGTACCGAAGGAGCAGTAAGAAGAACCGTACAATCAGAGCCGGAGTTCGGAGGACGAAATGGCATTTTGGGGATGAGCTCAAGTATAATAAAATCAGGGGAGGAAAGCGTAATCGGCTCGGGTGCGTGCGCTGATGCGAAATGCGCAGTTAGGCAATCGTCAGCCCGTGGATGGAGGGCTGCTAACGAGAGACGAAGGGGATTGCTGGATGACTTCTTCTTCTCTCTGGGGTGATGACACCTTCTGTCTCCATCCGTTGCCAAGATATGATTTTGGTTTATCTTATTTATCTTCGATAATGAACTATTGGAATCGACCAAAGAAAAATTTTTCAACCCCCCCCCCCCAATTTGTTGGTTTACGTCTCAAGATACATAGATTCAGAAAATCAGAAAATCGAATTTAAAAAAAAAAATCCGTCCGTCCGCCGTATGCCGTCCGCGGCACTTTTCCCCGTTAGCGTTGAGCTAAAATTACGAAATGTTTCTAAAGAAATTTTACGAAAGTCAACTGGCTTCCAAATCGTGCCAGTGAACTGGCCTGCCGACTGGCCTAAACGCGGCATTAAAGCTAATTTCTATGTTAATCACTCTATGAAGCTGTAATTTGGTAAGTAGCCTCCTTACACTCACACTTCAAGGTAAATAGGGCCGAGCTCAGCTGAGTGGCTCCTAAAGCTGATTTCTATGCTATTGCTCGCATTGCTCCTTACTCCTATTTATTTTCCCTTCAAACTCTTGCAAACCTTCAAGAGGGCGAATTTGCTTTGTAAATGGGAGAATTTAACTCGTAAAAGGGTGAATTTGGCTTTAAAATGCTATAAATACCATGAAAACACAAAACTGCTCATCTCTTACTAATACTGGCAATGTTCTAATATCTGAAATGGAACTACAGGTTGCAGCGTAGTTGAGAATGACCTGAAATCCGTAGCAATTCAACGCAACCGATGCATCTTCATGCAACAGCAGTTTTAACGGGATGTCGAATGGAAAAGTCACAGCTACCGACAAAACGATCGATTTACAAGGCGATCGATTTACAAGAGGAAACTCGAATGACCGAAACAAGTCAGGTACTCGTTAAACAGGCGAGGCGGTTGTACTTGTCGGATTGCGACGTACTGGAGGGGGGGGGGTGTACTTGTCGGACGGGGGTGATGAGTGAGCGAGCCGATAGGGGTAGGGGGGGGGGGCGATGTAGGGGGCAATGTACTTGTCGGGCGGGGGCGATGAGCGAGCGAACGGGAGGGGGGGGGGGGTGGCGATGTACTCGTGCGGCAGGCGGTGCATGACGGTGCATATTGCAGCTGCACTATTGATCTGCCGAGATGGGCCGAGACGAGGCCAATCCTACGCACGCACGCCCCTCTACCTTCATATCATCCGACTATTCGACAAATTACCCCCTCCAACACGTATTTGCCTCCGTCAAGATCAAGAAAACACTCCTGTTCAGCAATAACATGATTTGATAACAGTTGGTATTGAATTTATTGGTAAAACCTGGGAAATGACACTTTGATCCCGATTTTGAATCATCATGTGTATCAAAGAAAAAATCATTTTTTATACGACGAAAATGATCCGTTTTCGCAGGTATCTGTAGAAACAGTGAGAGGAATAACAAATGGTCTGGGAGGGGGTTCACGCCCGGGGTTTGATGGGGTCATAGTGTAAAATAGTAAAGGCTATGTAATTATGCCACAATCATAATATGATCATAATTACATCATAATCATAATTACATAGCCTTTAATATTTTTCACTATGACCCCATCAAACCCCGGGCGTGAACCCCCTCCCAGACCATTTGTTATTCCTCTCACTGCCATATTATAACGCTGCTCAAGAATAGGAGTGTGACAAGTCGAAACATTCGATTTTCGAATTATATCCATAGGCAGACAGATCTTGACGAGCCCTACAAGAATAAAATTGTAGCTAAAATCATCGTTACAACCTTAGTTTCAAAATTAAGCGCTATTTTTCTCGGTCCAAGATTTTTAAAACTCGAATTTTCGAAATATTTCCATACCTAAATCCGTTTCAGACCATCCTGTATCCACTGCCAAAAGACACCAAAAATTATATGTATAAATATGTATATTGTGTTGATGGGATTGACTAGTGTGAAGCAGGTTGTATTAAAATGACCAAGCTAGTCTTTTTTTCGTGTTTATTTTCTCACGACGTTTCGGCAATGGAACAAAGCCCTATTCATGTGAGGTTACCTACAATAAGATGAGAACAGAATTAATACTTACATGCTATGTCAGGAATAATATTTATAAGATACGTTGTAATAGCTACTTACATGTAGAAGTGAAAAGTTTTTACATTAACCTGAAGAACTGTTGTGGAGAAGTAAACAAATGGAGGTGGATCAGTTTATGGATAATATAAAGATGAAACTAACTAACTGCTATGTGGAAGTGATTCTATGAGGAAGGGGTACATTAGTGTGTGTGGTGGAAGATAAAATCTACTGAGACATGATGACTATGAACAGGAACTTAGAGTAATTACTATGAACTATGAAGTGACAACAAAAGCCATTTTTGTATATTATAAGAAAACAATAACAAGAAGAAAAAGAACATGAACCAAAGTTAACAACAAGAAAACAACAGTAACAAGAAAATAACAGCAGATTGCAATTGTGAATAGGTAAATAACAACAAGAAAACAACAACAGAAAGGAAATTGGTAGGGCTATAGCTTTCTACAATATGTAGAAAGCTATAACACGAATAGCTTTCTACAATGTAGAAAGCTATAACACGAATAGCTTTCTACAATCACCCAAACAACAGGAACAGAAAACATTTTTCAAAACTCAAAGACGTCATGAAAAAACTCTGCAAATTCTTGACACACCGGTTCATTATCTTCCTTGTGCACATCACCCTTCTGTCTATACCAGACTGTGTTGCAAATCGGCACCATACCATATTCTCACCGTACTCATACCATAACATACGAATTTCTTTCCTATCATACCATACTGTACTATACCAAATCATACATACAATAATATACCATACCATACTCATACCATGTCATACAAACCGAGTGAATATTGAAATGTCATCCATTTCTGACCTATATTTGAAATTTCAAGTATCTAGCTCATCATCAAAATTTAATATGTTTAAACAAATAGGTATTATTTAAACAATTTTACAGACAAGAAACCGAGTGAATATTGCATTGTGATCCAGTTCTGAACTATTTTTAAAATTTCAAGTCAATAGCTCATCATCAAAATTTAATTTGAATTATTACACAAAGGTATTATTTAAACAATTTTACAGATGAGAAACCGAGTGAATATTGCAATGTGGTCTATCCCCGACTCACGGTTAAAATTTCTAGACTGTAGTTTACCGGGAAGATGAAAAAAGGTAGTTTTATTCTGGGCGTCTGGGGGTTAACGGCCGTTTTCGACGCGAAGTTTAGTGTTTTTCCTAAACCTTTGCGCGCTCACCGTGAACGAACGGCTGGTCGCAAAAAAATCCAATTGGTCTTAAAAGATTCGTAATTTTTCAGGTCATTCAAAAGTGAACTAACAATTACATGGTTCAGTTGAATATTTTGAGATATGACATTGTCGAAATTTCAAAGTTCGTTTTGAACCCCTTCCCCTTGACCTAGGGTTATGAAAAGTTTCGAGGATCATTGTGGGGCTGGTCCAAACCCAGAAACCAAATGTTGTAATTTTAGCTCAACGCTAACTGGGCAAAGTGGCACGGACGGCGGACGGCGGACGGGGGACGGCGTACGGCGTACGGCGTACGGTGTACGGCGTACGGCGGACGGACGGATTTTTTTTTATTCGATTTTCTGAATCTACGTATCTTGAAACGTAAACCAACAAATTTTGAGGGGGGGTTAAAAAATTTTTTTCTTTGGGCGATTCCAATGGTTCATTATCGAAGATAATAAACCAAAAGAAGAAATTAGTAACATCGTATACTCTGCCAAATGCCAAGATTGCAATTCCACGTATATTGGTGAAACCAGACAGCTAGGTACAGAAAGGATGAAAGGCCATAATTATGACAACAAAAAAGCGATACTTAAAAGCATTCAAAATCCTGATTATGATTCCTACGCAACAGCATTGGCGAAGCATGTAGTTACGACAAAACACAACCCTGAAATAAAACAGTGGGAAATATGTTGCATAGAACCAAACTTCCAAAAAAGAAAAATTAAAGAAATGGCGTATATCTTGAAAAACAACAACAACATAAATTTTAAAAAAGATGTCAAAGGACTTTCTACAACATACCACAGACTCATCAAATAAAACTCACTAACCCTTAACACAACAACATTCCAACAACAACACAACATTCCAACATGCCCCACCACGTTATAACTTCTACCACTTATAATCATTCTACAAATTACAGTTAATCATAAACACTTTCATCTGCAATCAATCTTTTCATAATTAGAATAATTACAATCATCTATAATTGTACTTCATTTCCTTTCTGTTGTTGTTTTCTTGTTTTTATTTACCTATTCACAATTGCAATCTGCTGTTATTTTCTTGTTACTGTTGTTTTCTTGTTGTTAACTTTGGTTCATGTTCTTTTTCTTCTTGTTATTGTTTTCTTATAATATACAAAAATGGCTTTTGTTGTCACTTCATAGTTCATAGTAATTACTCTAAGTTCCTGTTCATAGTCATCATGTCTCAGTAGATTTTATCTTCCACCACACACACTAATGTACCCCTTCCTCATAGAATCACTTCCACATAGCAGTTAGTTAGTTTCATCTTTATATTATCCATAAACTGATCCACCTCCATTTGTTTACTTCTCCACAACAGTTCTTCAGGTTAATGTAAAAACTTTTCACTTCTACATGTAAGTAGCTATTACAACGTATCTTATAAATATTATTCCTGACATAGCATGTAAGTATTAATTCTGTTCTCATCTTATTGTAGGTAACCTCACATGAATAGGGCTTTGTTCCATTGCCGAAACGTCGTGAGAAAATAAACACGAAAAAAAGACTAGCTTGGTCATTTTAATACAACCTAAATATGTATATAAGTTATAGTACCCGACCTACCATTACTGCTGACGCAGCCATGCACACTATAAAACCAACGTGGGCAGGCCCCGAGCCTTCAGTTCTCGGCCTGCTACTGTAACCGACCGACCCTGTGTGTGTTCCGCGTAATTTGTTCCAAGTGTTCCAATAACTTTATTGTCACAATTTAAAGTCTGTGTAATTCCGTGAATAAAGTTCGTTCCGCCTAAATTCATTTCAACCTTTTTTAAAAAGCCGACTCCTAAAGAACCTACCCTAACTGGCGCAAGTCTTGGAAGGACATATTTGAAGACCCAGTTTCGACTCGCAAATTATCCGCGTAGTGTTTTCGCGATAATCGTCGAACTCTTCAAGTGTCCGGAGTGCTTTCGAAAAGGATTGAGTGTAGTTGGAATCAGCAAATCAACACGCCCGACTTCGCTGACCACCAGGACGAAGGACTACCGAACACGGAACACAGGAACGAACGCAAGAACAACAACCGGAACCACCTACTATCGAACAGTAGTAGGCCAGACTCCTAGGGTAACTGTAAGCAGTTAGACTTACATAGGTTCCCTAGCCCGATCACGCCCAGATCGGTTTTCAAAGTCTTCATTTCCGTCTGCCCTGACCCTTGAAGCCAAGCACGCCCCGCTTGTAGAAATAAGTAACAAGGAAAAGTAAACTAAATAAATTCTAAGTAATAACAAAAAAAAAAAATAAATAAAATAAATAAACTTTGTATTTCAACGTGCGAAAGATCGCAACAAGAATAATACTTTTGAATTGAAATCGTCAACGTGCGAAGGATTTCATCATATCTCGAGCGAAGCTCACCTTAGCAAAAAGAAAACCTCCCACGCAGTCCATCTCCGCCTCTCATCTCATCACTCTTATCTACAACTCTTCAGCTGACTCCCAGCCTTTTAAACTCGACCTTCGACGTCATCTTCAATTAAACCTTCTTCATTTAAATTTAAGCCATATTATTCTGTCTAAATTGTTAGTACGTAAGGAACTTTATTCACTTTATATTTTTCAGGAACCTAATTACCTATTTTTGCCTAACCTAATTACTTCAATTTAAAAATTTTCTTTTAACTGTACAGGGTTGTCCAAAATTCCGAAATCAATTAAATTACCCCGTTCGAGGCCCGATCCATACATAGATTGGTTTAACTCTATTCGTAGGCCCGAACAATCACCAACAATGGAAGGTCTTGCTGACATTTCTGCCCAAGGGACCTCTGACCAAACTCCCATCCAGAGAAAACCTATAATTCCATCCCCTTTCCCTGAAATTCCCCCACTAAAGGAATCTCATTTCGCTCTCCTCCCAGAATTTAACGCTCGAGACCCCCTTGTATTAACAAGATTCATCTCCGTCAGTGATAAACTGTTTGATCACTTTTTCGACAAAACGGGTCGGAATACCTTCCAAAATGACCTGTTGTTCGAAGGGGTACTTTCGAGAATTAAGGGTGATGCTGCAAGACGAGTTTTCGCAGCAGATCCTAAAAATTGGGAAGAACTCCGGAAGGTATTGTTGGAGTCGTACGGTGACCGTCGGGACAAGTTTACCTTAACAACAGAACTTGCCCGCCTCAGCCAAAAACAGGGTGAAACCTGTTTTGAATTCCATACACGGCTGGAAACCGTCCTAAACAACATTATTGCTGCGCTCCAGAAGGAACAGAGCTCGCACGAACTTATATCTTTCGTGCAAGGGCTGGCCTTGCGTGTCTTTATCACAGGACTGGAGGACTCGGTAGGATCGTTGATCCGAGCGAGAAGTCCGAACTCCCTGGCGGAGTGCATCGCAATCCTGTCCAATGAGTTCCAATTCCGGAACAAACCAAAACCAGGTCCACCATCCAAACCTAGTAATCCCCAAGCTAACAGCGGACCTTGGCGACCCTCCTACCAAACTCAACACCCCAGACCACCCTTCCAATACCCCAGACCACCCTTCCAATACCCCAGACCGCCCTTCCAACAACAACCCTATAAACCTAACAATTTCGGCCAAAATTCCCCTAGAAAACCCTATCAGGGTCAGTATAAAACAAATTTTCAGTCTAGACCACAAGGAAACACGTATACCCTAGATGCGTGTGACCAAACGGAATGCGAAGGTGAACAGTACGACAAAAGGGTAGAACAAAACTCAGGATATTATGTGTATGATCCATTTTTACAGGCACCGGTATATTACGACACCGAATTAATGCAGAAATTTGAAGATTTAAACATGCGAGAATCAGGAATCGAATCTGAACAAGAACAAACTAGTTCTTTTTTTAGAAGTAGGCCACGATCAACCCCAAACCCAGTCATAACTAAATTAAACCCCAACCTAACTAAATTTGCTCCCATCCAAACTAAATTTGCTTCAAACCAAACTAAATTCGCTCCCAAACAAACGCAAAAATCTGAAGTCATTGAATTTAATCACATTTCAAATGAACTACCTTTTATAATTTGTCCAAAAACCGGAATGAAATTTCTTGTAGACACAGGTTCCACTAGGTCCTTCATTTTATCCGAAATCGCAAATAAATATTTCAACAAAAAATTAAAACCTGCCACCGGCGTAGTAGTCACAGCTCACGGAGATTCAAAAATCACCCAATTAGCCATGCTCCCCTGCGGTGAACTCTTCAATCAGAAAAACCTGAATCTTCCTTTTAGACTATTCGACTTTCATACCAAATTTCAGCTGCTCTTAGGACTGGACAATTTGAAAGCTCTTAAAGCGTCCGTCGACTTGGAAAATAACCTTCTTAGGACACCTCAGGTCAACATCCCCCTTTACTTTTCAACTGGATGCCTCTGTCCAAAGGGAAGAGTAGAATCATTCCTAATTGACGCGAGGTCTATCCAACAAGTCAAGGTAGAAGTTGATAATATAGAAAACGGTGAAGCCTTAATCGACTCGATATCCTTCCCAGGATTGCAAATCCCAACTTGCATTGTCCATGTAGAAAACTCTCAGGCTTTCGTTCATGTGACTAATCAACAGGAAGAACCAGTAAGGTTGTATTTAAACCATCCGTTAAATGCTGAACCAATTCCAGAAGGCCAGTTTATCGATTCGGAACCAACCCTAAATAATCTTGATAGCTGTACAGGAATGCATTCCTGATACCTGTAATTCGCAACTCCGACGTCTCCAGTATGCCTGTCTCGTTTAGCTCCACTTTCCGCCATCATCTCTAATCCATTTCGTATACACTTTTCTCCCTTTCCACAACATATTCACTAGTTTTCCGTAATTTCCACCACCAAAACCACAAATCGATATCCCAGTCGATCCATTTTATAAACAAACAGTCTCCGATCATTCCTCTCAGCTGACGGCTCCGCAAATATTCGCAATCCTGCCAACCTGTTGATTCCAAGTTTTCTATGTACGCCGTATTGGCTTTATTCTTTTCGCCATTTTAGGGGTCTTATTGTTAATAAAATCTTACTGTAATTTTTGTTACAAGTTTATTTATTTGTAAAAATTAAGTTGAAGCTGTTGTGAGTGAAAAAAGTGAATTTTCCACGTGTTCAATTCTCACGTATGAGTTGCTTTGTTCTGGCACCGGAGACTACTCTTCACTTCGTTTCGCCCGGACCTACGCCAACTATCGTCTCCCCGCTTTTCTCCGAGAATCGTCCGTAAAAGCCAGTCAGTTCCAGTGTCCCGCGTTTTCTTAAAACCCAACTTCGATTACGACGGACGGATTTCGGTGCAGTAAACTGCAGTACTCACAGGGGAAACACGGATCGTCTGAGAAACCAACTCCCAGACTTGGCCTACCAGAACCCGAACCTACCTGGTATCGAACCGAATTCGGTAAGATCTTTCCATATCAACGTAATTTTCTCGTCACCAGAGAAAATTAATACTTGTTTGGAGTGACCTCATCAACTTTTCCCATCAATATCTGACACTGGGTAACTTTTCCCCGTCATCTTCGTCTAGCAGTCTACCTCATTTACTGACCTCTCGGAACCTGGAGACTTCAACTCAAGTACCAACCCCCTTAACAACAATTATAAACTTTCACACTCATCGGTTGTGTTAACACACTATCTAGTAGTTTGTAGGTTCAGTGGCCACTGCATGCTTCATTGTCACATTGTTTCAGTTTTAAATTTATTATATTGTTGAATGTTGAACCAAATACCTAATCGTTTCACAGTTTTATTGCACTCCTAAACATCTTTCTGGTATTCCAGTGGTCCTTCGAGAATATTAAACAAATTTAACATTAATTTTCAAGTCGTGTGTTGGGTAAGAGCCTGAGCTATTCTATCTTGAAGCATCAAGGGCCCCCCTACATACGCAAAATAGCTCCCCAAAAATTTATAGACTTCAAAAGCGATGGATTGACTTTTCAAAGTTTCGACTTGACCACTTGAATCTAGAAGAAGAAAAAGCCATTAAAAGTCTAATTCTTGACTATGCAGATCTTTTCCAAGAGGATGAAGGCCCCCTGACCTTCACGAATGAGGTAAAACACCACATTCGTACCAAGGACGAAATTCCCATCTTCATCAAACCTTACAGGTATCCTCACGTATATAGGGAAGAAGTGGCAAAGCAAATTGATAAACTACTTGCTCAGAAAATCATCCGCCCTTCCAACTCCCCTTATAACGCTCCCCTTTGGATTGTACCAAAGAAAATGGATGCGTCCGGAAAGACGAAATTCCGCCTTGTCATCGACTTTCGAAAACTCAACGAGTCCACGATTTCTGATCGATTTCCGCTCCCCAACATTTCGGAGCTTCTGGACAAACTTGGCCGTTGCAGTTATTTTTCAACTCTAGATTTGGCTCAAGGATTCCATCAGATCGAACTAGATGAGCAATCCATTCCCAAAACAGCCTTTTCCACTGAAACTCAGCATTATGAATATTTAAGGATGCCTTTTGGCTTATGCAATGCCCCAGCTACTTTTCAACGAATGATGAATAATTGTTTGAGAGGGTTGAATAATGAGATATGTCTGGTTTATCTAGACGACATCCTTATATTCTCAACTAGCCTTCAAGAGCACATTGTTCGTTTGAGACAGACTTTCGATCGTCTGCGGAAAGCCAACCTTAAAATTCAGCCTGACAAAACCGAGTTTCTTAAGAGAGAATTGGCGTACCTAGGCCACGTAGTCACTGCCGATGGTGTCAAACCAAACCCTGAGAAGATACGTGCGATAGAAAGCTTTCCAATTCCCCGGAATAGAACTGAAATTAAACGATTTTTGGGACTTCTGGGTTATTACCGTCGATTTATCAAAGGTTTCGCAACCCTCACTAAACCCCTCACCTCCGCTTTAAAGAAAAATAGTAAAATTACGCCTAGTTCACCCGAGTTTGAAAAAGCTTCAAACACTGCACAACCCTCCTTTGTAACGACCCCATCCTACAATATCCAGATTTCCAAAAACAGTTTCGAGTGACATGCGATGCTAGTGATTTTGCCACAGGCGCCGTCCTGAGCCAAGAAATCAATGGTTCGGACCTCCCAATAGCCTATACCAGTAGAACATTGTCGGAAACGGAGAGGAAATACGCTACAAATGAAAAGGAACTCCTAGCCGTACTCAACGCTCTCAAAGCCTTCCGTCCTTACTTGTACGGACAGAAGTTCATTTTATTTACGGATCATAAGCCCCTTCAATGGCTTTTCAATATGAAAGATCCAAACTCCAAATTATACCGATGGAGGTTAAAAATAAGTGACTTCAACTTTGAGATACGATACAAGCCCGGGAATTCAAACCATGTAGCCGACGCTCTTTCCCGAATCGAGCTAAACAACTTGGACTCAGATCCAACAGCTCAGCCCCCCACGCCACCGGTCGATGCAGACCAATTGCTCGAAAACGTACAACTGGACGAACTTCTTCCCCCTCAGTTAACTACAGAGGAAGAAGATCGAGCAATTGCCGCAATATTGGGAGAATTCTCGCGATCGAGACAAAGGGATCTTGAAGATCACCTGTCCCTTGACGTACAAGCCGAAACTGCTCCCCCCACTATCCAAACATTTACGATCCCCACCAGAGAAGGTCCCGTTAATCATGCAATAAACCAAATAATTTTCAAGTTGGTAACAGCGCTCCCTAGGAAACCCTCTATCAAACGCTTTTTTAATTCCACCAAAACCCGCACCACAGTGGAATTATCTCATTACCACCTAGAGAAGGACGTTGTCGAATTCATTAGGGAATACGTCAGACCCAAGGTCCATTATGGCACCTATTTCCACAATGATCCAGACAACAAATTCTTCCAGAGATTTGCTGCAATTATGACTCGAACCTTCAAGGAATCTGAGCTCTTGATGGCCAAGTTTTCCACATTACTAGAAGATATTGAGTCTGAGGACGACGTCCAGGAACTTATTAAGGCTTATCACGTAGGCAAAACCAATCACCGAGGTAGTCCTGAAACTTATGAACACCTTAAACGAAGATACTTCTGGCCCAACCAGAAGAAAACTATCCAGAACTTCGTTAACCAATGCGATGTCTGCCTACGCACCAAATACGAGAGGAATCCCCTTAAAATAAAGTACAACGTAACTCCAACACCGTCCCGGCCCTTCGAAACCTTACATATCGACAAGATAACAATAGATAGGACAAAATTCCTCACAATTTTTGACCCCTTCTCCAAATACGCCCAAATGTACATGGTACCCACCAATACCAGTCTCGATGTGGTTAAAGTCCTCCTGAAATACTTCTCACATCATGGCGTCCCCAAAAAACTTATTTCCGACAACGGAGCCGAATTGAATTCGTCTCTCGTTAAAGAATTATTAACCAACCACAACATTGATATCCATTTTATATCCAGTCAACATCCCGACTCGAATGGTCCCATTGAACGATTCCACTCAACAATTATAGAACATCTTCGGCTTTTGAATTGTCAAGAAGTGTTCAAAAAGGACGACGTAGAGACACGTGTGCATTATGCCCTAATAGCCTATAATAACTCGATTCACTCGGCGACCTCTCTAACTCCCTTTGAAGTAGTTCAAGGTCACATTTCGGACGACTCCCTCCTCAAAGTAAACCTGGAAGAACGCCTTGCTAACGACTATCTCGCAAAACACCGCGAAAAAATGAAAGCCCTCTACCAAAATCTCAGGGAACGTGGCGATCAGCTAAAAGAGAGAATAATAGAAAACAGAAATTCCACCCTAGAAGATCCTCCTGAACTTCCTGACACTGTTTATGTTCAGACCAAACAACTTCAGAGCAAGACAAAACACCGATACAACCCTGAAATCGTAATATCCATTGATGAATTGAGGCACACCGCACAAATACAGCCCCGTCATGCTAATACCCAACAGAAGATTCACATGGCCAATATCAAAAGACCTAGGAAACTTCAAAAACTCTCTAACATAGACTCAAGCTCTTCAAGCTATTCCCCATCGGAAGTCAGTTTCCCCACGACAGACTACCCCCGTGCCAGGGTTCCACCTTCGGAATCTTCCTCTGAGGACAGAATCCAAGTCCCACCTCAAAATTCTCCCCAAACCGCCACCTTATACTCCGTTCCAGAATACGACCCCACCACCATTACCCAAAACGAAGCCCAACCTAGGCATTCTAGTTTAAAAACCCCCTCAGTAACCAGTTTCACAACCCCCGTCCCTAAACGGAATTGTAAGGACCTCTCAAAATTGCTAGAACAAGTACCCTCTCCTCCGCCATTCGAATCCTCTTCCCAATCTGTTTCCCCTCAAGGACCAGGAAGCCCTCACCCGACCAATTCTCCACGGCCATCAATAACTACTCCTCAACTACCGGCTTATCCCATCAGGAAGCCGAGAAAAGCGCTGCCAATGCCCCCTGAAATAGACCTGAAATCGAGATCTATATCTAGAATACCCATCCCCCAAAAACCATACCTTATCCTCGTTTCAGGACGACACCAATTCACCACGACCCACCTAATCATGGACCGCCAACCTGCTGCCATTATCCTCCTAACGCTTCCGACCTTACTCATGATCCAAGGACTGGAATTCGAAAATATTACATCCAACTTAGGCTTATTACCCATACGATTAGGTTCTGCCCGAATGATCAACCATTATCATACCATCACGCACTACTACCAATTAGGAGAAATACTTAACCAAATGAACCAAATTAAGACCCATTTCCATGATATCATCAAAGTAATAGATGAAGATAGCGAACTTCAAAAAGTTGTCCGATCCCGAATTCAAATGATCGAACATATGCTAAAAACTATTGAAGGACGATTGTTTGCATCAACCTTACCCCGCCGTCAGAGGCGAGGATTGCTAAACGGCCTAGGCTCTGTAGTTAAATTCATTACAGGAAACTTAGACGCCAATGACGAGGAAAAATTTAATCAAATTCTTCACCACCTGCATACAAACCAAGAAATACTGTCCCAACAAATTAGTCACCATTACTCAATCAATGAAAAATTTGTCACTGAATTGAATGAAACTATTTCGAATATTAATTACAACCACGACATTTTGGCTTCGGAAATAGAGCGATTGAGGGAAGCAAGCTCCTTTGCAACCCAGGTAGGAAAAGTAGAAAACGCGCTAGAACACAATCAATTGCTTTTACAAATAATTTCAGATCTAACTCAAGACATAGAAAATTCGATAACTTTCTGTAAATTAGGTAAACTCCACCCAAGTATTATCAAACCAGAAACCCTACGACAAATCCTTAGGAGTCTTATACCATTCTATGGTAACAGTTTGCCCCTCTTTGAAGAAGAATCACTCTGGGAGATCCAAAATCACATAAAAGTGAAATGCTTCATAAGCTCTGAGGAAATCATCTATTTCTTAGATGTCCCCATCCTCCATACTACTCAGTTCGATTTGATTCTCCTTCAACCACTACCAACCTTCATTCCAAATTTCTATGCTACTATCCTACCCTCCACCAAATACGCTCTAAAATCCACAACCGACCTACGATTCCTTAAGAATCCGTGTGAATATGGACGTAACTACTACTTGTGTCAGAATAGTCTTCAGCTAACCAGCGAAAACGACTGCGAGTTAGACATACTCACTAAGGGTTTGAACGGTCGTTGTGATTTAATACAACTAAATCTACAAAACAACCATATAGAACTCCTAGAAGAGGCTAATCGTTACGTCTTCTTATTCCCCTACGAAGATCAGATAAAAATTATTGACCAGGGTAATATACAGTTTAAATCCCTTTTCGGCATCTTCCTCGTTTCCCCAGGCAACAGCACGATAGAATATAGGAACCAAACCTTAACCACCCCATCCACCTATAGTAGCCATACCCCCTCTATGGTCATGTTCCAAAAACAGTCTTGGGATTTCAACAAGAAACCTACAGCGTTGATGAAACTCAGAAACTTAAAACAACTATCACCTCCTTCAATTCCCATACCTAGTACACGAGAACTTGTATTGAATCACCTTTCCCCTAGCGCCTGGACAATTCTTTTATACGTTGCTCTCATATCATTCTTCGCGTACACTGGATACCGTTTTTATAAACACAGAAGAAACATTCAAATTTCCCGAGATAATGTCTAAAACCAGCTCGAAACTTAGATCGAAAATTATGTTGTAACTTGTTCATGTAAATTGTTCATTTGTTATCAAGTATCATGTTTGGAATTAATGTCGAAATGTAAACTTAAAATTCCTTCGAGTTATCTCACGTAAATTGTAAAGCTAGCATAGTATTGTCTCACTATTGTCGTGCCAACCTCTGTTTATTGTTAATCATGTCACAACTATTGCTAACGATCAAGAGATGATGGCGTAGCGCTCCGTCAACATCATATGTCTATAATTCGATGTTCGTGCAAGAGACTGAATCTAACAATCATTCATTACTTTTAAAGTTCATAAATTCAGATAATTTATTTTGTGAAATCGTTAAGTTAAAAAAATCGTTTGGTTTCGTTCTCAACGAGAAATTGGTCCTTATTATGGCTTGTCCTATGATAATGAACCTTCAAAATTTGTTCAATTATCTTCTTCGGAATGTGACTGACAATCATTTTCACTATCAAAGAGCTGTGGCAAGAGAGATCTATCCATTGACAATTTACGCACACGTTCATGAGGATATTTAACCTGCCGATTAGAGACTAAATTTTCTATATTTGGTAGTACTTGAATAATTATTCAAGTACTACCAAATCATAGAAAATTTAGTAAGTAAGTAGTGTAGTTTAGTGTAGTTTTGTGTAGTTTAGTTTGTGTAGTTTTGTAAGTCCCTTTGAATTTTAGGGGACTTTTCTCATTAATCCTGGGCTCTATTTGTCGAACCACAAGATCGCCAACCTGATAGAGATTTATTTTTTTTTGCTTCCAGTTAAAAGCTCAAGTGGTGAAAATGAAGCGATGCGATTTGTAGTTGAATTAAAAATCAACTGCAATTGGGATGCTAATATTCTCAACGATTGTTGTTTAATTGACTGGGCCATTGTCGTTAAATTTGTGATTGAACTCATAAAACGTTCTACCTGCGCGTTTCCGCGACTTGCACCAGTTGCAATCGGATGCATTTTTTTTTTTTTTTTCGAATGTTGATTGCAAAAATCGGTAAACAATTTTAAAGTAAACGCAGTTCCTTGATCAAACACCAGACGTGTTGGCGGGCCCAAAAATATCAGCGTAATTTGAAAAGAAAAATACAGCAATTTGTTGAATTAACAATAGTCGTCATTCATCGTGACGCATAAGAAACAAAAATCATTGTTATTCAATTCAACGTTTTCCAGATCGTTTTCCTGTGGAAATAAGAAGTATTAATAAAATAATTGCATAAAAAAATTGCATAGTAAAATCGGTGATGCACAGGAGAAAAAATAATTTTTGTCAGTATGAGTGGAGGTGTAAATTGAAATAAAAATTAAAAGAAAAATGAGGTCCACTCGGCTATTCTGACTACAACAAGTCTCCTGTTTTCTGTAAATGCGTCATAGTTCGTTTTGAGCAGATCAAGTAGGCAAGTATCCGCCATTGGGTTTTGATTTGATTTTTGAGATAGAACATTCTCCACCACTCTTCTTTTGTGTACGTACTGGGATTTCACCGGACTTAGACCAACGGTGAAATGATGCATAATTTGCCGGACTTAGACCAACGGCGTAGCTGTCGGATCTTAGACCAACGACAGACTACAAAAATTAATAATTAAATCGCTACCGGACTTAGACCAACGGTAGAATGTATGCATCATTTGCCGGGCTCAAACCAACGGCGTAGCTATCGGACTTAGACCAACGATAGACTACAAAATTTAATAATAAAATTTGCTACCGGACTTAGACCAACGGTAGAATGTATTCATCATTTTGCCGGACTTAGACCAACGGCATTAGATGGAAAATTGGCATATGCTCAGGATGGGGGAACACCATCTAGAACTCCACAAAAGATTTTGGGTCCGATATAGCGGCATATGCCATGAGCACCATAAGGAAAATTCAAATCTCCATGGTATTGTTGACTGCTCATGTGCTCCACAAAATACTTTTGGGTCCATATACAACGAAAGCTTCACATAGGGACAACATCCAGAAAAAGACCTAGTGTCTTATTCCAGTTCGTGTCCGAATGATGTTGCTACCACATCTGGAGGTGAATGAGAATTATTTTCTGGGTGAAAAGTAAAAAAATCTTGGTTAGGGATATAGGTAAGGGAGAAAAAAAAATAAATAAAATAACACCACAGAGTTCTCTAATTCACCTCGGAACAGTGGCCACTATAGGTCCATAGGACCAGGATGGACTTCTCCGCCAAAATTGAAGAATCGGAGAAACTAAGACACATGAGCTAAATTCAGCTCCAGCATGAGATTTCCGAATACTTCCACTCTGTTGCAGAGAAGGGAACGCTATGGCTGCAGTCCATAGTGGTCCAAACCAAAATGTACAAGAAAGAAGGTGGAGATGCTATTATAAAAAAATCAGCAAGACGTTGTGGTAACAAGTCAGAATCTTGAGTTATTTTTCAAACTCTTTCGTGTGAGTATTTTACTCTCCTTGTATTATTAATGTTCTCAAGCAAGTACCTGTCCCCAGGTAAAATTTCTACAACTCGATACATTCCTTTGAATTTATCTGACGTTTTCTGGGATGCACGAGGCTCAATCATTCGTACGCACAAATCCCCTAGCACAAGCGGGGTAATTTTGGCTTTTAATAATAATAATAAAAACCTTTATTGTGTAAAGACAGTCTGTTGTCCATATAATACACACATAAACAACTAAAATATGAAGGTATTTATGCCTTCAAAGCGTTTCATTTTGTACTCGGCCGCTCTGTCAAATCGAGTTTTCGCTTCAGTCCTCAACTCGGATAAATTTGAGCGGGTAGGAGACGAGATATCGTCTCTTACTAGGATTGAACCAGGAATGTGCGGTTTACGTCCAGTTAACAATTCAAGGGGAGATGTAGCAGTTTACTCTATGAATAGTTGAGTTTAGACAAAGCTGAATTTTGGGTGTCAACTGTTTGATTGATTGTCTTTTGATGTGTAATGCTACTGTAACTAAATTTGTTATTGATGTCATCACACGTTCCACTTGGGTTTCAATGTAATTTTGTGAACAAAATTTCAAAAATTCAGTGGCAGTGAAAGAAGTCCCTTACAGCTAACCTATCATTTGGGTCTTCTATAAACAATTCGCTCTGGATTAAAAGGATTAACATGACATTTTGCGGTAGTAATTGGCCTTCTAGGTAAACCTCTTATGAAACTATCTGAATATTTATTTAAAATATTTTTCAACCGATCCATATCATCGTCCTTTTTAAAGGAAAATTAGTAAATTACTAGTTCACTCTTATCAAAATTATTGCCATCCGATTTATTGTTCAAATCGGTTCATTCTTATTAAATATTTTTCTTTACGTTCCCGCACCTTTTCCTTGTCAGGAGAATTTTTTTTTTTGCAACCTCATATCGATCTTTTAAAACCGTAATGGTAATTAAAAGTACAACTGGTACGTCAATTCCTTCCAAAATCAACATTACCTAAATTTGTTTATGTACCAGAATTTTTCCAAAATCTATTCCTGTTAGGTTGATAGGATTATTAAAATTTCGACCAGAAAATTGAGGCAATAAATTCTTCAGATAATAAGGAAACTTCACTTCCACTGTCAAAAAGATGAGTAAATGTTTTACCTTAACGAACGAAGTTCCCAGCGGTTTGCCAAAGATTGGTTAAAGAAGAGGATTCCGGTAGTTTCAATCTCTTCTGAGGCTTTTGAGAAAAAGCCCAACGTAGAATAGCTCTTTCGAAAACATTCCTCAAAGGTGCCATCGGGAACTGCCGGCGTCGGTGTTGGCGTCTTTGTCCGAGCCCGCACATGTGGTCTTTCCAGTCGTTCATACTGACTATTTCCGACACACGCGAACGCGATAGTAACGAAAGACTTAATAGAGATGGAAGATTAGCCGGAGGAACTTGAGACGTAGAAATTATTGAAATATAGTAAGAAGATAAAGAAATTGAAGAGGTAAATAAAAGAGAATAAAGAAAGATATGAATAAAAATAAAAATAGAGGGGTAGAGTACAATCCCACTTCTGATATCGGATTTGATCCATTATGCAGATTAGGGAGGAAGGAAATGAAATGAAAACAAGGCATTTTGAGCACAGCGATAGTAAAGATTGGTATATTGAACAACTGCACTCTTCGAAAGGCACTACTCGAATCTGTCCCAGAAGGGGACCCTTCCTCAACTACTTGCTCCGCCTGTCATAAAACCAACTGGATAGTTTGGCGAGGAGGGGGGTGTTCCCTTTCCATCGTACTGGGGGCGTGTACCCGTTCCATCTCCTCAGGGGCATCAAATGTCAAGCATTTAATTAAAATGGGCTCATTAGGTTGGTAGATACCGATATGTAAACTTAAAATTCCTTCGAGTTATCTCACGTAAATTGTAAAGCTAGCATAGTATTGTCTCACTATTGTCGTGCCAACCTCTGTTTATTGTTAATCATGTCACAACTATTGCTAACCACGTAATTTATACCTATTTGTGTGCATATCCTTTTATATTATTGTAAAGTTGTATAGTGTGTCATGATTGCTCGTCGAAACTGAAAAATTGAAATTTCTACTAAATTTCAATTTTATCTACAGGGAGGGAAGAGTTATAGTACCCGACCTACCATTACTGCTGACGCAGCCATGCACACTATAAAACCAACGTGGGCAGGCCCCGAGCCTTCAGTTCTCGGCCTGCTACTGTAACCGACCGACCCTGTGTGTGTTCCGCGTAATTTGTTCCAAGTGTTCCAATAACTTTATTGTCACAATTTAAAGTCTGTGTAATTCCGTGAATAAAGTTCGTTCCGCCTAAATTCATTTCAACCTTTTTTAAAAAGCCGACTCCTAAAGAACCTACCCTAACTTATATACTCGTACAAAATTATACCTATGTATACAGGGTGTTCGGCACTAGGTGTAAAAGAAAAAAATGGGTCAAACTAGACTGAAAATGGAGTAGAACCCCGCCAACCGCACCTTTCTATCTCAATTAGTTCCCAAGATATGATTTTTGTAAGGTTTTTTTTTTTTTTTTTTTTTTTCCAGAAAACCACTTTTGTTGCCTTAACGACCCACGTTTCTTCACTTTAAAACAACTTTTTTCTACTTTTGACAACATTTTCGGATTCAGCGTTATTTTATACATACCTACGCCTATTCCACATTTGTAATCAAAAACGAACTCCTGAGGACCGCAATTGCAGTTCAAACATTGACAATTTAAAAACATTTTTGGAAAATACTTGTACGTTGACTGCATTCCCAAAAAACGTGATGGGAGCTGGCAAATCCTTTGAAAACTTGCAAATTTAATCAGCTTTCTAATGGTATGGTCTACTTTGCGATTTCTTATCGATTTCAAGGAGAAATTCAAGTTAAAATGCGGAAAAACAGTAGGCACCTACGAAAATACCTACCAGAAAATTAACAAACGGATTCTCAATTTTTTTTGTATTTGCCGTTGTAGTGATATGATTCAGATTGATAATTTCAATGATATCAGGGAAGGGTTTAAGAACCGAAAACTTATTCGAATTAATAATACTCGTAAAGATATTTTTTTGAATAAGTACGGGCCAAGCCCAATTATACTTCAGATACACCTATCTCCAACCGGATAATGATCTCACATCCAAACCTGTTTTCTCATTGTGGAATCATGTGGAATCAGGCGAAGATGGCAAAATTTGATGGTTCGTCCAAAGAAAATTCGACCTCGGCGATGGCGAGGAATCCAAAAGTGTCCCAAGAATGCTGGTCGATCGTAACTGACTGCGGTTGGGAAGAAAAAGAATGTCCGCGGTCGCCTCAGAAGAACCCCACCGAAATACTTTAAACTGATTTTCGGGATAATGTAATGCTAATGGGTGTGTTAGATCCACAGACCCAGCTGTGGAATGTCCCTTGGTGGGAAATTCGGCACCAGGGTTGGCTGAAGATAGTTCAAGTTTCAAGTTTTCAACATGTTTTATTTTCATCAACGAATAATAATTCACAACGATAATAAATAAACACAATACGGCTTTAGCTTTTGCTATCCGCCGGGGTCGCGCGTCTTCACCATCGAAACAATTTTTGAACACCACAAGGACATACGCAAACACACATATGTAGGCCTAAATAAACAGATGAGTTGGCGACTTGCAATATATAAACGTCGCTATATGAGTTGAGATACATGAAACTTTTATCAATTCATATTAATTTCCAATTAATTACTAGGTATTAATTAACTAATTCTTAAGTTACTATTATTCATTCATTACTTCTTATTTATCAATCAATTCCATATTAACCAATTCATTCTTATTGACAAAATCTCCCTTTTATTTTATTTTGCTCTTACGAACTTCCAAAGGCATTTCTGACAGACTCTATCAACTATTGAAGTTATACCTGTCAATCCACTCCTTTCTGTACCTCATCGCAGCGATCACAAACCAACCCAGCTTAATCCAATTCTTTCCATTTAAAAATTCTGTCGCCAACTGATCGGACATAAACCCAGTGCCCAACAGATTCTTTCGTAATCCACTCAAAATAGAACACCTTGCGAGAAAGTGCAGAAGGTCTTCGTCCTCCCCAGAATTGCACATAGCACATGTATAAATCCGATCCTCTATCCACAATTTACAATTCAAGTCCAGCATTTCACACCTAGTTTTACATATAATTTTTACAACATTAAATGTTAAATGCTCCTGTTTCATATAATTAGGAGGACTCAAATTCTTATACAATACGTGAAACCGTGCGTTACTTGCTGAAGATAGAGGGTGAGCAAATTCTCACATGAATTGGCGAATGAAACCCATCGTGAAGGCTAATGCAGGCCTAGTAGCTTGCTTGACCCAGCTGGATGAGCTGCCAACAGCTGTACAGTTACTATTACGGATGCCACGCCACTACAAATACTAAGAATTTCAGGAGTCTTTATCAGTTAGTTGGTGATGGAGGTAGTTGGGAGGGAATGTTACAGTTGAAGTTTGAAATAACTTTTGTTGAAGGCAATTTTAACTGTTGGTCTCGTTCTTGTTGTGGATATTTCAAGAACGTTTCTTGAGGTAACGCGGTCCTGTGGAATCTCAAGTTACGTATACCTGACATAACTGACGGATTGGATATCTCGACCCGAGTGAAATCCGCGTACGGGTGACCTTATGACCTCACGGAAAAGCTAAATTCGGAAGAGTCATTCCGCTTGAGTTTTGTGACATTCGACTCGGAGATTTCAAAACTCAACGTGAAGGATCATTCTCTCCATCAACAACGAATGAGTTGGGTGATAATTCCACGGTTTCAAGGAGTGCGGACTTCCCTGAGGTATATCTTCTAACTTGCCTGGCAGAGGTGGTTATAGTACAAATACCGGTTTAATTTTGTAAAGTGGTTTTAACCACTTTGCTGCTAAATTTGATCCATCTGGTTTCCTCAACAGTTTTCTATACAAACTATATATTATATACCCTGTATTTGGCCTTCAACTTTCAATATATTCCACACAACACCTCTCGTCGGGGCGTCTTGATTGATACTGATTAAAATCCATACCAAAACACATACTTCATCTCGAGATGGTATTTGGCAGCTACCCTATCTTGCTAATAACCCACAATTACCGTAGTGGTCCACCCATACCACGCCACCCTTCATGAACGATCATTTATAATGTATGCCTCATTAGTCAGACTACTCGCGAATAATGCGTTGAACTCACAAGATTCTGAGGCCACCCACGTTGGAAAGACCGTTATGTATCATTTTAGCAAATTTTCGAAGAGAATGAAGCTATTGTTCTCGGTCCAAAATTTTTAAAACTCGTGTTTCCGAAAACATTTTATACCGAAATCCGTTTCAGACCAACCTGGATCGACTGCCAAAAAATACCCCAAATTATATTTATATAGCTATGAAACAACGGTACCTGGGTCTCGACCACTTAAACAATAAACTATGTTGGGGGATCTTGAGGGTTGGTCAGCATCAATTACAAACTCGTCATGCCAACGTTTCGCTTTATTTGTAAAGCATCATCAGGGCTTGAACAATTGTTTAACCTACTCGTTGACAATGCTTTGAAATTACGATGCATTACAAATAAAGCGAAACGTTGGCGTGACGAGTTTGTAATTGATGCTGACCAACCCTCAAGATCCCCCAACATAGTAAATTTATATATAAATATATAAATTTATATATACATTTATGTATGTGTCACTCTAGACGATAACTCTCGATAGAATTGAGTTTTCAGAGTCGGAATTGCGTTATCTTATCCCGTTCTCAAACAGGAGCACTTTGAAGATAATGAAACGTGATTGATACTTGAGATATCGCAACTCTGACTTCGCCATCGAGTTCAGCGTTGGAAAATCTAGAAGCTATAGGGTTTGGGGAATTGGGGGGGGGGGGGGGTTACTCATACATTTGCGATACCTTATCCCGTTCTCAAACTGGATCACTTCGAAGATGAAGAAACGTGGTTGATATTTGAGATGTTCTTCATGGACATCAACTCCTTCAATGGAGACATTTTACGTAAAACCAGTTATTCCTTCGAAAATTAGCTCTTGTAGCCATGCTTCAAGACTGTGGATTTTTTAGTCACAATAAAGTCACGCAATGTTGTTCGTTCAACCCATGATTGAAATATAAGGTTTCTAATGAAGACTATAAAGCCGTTCTTCAACTTTGATTCAACAGGGTTCATAATCGCTAAACTTTCGACTATTGATTCGCCCCAAATATAGTCCCCGTTGAGTTTAATTAAAGAGGAAGCCCTTCCGAACTTCGAGCCCAAAGGCGGGGTTGCGGCGGTTTTGTGGCCCTCTGTCGGCCACTTTGGAAATTCTCACTCCCTCAAAGCAGTTTCTCGATGCGAATGTGGTGTTTACTGGTAACTGTCGAATTGAGACATCCGCGTAAACTTTCCTCATTGCATGGATGCAGCGTCGTTTCCGTGGAATCGGTCGCGAGGGAGATCAATGAGCTTTTGTGGAGGTGAAACATCTGAGAAATCCTAGTAAGTTGGTTACTGTGAGTTAACGCGTCATGGGTGGAAACCCCAAAGGCCGCTTTACGCGATGCTCAGTATAAGGTAAATAAATAAATTAAGGAACTGTTCTCGTAGTTATGAAATTAAACAACATACATTGAGAAAACGTCTGTCTGGTGAAGACAAAGGCTGAGCGCGCTGCCAGTATTGTACTTGTAAATGGCATGGCAGTGGTCAGGAGCCGTGAGCGACAATAGCTCCCTCAGCGTCTGGTGTGCCTCAAAAGCAGGGACGGTGTCACCAGCTGAGATTCAGGTTATCAGTGGAGCCAAATATGCATCCCTGTAAGGAATGTAGAGAGGGCAAAGGAGTAGGGAATGCACCACTTCTCTTTATATTGGAAAGTTGAGCGCATCGGGTCAACCTCCCTCAGGCCCGCAACCTCCTCCTCATCGAGGTCCTGCAACACCTCCAAGCAGACCCTTGGCCACCACGTACCATCCATCATCAACACCCTCTTGAGGAACTTCAGGGCTCTTCCGGACACCTAACCGTTTTCAAATTTCAAATCGAAGGAGAATTGCGGCTGTAGTTTTCAAAGTAAGTTTTTCTCATTTTAGAGCGCAACGTGGTGACAACTATTGGAACTATTTTTTGTTGGATCCGGACACCTAACCGAGGATGAAAGGTTTCCATTCGCATATAATGGCAAGGCGTTGATCGAGGCAGACAAAGGGCTCACTTTAAAAACCCACTCTGTACCACCCCCAGGTTACCATTATCAACACAGTCATCTTGCTGTGACGTTGAGCAGCAAACTACTCTGAAATTCCCGTAATAATTCAATACTGGAAATGATTTTGAAATTTAGGCTGTCTTGTGAAATCATTCCCTTCCCCATGAAGCGAATCCTCAACCTTACACTTCTGCAACCCGTGTGTCAGCGCTCATACAAGATCGAGTACGAGATGTGGAGCTCAGCAGCATTAATTATAAGGATATAGACACTCTTGAATTGATTATTGGGCTAGAGCGGGGTCCCTGGCTTAAGTATTTGTAAAGCAACACTGCACGCAGACCCGAAATACCTCTTTGCAAGCCAACTTTTGGAACCCGCTGGTCAGCTCGTTTCCTGGATGACTCTTTGACAAGAAGACAGAATTAGAAGTCTGCGGGCTGTTCAAAAACTCAAATATGGATACATCAACCCTTCTGTAGGGTTGATGAATCCATATTTGAGTTTTACTGTAACAGTACTTATCCCCTCTCAACTCGAGGGGGCAGGGCAATGAGTAGCTTTAAGCGAAATCATCGGAACAATTCTGATCCGCCAAGGTGGACAGCCGATGACGTCCGCGACGCCCAAAACGGTAGTCGGACGAAAATTCAACCTGAAATGGTTGCTTACTTTACTTTTGGTTTATTATCTTCGATAATGAACCATTGGAATCGCCCAAAGAAAAAAAATTTTTAACCCCCCCTCAAAATTTGTTGGTTTACGTTTCAAGATACGTAGATTCAGAAAATCGAATTAAAAAAAATCCGTCCGTCCGCCGTACGCCGTCCGCCGTACGCCGTCCGCCGTCCGCCGTCCGAGGCACTTTGCCCAGTTAGCGTTGAGTTAAAATTACGAAATTTGGTTTCTGGGTTTGGACCAGCCCCACAATGATCCACGAAACTTTTCATAACCCTAGGTCAAGGGGAAGGGGTTCAAAACGAATTTTGAAATTTTGAAAATTCCATATCTCGAAAAATTCCCATCAAACGGTATGTTTTTTATTTCATATTTAGGTAGAGTTTGTTCCGTAGAATTTTTTAAGACCATCCGCAGCTTTGTACAACCAGCCGTTCGTTCACAATGACGGCTCAAAGATTGTGCCTCACAACCCGATCGTGAATCAAACTGTTGAAATACAGGTCCATTTTCATACTAACAAGCTCTTTGGAACATCATATGGCTTAAGTGATGTCGAGTTTGTTGTTCTGAGGTGCGTTTCGTGCTACGGAAATGAAGGTAATTTCGAATGTTTGTTGGTAGGTACTTCTTTTATAGAAAAATTATTACCGACGTAGTATTAAAAACCCCAGAATTATATCGTATTAATTAATCATAATTAATAATAATTATTATTAATAATAAATACGAATTATCAATACCTAACAATAAATTATAATAATTTTCAGTAGGTACTTGATAAAATTGTTAATAATTAGTGATAAATCATAATAATAATTATTCTAACATTTAGGATCTAGACATTTAGACCTAGTGATCTAGACAGAAGGGTGATCTGTACAAAGAAGATTATGAACCGTTGTGTCAAGAATTTGCAGAGTTTTTTTTTTACTTTACTGTAACAGTACTTATAGTTTCGCGTTATTCACTAGGTTTACCTTAAAACCAAACCTTCCAACGAAATATAAATTTCCCCACGGCCCACTATCCTACCTGGACGTCGGAACAGTACGCGAGCCGGCTGCAAAAACACTTCTCAGGATTCAGACTTCTCGAAATAGCCCTGCTGCCAACATCGCTAATTTCTCTGAAGAGAAAATAGGAAGGTGAAATTAAACCTCTGAGAGCTTTTCCCCTCCGCCCTTTATTCGACTTCCTTCCAACGAAAGGTGGAAAAGGAAACAGCAGGCGATTGGAATTTAATTGGATTCTCCGAACAAACAGAGGGTTTGGTGAAGGGTCGAAGCTTCAAACGTCGCTGCATCACTAAAGTTTCAATAACCCTTTATTCGGCTTGGTCAATCGGGAAGTGATATTGTACTAGTGTACCTAGTCACAACTGTAATAAGTTGACTAGACAGTGTACAACCAAAGACACACAATTCCATGAAATTTCACTCTTCACTTGCACAAACAGCATTGAGCTAACCGAACCAAATGAGACCAAAACATCAGCGAACACATTATTTTGTTTATAAGTCAAATGTTTTGAGTGTAGAGAATAAATATTATTTCAATTATTTTATAATTAAATAAATATTATGTAAGGGAATAATTATTTTATTAGTTAAGATGAAGCTAAAGTATTTTTTTTTTCATATTTATACATATTTATTTATTATAAGTACAATATATTTCATATTTACAAGACGTCAATGCTACGACCCCCTTTAAGAAGACTTGTGCTGGGGGTCGGAGTGCTATACTACTATTATTTGTTCTTATTTCCTAATTATTGATTATGTTGCTCTGTGAAATCAAAAACTCTGCAAATTCTTGACACAACGGTTTATTATCTTCTTTATGCAGATCACCCTTTTGTCTAGATCACTAAATGATATCAATTATTATTACGAATTATCATTAATTATTAATCATTATCTATTATCAAGTAGTGTAAATTATTAATATTTATTGTTAATAATTTTTATGCTTCATTATTAATAATTATTGTTAAATAATATTTAATAATAATAAATATTATTTATTATCATAAAAATAAATTTTAATAAATAATATTATTATTAATTAACTCGACATTTGAAAACCATGTGCTGTTTGAATCAGCAGGGCCAGTTTGATAATGGACCCAACAGGCTGCCTCTCGATTCACTCTCATGTTGACGATTTTCGATCTGCTCCAACTTTGAGCCCTCTCACTGTGTACGAACGGCTGGTCGTACAAAGCTGTGGATGGTCTTGAAAAATTCTAAAAAATAAACTCTATCTAAATAGTATGAAATTTAAAAAAAATACCGTTTCTTCTGAATTTTTCGAGTTTGGAATTTCAAATGTTCAAAATTCGTTTGAACCCCTTCCCCTTGACTAAGGGTTATGAAAAGTTTCATGATCATTGTGGGATTGGTCGGAACCCGTAACAAAAATTTCGTAATTTTAGCTCAACGTTAACTGGGCAAAGTTCCGCGGACGGCGTACAGAAAATTCAATTTATAAACCAAGAATAATTAAGTAAACAGGCACCTGTTATTTATTAGGAGTGCCTTAGCCCTATCAGCCCAAAATACTTTTCATATTAAGTTTAAAGAAAAATTCTTCATCTGAACACAATTTATTTTACTTTTATTCAACCGCACGCTTCATGAGAAAAATACGTAGGTACCTACTTTTTCATTTTTCACATTTTATGTCTTTACTATGGCACATAACTCGAAATGTGTGACATTGTGACGGTGACGGTGTGACGAAGAAAGCGTTATAGCAAAATTATTTAGCTCATAATATTGAGTTAGAAGAAGTCGCCATAAATACAAACCTTCTATGTATACCAAGGTATACCTTGGTTGTAAATCGTCGCAACACCAGCTAGTTATCCATGGTTCACAAAAGCAACATCAGCTTTTTTTTAAATCTGAGGAGTTTGTTAAAATGCAATGGTTGGAGTAGGTACTGTTTTAACAAGGTTTAAGCACCTTGAAAGCTTCGAGAAGTGGACTGTATTTTACTTTGGGGGTAAAACTGCTTAACTACTATGCTAACAAACAATACCTGATAGGCACACTCTCTCAATCGAGTTATGGGCATATATTATCAATGAAATTAACGAAACAAAAAAGAATACCTGTCCTCTGGTCGAATATACCGCAAATTCTTCGTGCCCGGGTCTTTTTCTGCCGTTCGCGTAAATTGAAATCGCACACGGGTACCCGTTTTCAACCGTTCGTCAAAACCACTGTCAGCGCTCGAAAAAACGTACTGCACGAGCTAATTACTGGACGAAAACGTACTGCACGAGAGACACTTGTTGCGGGCTCGCCTGTTTTTCATCAACTACTGCCACGAGGTGATCACCGACATCAGCTTATCAGTGAGTCCCGGGGCTTGTAGAAGGTTCCAGGTTCCTCGAGAAAAGTTCAACCAACAACATTCGCGATCTCGCGAATACAAATATATGCCCATGTACAATAATTTAACAGAAAAGGACTTAACCATTAATAACAATGAACATGAATACATTTTGAACAATTGAACATTAGAATCATAAATATTTACAATTAAATTAAATAGAAGAGTCGCAAATAAGTTTAATAACCAAACACACTCCCCCCATTTGCGACTCGAGGGAGCTTCTATGTGTGAATGTTTAAATTTGTCTCCTTGAATACTTCTGGATAATAGTGATGCTGGAGTAGTCGCAGATAATGGTGGTTGGCATGCCGAAACTCCTGGGCTGTGATGGGACCTACAGTGCGGTGATGAGCCCTTAGTTTGGATACCGTACTGTTGGTGAAGAAGCGCCTTATCCATGCAATCACCCGAATTAATCGGGGAAAAGAGAAAAAACTGTTGGGCATAATCCACCATAAAGGGTGGCTATGAAGATCTGCAGGTGCAATTCCTCTTGATCCAACATGAGCAGGGTTGTCCACCCCTTTGCAATGATGCCAACAGTGTATTTCCGTGATCTCCAGTATCCTTTGTACTCGGTTTGCAACGAATGTCTGTAGGAGGTAGGGCGGTGTTCGAAGCCAGGCCAAAACAGTTTTGGAATCAGAAAAACACATTATCTGCTGGACATTCATATCAGCCTTGAGCCAATCAAAAGATCGGAGAAGCTGGGAAAGCAGCAGAGCCCCACAAAGCTCAAGGCGGGGAAATGTCAGGGTCTTTAGTGCCCTCGTCCTGGCTTTCAACAAAGTGAGAACAGCGCTGGATCCCTGGGTAGACCTCAAGTAGACGCTGGCACAATAGCCACTTCCCGAGGCATCACAAAAACAGACAAACTGATAATGAGTATCAGTAGGCGGAAGGGCTCTTGGAATTGATATCTCAGATACCGACTTCAAATCCTCAGTGAAACGACGCCAAGATTCCTGGACATCCGGAGGCACGTCTTCGTCCCAGTCCACCTTGAGATGCCATGGGTGCTGCATAATACATTTGGCATAAAATATTATGGGGGATAAGTTGCCCAACGGATCGTACAACCTAGCAATTGTTGAGAGGATCACTCGCTTGGTGAAACCCTTAGGTGCTGGGGAGGTGTCATACGAGAAAGCATCTTCAATCGGATCCCACCTCATCCCCAAAATTTTGGTGGTCATGGAGTCCTCAGGTGGGAAAACCACAGAGCTCTCACTTGGGGAGTCAGGTTGTAAGAGTTTTGGGTGATTGGAGCTCCATTTTCCCAACTCAAATCCTGCTTCGCCAAGTAGTGCAATGAGCTGAGATTTGATCTGTAGGAGATTGTCAACATCATCACTGCCTGCTACTATGTCATCCACATATGAATTTTGAAGAACTACTGTTGCAGCCTCTGGAATGGTGTTCAGTTCGAAAAACTGAACAGGATCACTGGGACTATCCCTCCACACAATCTGCTGATAACAGCGGTCGGCAGGATTCAACCAGACTTGACGGAACATCTTCACTATGTCGCTGAAGACAAATCTGAATCTACGAAAATGCAGTAGAATGGTGGTAATATCTGCTTGCAACTTGGGACCCGTTAACAAATGGTCATTCAAGCTACCATTGGAAGTGGGAAAACTGGCGTCGTACACAACTCGCAGCTTTCTTTTCTCGCCCTCCGTTTTGAATACAGCATGATGGGGAACCAGGTAGCGAGGCGGACCTTTAGCAGGACTCATATGCCCAAGATCAATGTACTCCTGCATGTGAGCTGAGTAAGTCTCACGAAGAATTGGGTTATTAGCTAGCCTGGATTCCAGTGCATAAAAACAGTTCAACACTCGCTTAGTATTGGGTGTCATGTCGGGTCGGGGTGTCTTAAGGTAGAGAGACCACATACCTACCATCTTCCCCACGATAATGACTTTGGATGAAATGGCTTTCACATTGTTCCTCCTCCGGTGAACAAAGCGGGGATCGTACCGGTTCCTCCAGCTCCCAGAACCTTTCTATTTGCTCAGAGATAGTATCCCTAGAAAGGGCCAAGAGTGCCATGGACGAATTTGAGAGATTCTCATCAGTAAATCGACCAATTACTGCATACCCAAAAACGGTTGGTATGAGCCGAGGACCTTCTTCATATATTGTGATAGGGGCTCCACTCACCACCTCCGCATAGAGGTCAGCACCAATGAGGAAGGAGATTGGACCTGGCCTAGTGAAGTTAGGATCACTTAAGTCATAAGTGCGGTAATCCTCCCACATGCTAGATTCCAGCAATGATTGTGGCAGTGGCGGTGTTATTGAAGGCACCACAATGGCATCTGTTTCCAAAGAGGAGGAGGAACAAGATAGCAAAAAAGACACGTGAATTTGACCCTTAACCTGTTTGAGCGGCGAGTGATTCACTCCAGCTATTGCTCCTTTAAAGGGTTGTGAGGATTTCCTCAGGCGACGGGCACAATCTTCCGTGACAAAGAAAAAATGAGACCCAGCATCTAGGATTCCGCGGAATTCCAGCGGTTTCCCATGTGCATCCTGGATACAAGCAACAACAGTGCTAAGCAAGACTCCTGCTTTAGCTTCTGACCGCGGTACATTTGCCCCAGCAAACCCGGATTCCGAGGAATGTTGTGGCCCTGCAACGGTCGAATTCAAATATTGGTTGTCTGGAAGATGCAAATCCGTATTGTGTCGTTTGTGACATTTCTGACAGGCCATGGAAGCGGTACAATCCTTAGTGCGGTGTGAAACTTGGAGGCAATTTCGACATCCAGGGAAGCGCTGTGCAGGAGTGCCTTCAATGAATCGCGGACATTTCGGGATTTCATGAGACTCGTGGCAAATGAAACCGGAAGTTCCTGCTTTGGGTTGAACAGGCTCAGACTTACGAGTCATCAAAACTTGCTGTATTGAGGACCTGGGTGATTTACTCGGTCGATGAAGAATTTTGGCGGGTTTAGGAAACTCCACTTTGACATTGGATGGAACAGAAGTCATTTGTAGGACGTGAAAACGATTTTGCACAAATTCTCGGAGCTCCGAAAATTTGGGAAAAGGCGTACCAACAATGGAAATCTCAAAGTCCCGCCGTGTGTACTGATCCAAATTGCGCAAAGCTAACTCGCATAACAAATATTCAGAGAGATTTGGAATGTCGAGGTTGCGAAGAGACGAAACACTTTCCATCACATGCGCCAAATAAGTCTGCAAGGTAGCCGCTGTAGGCTTACCAGAGGGGGATTTGAAATTTAAAAAACGCTCTAAGTATATGCAAGCCAATTTGCGAGGGTCATCATAAGTCTTGAGCAACACGTCCCAAGCCTGACCGAAATTCTCCCCCACCACAGAGATGTGTCTAACCGCATCATAGGCTGGACCAGTGAGATAGCTGGTGAGGTAGTGAAACCTTTCAGCATCGGAAAGAGCAGGTTCATTCTTAATCAATGAAGTGAAAAGCTGTTTGAAGTTCGGCCAATTGGTGACATCACCATCAAAATGTTTAATTGGAATTTTAGGCAAAATTGCTCGGGCGGCATTACCAGCCGTAAAGGACTGATTTACAGTGCTGTTAGAGCCAGAACTGGTCCTGGGAGAGGTATTCTGCCCCAGTGGGTCAGTGATTTGGAGATAGTTGCTCTGAATTTCATAATTAGTTTGAACTTCCCTGAAGTAATTCTCATCTTCCTTTTCGGGGAATGCAGGAGCTATCTCATGCTCCTCGCAGTAATCAACTGCGTCTCCCCAAGTCTGGAGGAATTTTTCATGTATACTCTCAAGAGTGACAAACATACCGCGAAATAGAGGCCGATCAATGTTGGAATGAAGAGCGAGCGAACTCTTATTCCGAATCCGTTTAATTTCTTCCCCGTGCCTCTTATTGAGACCTTTCAGTTTCATAATGCCTCTATCGCCCACACGAACCTCGGCCTTATCGATATTACCACCCTCAGCCATTTAAGACCTAATATGTATTGTCAATTCAATGACAAATTTGGAAAAATTAACAATAATTGTAATTATTGTAATTAGTGTAATAATTGTAATTATTGCACCACCTACTAGCCTCAAACAGAGGAGTCACTCTTTTGATAGAGACACAGTCCCACAAACACAATGTGAAAATTAATGATCCTAGTATAGAATAAATTATTAATAAATAATGCAACAGTAACAAACTAAGTATTGCACTAAAATTGAAAATGGGTACCTTGGATTTCCAGGTCCACAATAACAACTGACTAGAGATCCAAATTTAATATAATATATAAATATTAAATATTTATATATTATAAATATAAATATATATTATAAATAAATAAATATATATTAAATTTTGCAAGTTTAATATTGCACAATGACTAGATAGGTGAGAGGTGTAATAAATTGAATATAATATAAATTGAATTTGATGTGTTGATAATACAATGACTAGGATTCCCTTTTGCTCGTATATCTAAATCAGGTACGTGAAATAAGCGTCGTAAATCTATAATTATTGCAATTACCCCGATTGACTATTTTTTTCGCCAATAAAATCCGGTTAGAACGGAACCAAATGTTTTAAGTAACAAGGTTTAAGCACCTTGAAAGCTTCGAGAAGTGGACTGTATTTTACTTTGGGAGAGACACAGTCCCACAAACACAATGTGAAAATTAATGATCCTAGTATAGAATAAATTATTAATAAATAATGCAACAGTAACAAACTAAGTATTGCACTAAAATTGAAAATGGGTACCTTGGATTTCCAGGTCCACAATAACAACTGACTAGAGATCCAAATTTAATATAATATATAAATATTTGCAAGTTTAATATTGCACAATGACTAGATAGGTGAGAGGTGTAATAAATTGAATATAATATAAATTGAATTTGATGTGTTGATAATACAATGACTAGGATTCCCTTTTGCTCGTATATCTAAATCAGGTACGTGAAATAAGCGTCGTAAATCTATAATTATTGCAATTACCCCGATTGACTATTTTTTTCGCCAATAAAATCCGGTTAGAACGGAACCAAATGTTTTAAGTAACAAGGTTTAAGCACCTTGAAAGCTTCGAGAAGTGGACTGTATTTTACTTTGGGGGTAAAACTGCTTAACTACTATGCTAACAAACAATACCTGATAGGCACACTCTCTCAATCGAGTTATGGGCATATATTATCAATGAAATTCTTCGTGCCCGGGTCTTTTTCTGCAGTTCGCGTAAATTTAAATCGCACACGGGTACCCGTTTTCAACCGTTCGTCAAAACCACTGTCAGCGCTCGAAAAAACGTACTGCACGAACTAATTACTGGACGAAAAACGTACTGCACGAGAGACACTTGTTGCGGGGTCGCCTGTTTTTCATCAACTACTGCCACGAGGTGATCACCGACATCAGCTTATCAGTGAGTCCCGGGGCTTCTAGAAGGTTCCAGGTTCCTCGAGAAAAGTTCAACCAACAACATTCGCGATCTCGCGAATACAAATATATGCCCATGTACAATAATTGAACAGAAAAGGACTTAACCATTAATAACAATGAACATGAATACATTTTGAACAATTGAACATTAGAATCATAAATATTTACAATTAAATTAAATAGAAGAGTCGCAAATAAGTTTAATAACCAAACAGGTACTAGGGAATAAAAAATGGGTCAGAAAACATTTGGGGTCGCCACTCGCCACATTTGGAGTTCACCACCCGTTGGATAGCTCTCGATTTACCTAACCATATTACGTTAACCACTGCGGAGTGCGTGGCCGACAAGCTGCGGTATGAGCGTGATTGTTTAAATAATTGTTTACACACAGGTACGATTTCTACAACAATGAAGTACGAGGTACGTGGTGTGGGTGTGGGGGGGGGGGGGGCGCAATGACATAAAATGTCCCTCGTGGTTGCGTACTCGTACGAAAGCTGTACCCACTTTATGGTTGCTTTGAATCACAAATCCCATGGCTATGACTGGCATGTCTGAAGCCAAATCATCTAAGAAGAAGAATTCAAATAAACACCTCGATTCGACATAAAGTCTATTTTGTCTCCTTAATTCACCTCATCGACGGGCCTCTAAGATAATATGTCGTCGCCACACAAGCGACCAGCTACGTCAAAAGATATGACGTCAAACAGGTGCCGCCAAGAACACCTCACAGGATATGACGTACGTGGACAGGCAGGGGGTGGATGACGTCAGACAAGTGGCTGGTAAGAACACCTCACTAGATATGACATACGTGGACCGGCAGGGGGTGGATGACGTCAGACAAGTGGCCGGCAAGAACACCTCACAGGATATGACGTACGTGGACCAGCAGGCGGTGTATGACGTCAGAAAGTGGCCGGCTAGAACACTTCACAGGATATGATGACGTACGTGGACTGGCAGAGGGTGGATGACGTCAGACAAGTGGCCGGCAAGAACACCTCACAGGATATGACGTACGTGGACCGGCAGGGGGGTGGATGACGTCAGACAAGTGGCCGGCAAGAACACCTCATAGGATATGACGTACGTGGACCGGCAGGAATGGATGACGTACGTGGACCGGCAGGAATGGATGACGTACGTGGACCGGCAGGAATGGATGACGTACGTGGACCGGCAGGAATGGATGACGTCAGAGAGGTCAAGGGGAGCCAAATATTTTAAACCTCCATTTCTTCCTTACTGATATTAATAAGCATTATGTAAATACGGATCGTAATCTTGAATCTACTTGTACTCTCAACAGTTCCATTATATAAAATATCAAATTACCGTCGAGTTAAGTATTTTTTTACAATTCCTATTTCCATCATAAAAAAATTGTTTCTTCATACAAAAGTTGCTTAACTCAACACTTCCTTCGTTAAATACATTTAAAAATAAATTGTGTCTTCCTTAAACATTACAGTTTTAAAATCTTTGTACAGATCACTTACCTACCAACCTACCAACAAACATTCGAAATTACCTTCATTTCCGTAGCACGAAATGTACCACAGAACAAATAACTCGACATCATTAAAACCATATGATGTTCCAAACAACTCGTTTGTATGAAAATTGACCTGTATTTCAACCGTTTGATTCACGATCGTGTTGACAGGTTCAACCTTTGAGCCGTCATTGTGAACGAACGGCTGGTCGTACAAAGCTGCGGATGGTCTTAAAAAATTCTTAGGAATAAACTTTATCCAAATATGAATTAAAAAACATACCGTTCCATATGAATTTTTCGAGTTTTGGAATTTTCAAAATTTCAAAATTTATTTTGAACCCCTTCCCCTTGACCTAGGGTTATGAAAAGTTTCGAGGGCCATTGTGAGGTTGGTCGGAAGTCATAAAAAAAAAAGTTGTAATTTTAACTCAACGATAACTGGGCAAAATGCCGCGGACGGCGTACGGCGGACTTAATGAACCATTGGAATCGCCCAAAGAAAAAAAAATTTTAACCCCCCCCCCCCCCCCCCCCCAAATTGGTTGGTTTACGTTTCAAGATACGTAGATTCAGAAAATCGAATTAAAAAAAAATCCGTCCGTCCGCCGTCCGCGGCACTGTGCCCAGTTAGCGTTGAGTTATTTTTTATACGAAATTTTTTTTATGGGTTCCGACCAACCCCACAATGGTCCTCGAAACTTTTCATAACCCTAGGTCAAGTGGAAGCGGTTCAAAACGAATTTTGAAATTTTGAAAATTTCAAAACTCGAAAAATTCCCATCAAACGGTATGTTTTTTATTTCATATTTAGATAGTTTGTTCCGTAGAATTTTTTAAGACCATCCACAGATTTGTACGCCCAGCCGTTCGTTCACAATGACGGTTCAAAGGTTGAGCCTGTCAACACGATCGTGAATCAAACGGTTGACATACAGGTCAATTTTCATACTAACGAGCTTATTATGGTTTTAGTGATGTCGAGTTTTTTGTTCTGAGGTACGTTTCGTGCTACGGAAATGAAGGTAATTTCGAATATTTGTTGGTAGGAACTTGTTTTATAGAAAAATTATTACCGACGTAGTATTAAAAACCCCAGAATTATATCGGTACATTTTATTTGTAATTAATTCATCATCTCTATCATTCAGGTTCTGCACAAAGCAACCCAGGCGATTCCAACAGCCGGATATCGTATTAATTAATCATAATTAATAATAATAATTATTAATAATGAATACAAATTATTAATACCTAACAATAAATATAATAATTTTCAGTAGGTAATTTATAAAATTATTAATAATTAGTGATAATTCATAATAATTATTAATCTAACATTTAGGATCTAGACATTTAGACCTAGTGATCTAGAAAGAAGGGTGATCTGTACGAAGAAGATAATGAACCGTTGTGTCAAGAATTTGCAGAGTTTTTTTTATTCGATTTTCTGAATCTACGTATCTTGAAACGGAAACCAACAAATTTTGACATGGGGTTAAAAAAATTTTTTCTTTGGCCGATTCCAATGGTTCATTATCGAAGATATGATCTTCGATTTGGCTTATTATTAATAAGCCAAAAGCTCGTCAAGAAGGTGTTAAGTTTAATGCGTCCAAATGTGTATTCAGTCAAACTGCAGTGAAATACTTTTTCTGCCGAAGGTATGAAGCTCGATAGTGGTAGGGTTAAGGCTTTCGTCGAAATGCCTCGATCCTCGAATAAAGGAGATTTACATCGATTTTTAGGTATGATTAATTATTTGTCCACTTTCATTCTAAATGTGACTGAACAAGCAGCTACACTTCGACCATTGATTAAAAAAGATGCATAGTGGCAATGGGAACAACACCATCAAGCTGCTTTTGAAAAATTAAAATCGCTTATAACAACGTCGCCGGTCTTAGCACATTTTGATGTAAACAGTCCGATACCGCTATCAGTGGACAGTTCTCAATCAGCTACAGTAGCCTGTTCAAAACAACAAACCTCTTGTTTATGCATCGAAAACACTCAATGACTGTCAGAAACGCTATGCCCAAATAGAAAAAGAATTATCTGCAATAGTTTTCGCATGTACCCGCTTTGAGCAGTAGGTATATTTATGGACTACAGATTACTGTTGATACTGATCATTCGCCTCCAATTACTCTCTTCAACAAGTCAATACCTACGGAGTTTTCCACCAAGGCTGCAACGTATGTTTTTGCAAATCCAGCCTTACGATCTGAACTTAGTTTACCATCCTGGAAATATTCTTGACGATGATTTAAATATTCACGTCAATTTAATTTCCAACGCTCTACCTGTTCATCAATCGACGATAGACCGTATTAAGAGAGCCGCAATTAGCGATGAGGCTTCCAAAATTCTCACCGAATACATAGAAAAGGGTTGGCCACAAAATAAGCATAAAGTGAACGACCTAGCCAAAGTATATTGGAATTACCAAGCAGATTTAGTTACAAATAATGTAATCATTTTCAAAAATACGAGTATAGTAATTTCTGCCAGTCAGAGAGAATATGTACTTCGAAAAATGTATGATAGTAATACGAGTCTTGAGAAAGCCAACAGTCTCTACATTGAGTCTCTACATTACTACTGCATTATTAACAGGAGGACATTGTCACCAATGGGCCCCACGATAAAGAGTCTACTTATTTATTTATTTACGGGCAAGCCCAATTACACTAAAGTCTCATATAATCATCAGTGAGAGTTCACAACATTACTATTGAGCAAGATAGATTACAAAGAATTAGAAAACAATTGAATGGGAAGACACTATAAGATACTAAATGATAAAGTACACTAGGAACGTTTAACCAAAATTAAACGGGGAAGAGGCCATCAGCTTTTTGAGAGAGGGAAGGGAATGGTGAAAAAAGTCCAAGTCCAGTCCTACTGTACACCAATCAGTACATTAGCGGAGCGATGAAGCCACTGCAGAGGACTATTTCTCATGTTGTTAGTTGACGCGAAGGGAACATGGAAGAGTTAAGAAGATCTGGCCGACAGAAGAGGCACCCGGGGGCCAATCAAGGAAAGCAAGACCAGATAGTCATGTTGGTTATTTACCAGTTTGTGCAGAAGAGTGAGATCAGCCATTAGTCCAAGTCAAAAGTTTCCTTTGCCAGCTGAATTGAGTGTATAGAAAGAAGCATTGAAGTCTGACATAGCAAAATCATTGGTTTCGGCAAAGAGTACTTTGTAGTGGAGACTGACGCCTCTGATTTTGATATTGCTGCAACATTATCACAGGGTGGTCGGCCAGTAGCATTCTTTTCGCGAACACTCAATGACTCTGAACAAAACCACTCAGTGGTAGAAAAGGAGGTTGCTGCTATTGTTGAGGCCGTATGGAAGTGGCGGCATTACCTTTTTTAGCCTACTGGCTCACTAGGAATGGCTCACTGGGTACGAAGCAAAAATTTTCGTTACTTGCTGACTGTTGTCGACGAATTGTTGCGGTTTCCATTTGCCTTTCCCTGTTCAGACATGTCGGCTGCAACAGTTATTCGTCACCTAACTACTCTATTCAGAACCTTTGGAATGGCAGCTAATACTTATTCACTCTGATAGAGGATATGACGTCAGCAGAGCTCAAGAAATAAGAGAAACAAGCAGAACGACGGCTTACAATCCGCAGGGTAACGGCCAAGTAGAGAGATACAACGGCATTAAGTATCTGGAAAACAGTTCAACTAGCACTAGGGAATCGGGAACTGGGAAAAGGTTTTGGATCAAGCGCTCCATTCGAACAGATCACTTCTATGCACTTTGAAAACCCCTCATGAGAGGATGTTCCGTCATCCCAGGAGATCTGGCCACGGCATATCGACTCCAACATGGCTATCTATTCCTGGCCCCGTCCTGATGAGGAACCATGGGACCAAATACGAATCTTCCGTAGTCAAAGTGGAGTTACTAGAGGCCAACCCGGATTACTCGTGTGTGCGATATGCAGATGGTCGTGAGACCACAGTATCAAACAGACATCTTGCTCCTATGGGGGACTACCCCCAAGGCCATGAATAGCAATCTCCGGAAATAGAGACTCCACACGTAGAGACTTCTACAAAAACTGAAACCTTGCAGAGATGCAGAGATGGCGCAGATTCAAATAACCGAACAAAAGAGGCAATCTCCAAGAAGAACCGCAAGAATCCGACGCCCACCCCAATACCCCCAGGACTACGTTTGGAAAACTAACAGGGGGGAATGTGATAATTTATTACCACTTCCCACATGTTCATTACCTACGTTACTACGGACACTACCATATTTCGTTGTTCCAAAATTACTTCATTCTTATGTAGAGTTTTGAGCTTAATAAAGCCTTGTTTACGCTATTACTGTTGAAAAAACTTGAATTCTGTTTTTGATGCAGCATCTTCATCAGTATGATATGGTCAGCTACTTTTTCCTATCGTGTGGGTTCTTATCCGTATACTGCTGGGCTGTCATGTTTGTTCCTTTTGAGTATAATAGAGAAATTGGACAAGGAAATAATCGAACGAATAATAAGGTGTATTAACTTTTACGAACTGTATAAAAAGGCGAGCTAGGTTGTCATACACAACGATGGAAATAATATCAGATGTTCAATGAAGCTCTTCGATAACATAATAGAGTAGGCATCCATTAGTCTGAAGAGGTTGCTTCAACACTTCCTCCCAAACTCAAGACGCCAAGGGATTCACGGTAGCGGGCAAAAGGTCCTCTTGATGCACAAAAAAAGATCCATCTTCCTTCCTTTCTATCTGCATACCAAGGACGGTATCCAATTTGCCAATCTTGATCTCAAATTCCTTCTTCAAATCTGAGAGGAGTTTGTCAATCATATGCTTTTTTCCAACCAGGATTCCATCGTCCACATATATGGCAACCAGAAGAATTTGCCCATCTCCATATTGCTTAATGAAAAGACAAGGATCAGCTCTGCTTGGTTCAAATCCACGTGATTTCATGAATTTGAAGAAACGCTGATTCCAGCACCTTGGGGACTGTTTCAAACCATAGAGGCTACGCTTGAGTTTGCAAACTCTTCCGCTTCCATCTTCAAAGCCAACAGGTTGGCGCATGAACACCTCTTCAGTTAATTCCCCATACAAGAATGCCGTATGTACATCGAATTGTCCAACATCATACTTATCAGCAGCAGCAAGATTTAAAAGAGCCCTTACAGTCTCAAACCGGGCCACAGGACTAAAAGTCTGCTCAAAATCAATTCCTGCTTCTTGGGTGTAGCCCTTAGCTACCAGGCGAGCCTTGTATCTGTCAACATCTCCACTTCGTTTACGTTTCACCTTCAAGACCCAGCGGTTGTCAATCACTTTCTTACCACTAGGAAGGTCCACGAGCTCCCAGGTATCATTCTTTGCAAGTGAGTTCAGCTCATCTTGCATGGCTTCTTTCCACAACTCACTCTCCTCCGATCCAAGAGCCTCAGAAACAGTTAAGTCCTGTTCAGCAAGAAGGATATAGTTGTTGGCCAAAAAGGAGGGCAATCGTCTCTCACGACCACCTCGTCTCAGGTTGCAAATTTCAGGAGAATCAGCACCACGAATGATGTCCTCTGGAGTTTTTCCACCAAGTTCAAAGGTAATCGAAGGTCCAACAGTCGATAAACCATCCGATGATGTACAATGCTTTGCAACTTCTTCCCTGCAGTCTTGACCAATCCTTTGTTCATCTTCCTCCAAAAGTTCCGATCCAGAAGATTTAACCAAGTTCAATACAGGAGACTCTCTCTCAAAGACAACATCCCGAGATAGCTCAATGGAATTTTTGTTCAAATTCCACAAACGATAGCCGTTGTGATCTCCTGTATATCCAACAAAAAGACATGGTACACTCTTTTTGTCCATCTTATGCCTCTTACATTTTGGCACGTGAGCATAGCATTTTGTTCCAAAAATTCTGAAATAATTAATATTTGGGGGAGGACACTTGGTCCACAGTTCAATCGGAGACTTTTCTTGACCAGTAGGTCCAGTTCTGTTCAGAACAAACGAAGCTGTGCTAACAGCTTCAGCCCATAACTTGACAGGTAGGTTCTTTGCCTGAATCATAGAGCGAGCAGCCTCCACAAGCGTCCTGTTCTCACGCTCTGCAGCACCGTTTTGCTGTGGGGAGTAAGGGGTAGCCTGGTAAGGGGCATTGTTGAACAGAGTGAGAAGATGACATACAGTTGACACAACCAAACCAACCCTTCAAAAGTTCATGCTTTTGTTGTACAGAAGCTTTGTTGAACAGTTCACAAGACAGCAAGCTGTGTGTGGCCTTGCAAACGAAACACGAACTCGAGAACTTCTTATCACGAGGCTTATCGCTTGTCAGCAGTGAAGTTTTAGGAATTCCCTTAGGTCTAAAATCCTTAGTTTTTTGTCTATAGATTGTGGTGGAATTTTGTGATTGCGCTGCAGGATTATTCGTACTAGAGAGCTGAAGTGCCAGAATTCGACCTTTGACAAATATATTCAAGGATTCAAAGGTAGGAAATTTAACATTTTTATGTTCGGTTTCAAATAACTCTCTCGTATATGGATCTAGACCCTTGATTGCTAGGTGAAATAGAATAAACTCTAGCGGATTGTCTACCTTAAGAAAGTTAAACGCAGACACACTGTCAGAGACAACAGACAAAAAGTGCTTAAGTGTTTCAGGGGTAGCTCTACCTTGTATGGGCTTGAAGGAGAGTACTTGATCCAAGTAGGCTGACGCTAATAATCTGCGATGATCATAAGAATCAAGTAATGCTTGCCAAGCTAAAGAATAATTAATTTCCTCCAACGGTAAATGGCTGATTATACTCAAAGCAGGACCTTTGAGAGAAGTTCTTAGGTAAAGAAATTTATCCATATTAGAGTATCCAGCTTCGTTATGAACGAGAGAAATGAATGTGTCCCTAAACTTCGGCCATTCGAGGAGTTGACCGCTGAAGATAGGAAGTTGAAGTTTGGGAAGGCTCTTTGCAATTTTAGACTCATTTAGAACCGAAGTATTGGAAGAAGAAGCATGTTGTGTATTGTTCGGATTATCGCAAGCAGAAAGGTTTTCGAGATTTCCCATAGCATTATAGTAAAAATGCCTCATATTGCTTCGAAGTTCTTTATCTGCCTTTGAAGGGAATTCCGTTGAGTAGGTGTCACAAGTATCCCCAAGCTCGTTCCAATATTGTTCAAAATTGGAACGGTATGCTTCCAAACTTTTACACATGCCCTTGAAAATCGGTACACTCGGAGAAGAGGGAGGCTCAGATACAGCCTTTTTGCCTTGATCGTGAATTATTTGCATTTCATTCACACAGTCTTTGAGTCTCCTATTTAGGGACGATATCCTAAATGGAAGAGACTGTTCCTTGGATGTTTTGGGTTTTAAAACCCCAGGACCCCCGGCCGCACCATCATGTTCTTGATCACTCATAATGAATTGAATTTGGTTGAATGAAGCAATGAATGAGTCCGGCAAGATAGATAGGGTTAAGGAAAACGGTGCCTTTTGGGATTATAGGATTATAGGTAGGTATTTGATGGTCAAAATTGAATACAAAAATCACAAAAAGGGCATATATCCAGGACCAAGGCAGTTGACCTATCCAATTTCAATGGAATGAAAACAAATTCATATTCCAAAAATTCTAAATTTGATCAGAATCCTAGAAGAAATTGAAGTAAAAATTCCTGAACTTACTGAAGAATAGAAACAGAAGTATATATAGTAATTGGTTAGAAATATAAGTTGATCTATATTAAACAATATTCAATCACAATAGAGTGAAAATCAACATATAGATAATCGTAGGTAGATACCTATTGAAAAAATAAGTTGTAAAATTGAATAATAGTGGTTTGAAAATTGCAACCACGCTCTGCTACCAGATGTTCGAGCACGTGGTAGGTTAAAATTAGAAAAGAAGTGGAAACGTTTTCTACATGCTCGAAACAAACAATTTAATAGGAGAATATCGGAAAGAAGTTATAAAGAAATTAATTTGGAAATTGTAGAAATAAAATGTCACTTCCTAAGGCCTTTGAATTCTAGGAGCTCCTAGGTTAATAATAAAATTGAACGTTCTGACCGGGAAATGTTGGTGGCGATGTGCGTAGATGAATTATTCACGGGTATCACGCTTTGGATGCGAGGTGAGAAGGCGTCTTCTCCGTTGATCGTTCTTTCCAGGATGGATAGATCCAGGATAGAGAGATAGATCCAAGATATAGATTCTCGTGGAGATCGGGAGATAATCGTTGACGGTTGATCTGCCTCTAAGTTATCCTGCAAACCAATTTAAATTGAGTTCTAGAATACTTTCACTCGCAGTCTTGATCGTGTCAATCAATCGCCGGAACTTACCAAATTGCGTGAAGTGAATTAAATTCGAGATAGGGATGCTGAGACCCGTCGAAATTGGAAGTTAGGTGATTGTCTCGTCAGGATGCTGCGACCTGTCGCTTGAATAGGCGAATCGAAACTGAGGGGAAAGGAACGTGGCCGTTCAGGATTAATCAATGTTTTTAATCACAAGCACTGAGTCTATAAGTTCATCGCGTTATCACTTTCGCTCCTAGTCGCGCACCAACTACACAACTTTTACAGAAACTTAAATCTACGAACAGGGGGTAGAGTTGACATGATTCGACCCATTAAAATCAATTCAGGGAGTTCAGACTTCGATAAAGTCTTTAATTCAACATTTAATTCATTGAATTCACGCTGAAGACGCGCTACATGGTTCACAACACTATCCGAACCCATCATCTCATGAGAAAAGAAAGATTCCAACAGCCGATCTACTCTTTGACTTGAACTTTGCTCATACGTAGACACTAACTTGTCCCAAATATCTTTGGCAGAACTACATGAAGATGTGAGTTCTTCGTTCACTGCATTCAATGAAGTTATCAAAATTAGCTGAGCAAGGGAGTCTTTCGAGTCAAATAAACCTTTATTAGAACCATCTGCAAGAGATGTCAACTCACCTGAAACTACTTCCAATACCTTTTGATGTTTCAAGATCAAATTAATTTGTCTCTTCCATCTGCTCCAATTATTCGAACCATCCAGCTTCTCTACTTGAGCCTTGAAATCCATCGATCGCGCATCCATCGTATTTTCAGTTAAACCAATTTAGGAATCGCTGATAACACTACAGCAAGAATCACTCATACACTGATCATACTCAACATACACAGTTCACGTGATCTGGGCGCCATAACCTTTTGAGTATAATAGAGAAATTGGACAAGGAAATAATCGAACGAATAATAAGGTGTATTAACTTTTACGAACTGTATAAAAAGGCGAGCTAGGTTGTCATACACAACGATGGAAATAATATCAGATGTTCAATGAAGCTCTTCGATAACATAATAGAGTAGGCATCCATTAGTCTGAAGAGGTTGCTTCCATATTTCATTGTTCCAAAATTACTTCATTCTTATGTAGAGTTTTGAGCTTAATAAAGCCTTGTTTACGCTATTACTGTTGAAAAAACTTGAATTCTGTTTTTGATGCAGCATCTTCATCAGTATGATATGGTCAGCTACTTTTTCCTATCGTGTGGGTTCTTATCCGTATACTGTTGGGCTGTCATGTTTGTTCCAGGTAAATTGGGTCAGTGTAAGCTAGAAATCGGGACTTATCGGGACAGCCTCAAAAAAATCATAATATAAACCATCGAAGAAAAGTAGGTATGTAAATAGGAAGAGTTACATTATATTAATTCCTTTCTAATTGAATATAACAACAACAAAAATTCATTGCTCGTATTTATCTTTTCCGCTGACTGAGCGAAGGACATCCTTGTGTTGCTTGATATAGGTGAAGAATTCCGAGCAGGTGACGTCAAGATTGGTCTTATGGTGGTCAGGGCCTTGGCCGTTTATGGGAGAAGTGAGATGATGAGTGAAAAAATCCTTTAAGGAAAGCATTATGTGAAGGGATGGCAAAAATTTATGTATTGTATGCCCAGCCATCTACAATGGAGGACATCTGTACATGTGAGGTTTTTTCCACTTTTCATCTTCGCCTTACAAAATCGTTTGAAGATTCGACTTCTTCAAAAATCGGGATAAGATCGGGACGGCAAAAAAATTAATCGGGACACTTCATAAGTCATGACGGGACGCCCGGGACACCTCGAAAATCGGGACGGATGGCAGCCCTAGTATAGTGTGTGGTTGGCACTCCTATGATATCAGGCCATACTCAAAACATGAACATGTAAATCTTGTTATGAGTAGTGAAGTGGTTGTTTTCCTTTTCAAACTTCTGCAGTACGTGGTGATAGTTATTAACTACGTGTGACGTCAGTGTGTGTATAAATACTTAAATTTAAGTTCGAATCCAACGTCTACTGGAATTGCAATTCAAGCGGGCGAGTAATCTGGTACAACTAAAGGGCGATTACTTTCCTTAATTTAGTTGTCCGTACTTAATAGTCACAACTTAGTTAAAGAGCTCCTCCGCTCTGTGGATATTCGTTGCAAGTGTGACTAACGATTCGGGGCAGGTGTTAAGGTACCTGTTGGCCCAGACGTGTGTATCCTCACTCTCCCGTTGTAACCTCCATCTTCCTATTCAACGAATTCACGAGAAACCCCTTTAGTATTCCGGTTGTCTTGTCTCTAATTCACGCGAGATTTTGCCGCTATCGTGTTTTTCACCGTTCGCGCCGCTTGCGGGCACATCTGGCTGTTGGAAATGTCGCAATGTTTTACTCCACAAGTTGTTCTAGCATTCCAATTCCTTATTAAATTGAAGCTCTCCACCTCTTTGATAGTCCATGAGTTAAATAAACCTTCGTTATCCCTGTGTATCTCTTATCTTTTTAAGTAGGAAAGTAGATTTTCCAGTCTTCAAATATACGAGATAGTTTGGAGTATTTCTGGGGGGGCCGAAAATCAATTTACTGACGTACCTCAATGCTTGTTCAAGCGAGTTAGACAGTAAGTAGCCAGTGACCTGGGCACCATAACACATGGACTGCTCTTGAGACGGCATTGAATGTCCTGAACTTGACCTGCACGAGGTTGGTTGTACGACAGAAGAGTTTTCTGTAAATACTGTTGATGCCAAGTATTGTAGCAGCCCTCTCAGTAAAGTGCTGGTTAAACGAAAGCCTTGTTGTAAGGGTGACACCCAGATAATTGTATAAGGCTGCATCGTCGATAATTTGATCATACGCTTAGAAGAGGGGGAGAGGAATTTGAGAATGATTTATATGAAGAAAACCGTAGAATCAATCACGAAATAGGTATGAACAACCCAATCAGTTGAGAAACCTCATATTTGTAGAAAGGGCCCGAAACTGGATGCATTGGAGTCTTGGGAAATTCAGAGGATTCACCGTTCGGGCCTCTCTGTAAATAATATTTATATTACTACAACGGATTATTGATATCTTTACTTTTAAGTAAAATTAGGCGTTCCGTATTGAGCTAATCAAGATGACATTTACGACACTCTTTTGAACAACGGAATGTAAATGTAAATAGATGCCAACTCACTCCATCCTTATTCTGAGTTGTACTGATGATGGTGTAAAAACCAAAACCGGTCTACAGCGTAATATTTATTTTCATTTAAATCGGTCTTTTCGTTTTGAAACTTTTATTTTATTTCTCAAGGTGGAATCCCACTATTTCGCCCACCTTTGGTTATAGTGAGACCTTGTCACTTCATAGTCTGATTTTGTAATTGACCAATGAGGCGTAACTCTCCCTACGAGGTGCTTTGTACATGAATTACGTGTACTTTTACTTTTACTTTTACTTCTAGTCGAAGCAATCCTAATGTCAAAACATGGAATGTTATACTAGGGGCAATTAATGAACCGATATTCTGAAATTCTAATTCTTAAATAGGTAGTTATAATAGCAATAATTGGAGAAACTGAAGAGGGAGGTGGATTCATTTCTTCCAACCAAATAGTAAACTCGGTAGTTTCCCTCAGGCCTAAATTCCCATGATACCAAACGATTCTGTGTATAGCTCTAGGACGTAGAAGAGGGAAATTCGTGTAATAGAGTGTGTGGGAGTAGTTTCAGTATAGATGTATACATCTTCATTAAACTAATTTTCATTACATAATGTGGTACAACTGTTGTACGGAAGGTGACACATGACCATTTCAACACTACTTACCATACATGAATGATTGACTTGACTATTGCTGAACTAATCGTAACCAAATCAACCTGGATAGATGATTGCGGCAGATATTTACCCGATACTGCCCCGATATCTACATGTCGCCGCCCAATCTTACTTCTCTTACATCGACGACCCCCTCAAACCTAATTATCCTGCCATCCGGCGTCCAATTATTAGATGGTGTATTAACGGTATATTAACTGTAATTAGAGCCCATGACTGAATGGTGTTGACCCACATTACGTGCCCTGCGATGCCATCTGTGCTTCTGAAACACTAACGTGAGCCGAATATTCAAACCATATTCCACTCGGCTCCACTTCTTGACAACTCTCCAATTTACTAACAAGCGGTATATTCTATTACGCACGTACGTTATATACCTAGACGTCCTGTATAAACACACAGTGAAAAGTAATTGGTGACGAAATAATGCGATAAACGTTACACCATCTGGTATTAGGTAGTTGGAGCGATAACTGAAAAACTCTGCAAATTCTTGACACAACGGTTCATTATCTTCTTTGTAAAGATCACCCTTCTGTCTAGATCACTAGGCCTAAATGTCTAGATCCTAAATGTTAGAATAATTATTATTATGATTTATCACTAATTATTAATAATTTTATCAAGTACCTAGTGAAAATTATTATAATTTATTGTTAGGTATTAATAATTTGTATTTATTATTAATAATTATTATTATTAATTATGATTAATTAATACGATATCCGTCTGTTGGAATCGCCTGGGTCAAGAATTTGCAGAGTTTTTTTTATTCGATTTTCTGAATCTACGTATCTTGAAATGTAAACCAACAAATTTTGAGGGGGGGTTAAAAAATTTTTTCTTTGGGCGATTCCAATGGTTCATTATCGAAGATGAACGAAAATCCGTCTGTCCACCGTACGCGCCGTCCGCGGCACTTTGCCCAGTTAGCGTTGGTTTAAATTACGAAATTTTGTTATGGGTTCCGACCAACCCCACAATGCCCCTTGAAACTTTTCAAAACCCTAGGTCAAGGGGAAGGGGTTCAAAACGAATTTTGAAATTTTGAAAATTTCAAAACTCGAAAAATTCCCATCAAACGGTATGTTTTTTATTTCACATTTAGATAGAGTTTGTTCCGTAGAATTTTTTAAGACCATCCACAGCTTTGTACGACCAGCCGGTCGTTCACTAAGGAGCTGTTTGAAACACCATATGGTTTTAGTGATGTCGATTTTTTTTGTCCTAAGGTACGTTTCGTCCTACGGAAATGAAGGTAATTTCGAATGTTAGTTGGTAGGTACTTCTTTTATAGAAAAATTATTGCTGACGTAGTATTAAAAACCCCAGATTTATATCGGTACATTATATCTTTAATTAATTCATCATCTCTATTATTCAGGTGCTGCACAAAGGAACCCAGTCGATTCCAACAGCCGGATATCGTATTAATTAATCATAATTAATAATAATAATAATTATTATTATTAATAAATACAAATTATTGATACCTAACAATAAATTATAATAATTGTCACTAGGTAGGTTCTAATAATAATAATTAGAATTAATTAATTATTAATCTAACATTTAGGATCTAGACATTTAGACCTAGTGATCTAGACAGAAGGGTGATCTGTACAAAGAAGATAATGAACCGTTGTGTCGAGAATTTGCAGAGTTTTTTTATTCGATTTTCTGAATCTACGTATCTTGAAACGTAAACCAACAAATTTTGACGGGGGGTTAAAAAAATGTTTTCATTGGGCGATTCCAATGGTTCATTATCGAAGATAATAAACCAAAATTTTTTTTCTTTGGGCGATTCCGATGGTTCATTATCGAAGATAATAAACCAAAATTCGTCCGTCCGCCGTACGCCATCCAAAGGAAATCCATTCCATTTCAAATTCAAGGTTTTTAATTTCAAATTCAAGGTGTTTATTTCAAATTCAAGGTTTTTCACAATCTTGTGTTGTCAGTGTTTTGTATGTTGAAGCGTATTGAAAAAGATAGGTAGGTACCTGACTTTTGGCTATCTCAAATCCGAACGGATGATTTTTGTAAACAGTCGCATTCCAATCGCTCGTTGCTGCTGTTCCGAATACTCAGGTCTTACAGGTACCCAACCAGGTCCTACTTAATAATGGCTAATGCATGTATCCATTATGCTGACACAGTGAACGAAACCTTCTCAGCGAAGGTAGTGATGAGCTCAACTTGTGCAACATTATAAATCAAAGTGTAGCAACAGTCATTAGCACAAATTGTGCAAATTATGTTATGGCCATGATGTTACAGCTTCCAGAAGCAGCAGCTGAACGTTAATTCGCATTGAACTATGGGAAATAATATGATATATTATTATATTATATATATTATTATTATTATATATATAATTATACACGTAGTTATAACATTTAAAATTATAAAAGTTGTTTGTTTTTTTCTCAATTGTTATTTGCCAATAAAAACCTTTGGAAAACGTTGGTGTCATTAAAAAAGTTGTGTAATTGAAAAAAAACTTGAATTTTAAATGGAAAATGCTGGATTTCATTAAGAAAAACTCGAATTTGACACGGAGAAACTTTGGTTTCATTAGGAAAACCATGAATTTGATTAGGAAAAACTTCAATTCGAGTAGGAAAAGGTATACCTACTTGCTGTTCCGTCTACAAGAGCTTTTATTGCAACTAGGCTTGACGGGTATGTAGCGCTGTTTCTCCCCCATGACTAACGTCCTTGCGTAGGCGTTGTTTACAGTCCAGAAGGGTGTTATGGAGGCCAGGATGTGGAACTAAATTAAAGCCTTTTCCTCCGCGCCACTCATGAACCCCAGCACCGGGCAAAAAGGCCCCAACGGCCGCCCTCGCAATGGTTTCCCAATGCCAGTTCCATCAACCGGATATTTGTCGACCTTTAAATTACGTTATTCACACGAGAGGCTCCTCCTCTTGAATGGATTCTCGTTTCGGGCATGTTTGCGTTTTCCGGGTGGAGGGGGCCAGATAAACCCAGGATAGCCGAAACACGGTTCAGATAAAGCTGATCACCGGTTCGCTCGTCTTTATCAGTTCCCTAGTAGCTGTTGGGTTTTAAATGATATTTATGCAGAACCACGAAGTTTAACTCGCCAACTTTGTGAGCAGACGGCGGAGTTATTCTAGTTAATATTCACAGCATCCTCGAGTAAAGTAGGTACCTACCAACATTACCAATACTCACTTAGATGAAGAAGAAGACGATTCGATTTATTGGCAATAATCACAGACAATAATTATATACAATTCATACTACTACAGCAAACTATACATATATTTTAATGTAACTAATTCAGTATATACTACTACGCCAGATTTTAAAATTTGAACTAAAACTTTCTTAAACATGGAAATATTAGGCAAAGTTTTCAAATTGATCTTATTATACATAGAATAGAAACGAAATAGCTCTGTTATATGGATTTCTTTTGAAGAATTCAGTTCTACATACGGAAATTTTTAATTGCAGGTTCTGCTATGGTTGCAGGTTTCATCTTTTGAGTTCTACGCTAAACGTATATCAACCAAGCAAGATCAGAGGCTGTGTGTTATTACAACTGTACAGCTACATTTAGAAACCGCAAAAAAATTGCTCAGTACCTATTGCATTGTGTCGTAACTAATCTCAATTCTTGAAGAAAAGGAAGTTGGAGTTAGGAAGGATTTGGTGGACGTTGTAGTTCAGGGAATTCAAGACTGAATGGATTGATACTATAAACGCACGTGCGGGTGACTAGCCTGAAAATTCTAAACTTATAGGACAGGCTGGTCCTGGGGGACTTGTACCTACAAATATCCTCAAATTATGAAGTGTCCCCTTGATTTGAGTGATAGCCCTATATCTCTTGTATTTAGTGTACACCAGTACGCTTTGTTTATCTCTATCTAAATGTTAGTTTTCTTTTTAACAGGTGGTTCCACGTGATGGGCGGCTACGAGTCCTCCCCGGTCGTGCCCGGCACCAGAAAAAGGATCTTGGGGCCCGTCTTAGCTATAGAAGCCGTCACTGAAGAGGACGCCGGGATGTACAAATGCAAAGCTTCCAACTCCATGGGGGAAACGTCTGCTGACATCAGACTGCACGTCGCTACTCCGCTGGCTGTGGAAATCTCGCCTCAGGTGTCGACTGTGAGGTTGGGGGCGACTGCTGAGTTCAGGTGTTCCGTGTCGCAGGGCTCGGGAGCTCATCTAATCACTTGGTAAGAATTTCTAGCGATGATTATAACGTTGATTAAACTGAAGACCGGATTTCTATGCAGCATATTATGCATACAAGAAATCCGGTCTTCAGTTATAATCATATGCCCCGAATATGCATCTATGCCCCGGATATGCCATAGAATATGCAGTAAAACTAACGAAATACGCGAACCATACTTAATATTATGCAAAAAAAAAAATTGTAAAATTCGAGAAATTAAGTTTCAGTACTTGAAAAAACCCACTCTACCAGTAAGTTTTAATAAGGAATGAGCTGAATGAAATTCTCATTTCGTAAAAATATTTTGTAATTGCTGCTTTTACAGAACATTATTAAATAATTGTTATTATTAAAAAACTCTGCAAATTCTTGACACAACGGTTCATTATCTTCTTTGTACAGATCACCCTTCTGTCTAGATCACTAGGTCTAAATGTCTAGATCCTAAATGTTAGATTAATTATTATTGTCAATTATCACTAATTATTAACAATTTCATCAACTACCTAGTGAAAATAATTATAATTTATTGTTAGGTATTGATAATTCGTATTTATTATTAATAATAATTATTATTAATTATGATTAATTAATACGATATAATTCTGGGGTTTTTAATACTACGTCGGTAATAATTTTTCTATAAAAGAAGTACCTACCAACAAACATTCGAAATTACCTTCATTTCCGCAGCACGAAACGCACCTCAGAACAACAAACTCGACATCACTTAAGCCATATGATGTTCCAAAGAGCTTGTTAGTATGAAAATGGACCTGTATTTCAACAGTTTGATTCACGATCGTGTTGTGAGGCACAATCTTTGAGCCGTCATTGTGAACGAACGGCTGGTCGTACACAGCTGCAGATGGTCTTAAAAAATTCTACGGAACAAACTCTATCTAAATATGAAATAAAAAACTGTACTAACTTGTGTAGTATTCATGTGCAGGAGATAGCACACAAATACTACATTCTTCCACGTGTAGTACCTACTTCACTACCGTGTAGTATTTACGCGCTTTCTCCCCGAAGGGGAGAAAGAACGTAAATACTACACTACCGCGTAACGGTGTACTCTCGGTAGTAAGAAATGAGAACTAATTGATTCCACAGGAATATAATATATATTGAATAAAGAACCTAACTCGCCAAGCACACGTCTCGTTAGGTACTCTGCATAGGAATCAATCGAATGACCCCAGCTCCAAGTAAAATCGCCGTCGGGTCCCCGGGAATAGGTCACGAGTGTTGCAATCATGACACGCCAATGTACCCTCGGCCACCGGTATTTCATCGTGTTGGAATCTCTTATCAAACCCTGATTACGTCAGCTGGCCCGGCGGATCCACGCAGTGCTGCCGCCCGCGCAGTGCTGCCATCCGTGTCCTCTCGGCCGGCTGATCCGCAATACGGGGTCGGTACAAAACATACCGTTCTATATGAATTTTTCGAGATATGAGATTTTCAAATGTTCAAAATTCGTTTTGAACCCCTTCCCCTTGACCTAGGGTTATGAAAAGTTTCGAGGACCATTGTGGGGTTGGTCGAAACCCATAAAAAAAATTTCGTAATTTTAACTCAACGCTAACTGGGCAAAGTGGCGCGGACGGCGTACGGCGTACGGTGTACGGATTTTTTTTTATTCGATTTTCTGAATCTACGTATCTTGAAACGTAAACCAACAAATTTTGAGGGGGGGTTAAAAAATTTTCTTCTTTGGGCGATTCCAATGGTTCATTATCGAAGATAATAAACCAAAAATTGTTATTAGTAAAACAAATTTTGTTTTACTAATAACAATTTTTGGCAAAGTTGACACTCTTCGTACGTAACTTACAAACGAAACAGAACAGCGTTAAAATCATTTTCGTAATTATTATTAAACGTTAATTTTACAAAAATATACATTTCAAGGTCGTCTTGAATGAAGTGTAAGGGGGAGACGAGTCCACAAACGGCTCTCAGGCATCCCCATCCCTTCCTCTTTCTCTTCGACACCAATAATTACAATTATTGTAATGATTCTCAACAACAAAAATTTGCACAATCCCCAAGAAAAAATGCAACCAATTTTCAAAAAATTTCTAATTCAAATTTATTCAAATTTCTAATTCTTTCTATTTTTTAAATTTAATAATAAGAATAATTGTATTAAATTTTAATAATTGTTTTTAAATTGTTGATTGTTTTAATTAATCGAAAATTTTAAAACTAATATTTAACCAATTCGCAAAAATTTTAAAACTACTTATTTTTCAAACACATTTCAGATAACAAACGATAATTTCCAAAAAATAATTATTCTTGTCACAAAAACAAGAAACAAAAAGGCAAATTAGTAGGCGTACTAATTGTTTACTAAATTTTGACTAGGATAAAACTTCATTTAGGAAAACATTTACTAGTTACCTCGTAGGTACTTTTGTATTGTATAAGTTGTTGAACCGTATTGTATAAGTACCACTCGAAAACTAGCCATGCAAAAAGATGTGATATCCCCCCAAAAACAACTCCGTTGTAAAAACTGGCCCGCCAAAAAACCTCAGTCGCAAAAAGGAATGATATCCATTTTGCCCGCCAGCCACATATATAGGATGCTCAGTGCTTCGCACCTCGCTTTGAGTGTGCATATAGAAACCTGATCCTCCTACCCCTAACCTCCACCGTTAATGTTTTCCTGTTCCCTGCCTCCTTCCCACAACCCCCTCTCACCCTTAGTCACCCTCGGTTTCACCTAATATGTTTCCTCTGTTACACCAGCAGGGAGCTTTACGCTTCTTTCAATGCTGTTGGCGGGAGCTTTTTGCCAGATGAACAAGTATTACTGGTGGTCACGAGTAATCAGCGGTGGTACAACTGTAATGAAGTAATGCTTCAATTCAGGCTTGTTCATCTGGCAAAAAGCTCCCGCCAACAGCATTGAAAGAAGCGTAAAGCTCCCTGCTGGTGTAACAGAGGAAACATATTAGGTGAAACCGAGGGTGACTAAGGGTGAGAGGGGGTTGTGGGAAGGAGGCAGGGAACAGGAAAACATTGACGGTGGAGGTTAGGGGTAGGAGGATCAGGTTTCTATATGCACACTCAACAGCGAGGTGCGAAGCACTGAGCATCCTATATATGTGGCTGGCGGGCAAAATGGATATCATTCCTTTTTGCGGCTGAGGTTTTTTGGCGGGCCAGTTTTTACAACGGAGTTGTTTTTGGGTTTGTTTTACGTCCTCACGTGCCCCTGGAGAGTTGGTGTACAAAAAATCAACTCTCGAGACACTCAGGGGACCGAGCTATGATAGGGTGAAAACCCCAACTTGTTCCGTCGCGTAATCAGTGTCTCAGTCGCTTCGGTTTTCAGGGCTTCGGTTTTCTTGGCGGGCGGGACGCTCCCGCGTCCCTAGATTAAAATTAGTTTCTGAACACCCGGAACCACGAAGGGCGACTAGACGGAAACACCCATCAGACGACCCACTGTTTTCCGTACAACGTTCAGTTACTACTCCATCGTTGAGTTAATTTAACCTTTAACCAGGGTGCGGTACCTATTTGTCCCGCATTTGAAAGTGCTGGTAAAAATGAAACAAGATATTGGAAAAAAAAGAAATGTATTATGTGATTAAAGTTGATTACTTGAAAATAATGTCGTACAATAATTACTTGAAAAAATTCCACGAAAGACTCCGCATGTATGTCAGTCGCTAAGGCCATCAATTATTGCGACTGACAGACATGCGGAGTCTTTCGTGGAATTTTTTCATTACACTTCTCAGCACACAAGTGTCAATTTGGATGATTTCCTCCTCGATTGTCTCCTTCAATTCTTCAAGGGTCCTAAGGCGATGTTTGAAGACCTTTCAAGTAACCCTACAGGAAGAATTCACAGGCCCAAGAAATCACATCCGGGAAGCGAGGGGGCCGCTAAATGACTTGGAAATCACTGTCCTGCAGAAACTCAGCGAGCGATGGCCTGTAGCCCCATCCTGTTGGAAGCAGTAGTTCTCTGTGTTAGGCATGTGTTAGGAATACGGTTATTTCATGGTAATAGGTTATCGAGTAACAGCGACCGTCTGGTAATAAGTTGTGGTATTAGTTTATTTTGGTAATAGATGCCAGAATCGCCGGTTACCTATTACAAGAATCTAATACCACAACCTATTACCATACGGTCGCTTGAAACTAACTCAATACTCACTCAAATAACTTGTCGACAGTTCTGATCGCACCTTTCACGCATTCGTTTTCCGTAACGTATTATCTGGTATTACCTACCTGGAATAGTCCTAGCCAACCTATTATCATGATAGAGATGATGAATTAATTACAAATAAAATGTACCGATATAATTCTGAGGTTTTTAATACTACGTCGGCAATAATTTTTCTATAAAAGAAGTACCTACCAACAAACATTCGAAATTACCTTCATTTCCGTAGCACGAAACGTACCTCAGAACAAAAAGGAGCCAACCTACACTTTTGTCAGGGTATATGGGGCAATGGGGACATCGGAGTTGTACTGTTATACTACCGTACGTTGTTTTTTTAATGAAACATTCGCTCTTTTAGTCATGCTGCATGACTGGTTTTTTAAATTTATTGTGGATGGTCTTAAAAATTCTAAGGAATAAACTCTATCTAAATATCAAATAAAAAACATACCGTTTGATGGGAATTTTTCGAGTTTTGAAATGTTTAACATTTCAAAATTTGTTTTGAACCCCTTCCCCTTGACCTAGGGTTATGAAAAGTTTCGAGGATCATTGTGGGGTTGGTCGGAACCCGTAAAAAAAATTTAGAAATTTTAGCTCAAAGATAACTGGGCAAAGTGCCGCGGACGGCGTACGGCGGACAGACGGATTTTGGTTTATTATCTTCGATAATGAACCATTGGAATCGCCCAAAGAAAAAAATTTTTTAACCCCCCCTCAAAATTTGTTGGTTTACGTTTCAAGATACGTAGATTCAGAAAATCGAATAAAAAAAAATCCGTCCGTCCGCCGTACGCCGTACGCCGTCCGCCGTCCGCCGTCCGCGCCACTTTGCCCAGTTAACGTTGAGCTAAAATTACGAAATTTGGTTTCTGGGTTTGGACCAGCCCCACAATGATCCTCGAAACTTTTCATAACCCTAGGTCAAGGGGAAGGGGTTCAAAACGAATTTTGAAATTTTGAAAATTTCATATCTCGAAAAATTCATATAGAACGGTATGTTTTTTATTTCATATTTAGATAGAGTTTGTTCCGTAGAATTTTTTAAGACCATCCGCAGCTTTGTACGACCAGCCGTTCGTTCACAATGACGGCTCAAAGATTGTGCCTCACAACACGATCATGAATCAAACTTTTGAAATACAGGTCCATTTTCATACTAACAAGCTCTTTGGAACATCATATGGCTTAAGTGATGTCGAGTTTGTTGTTCTGAGGTGCGTTTCGTGCTACTGAAATGAAGGTAATTTCGAATGTTTGTTGGTAGGTACTTCTTTTATAGAAAAATTATTACCGACGTAGTATTAAAAACCCCAGAATTATATCGTATTAATTAATAATAATTACAATTATTAATAAATACGAATTATTAATACCTAACAATAAATTATAATAATTTTCACTAGGTACTTGATAAAATTGTTAATAATTAGTGATTATTGATAATAATAATTAATCTAACATTTAGGATCTAGACATTTAGACCTAGTGATCTAGACAGAAGGGTGATCTGTACAAAGAAGATAATGAACCGTTGTGTCAAGAATTTGCAGAGTTTTTGGTTTATTATCTTCCTGGTAAAAAAAACTCTGCTAATTCTTGACACAACGGTTTATTATCTTCCTTGTGCAGATCACCCTTCTGTCTATACCAGACTGTGTTGCAAATCGGCACCATACCATATTCTCACCGTACTCATACCATACCATACGAATTTCTTTCCTATCATACCGTACTGTACTATACTAAATCTCTTAAACGGGAGCTCTCTCTATTGAGGCAACAGAACTTCTCTCTGGCCGAACGAGTAGAGCGATGCGATTCTTATGTAAAAAGGAAAAACGTGATCATCTACAATTTCTCTCCAGTCAGCTATGATAGGGATCCTCTGATCAAGTCGCTTGTCTCCTTTTTTGTGGACAAGCTCAAAGCCAATATTGAAGTTCCCAGTATTCTGAGTGCTTTCCCTCTAGGTCCAAAATTAGAGGGTAAAGTCCAACCAATACGGATAATCTTTGCTGATGCAAAATCGAAATGGGAAGTCCTGTCAAAGACAAAGAACCTGGGGAAAGACTGCGCCGTAAACATCTCGCAGGATTATACCCCCGCTCGCTACCTCCAGCAGAAAAAACTCCGCCATTACAAGAGAATCATGAAGATCGAGGGCGTTGAGGCCAAAATTAAGGGACTCTCCCTAGAGGTGGATGGAGTGCGCCTTAACCTACCGCAGTTGGAGTCGAAATATGGTCCCCCGGAGAAGAGGAAGCGTGATCCAAACAGTCCCACCTCCAATCAAGGAAGCTGCGAAGAAAAAAAGAAGAAAGATTCACCCCCTCCAAAGGCATAGCAACCAATTTCCGCTCAGCCCGATCCCGACGTACAAGCTAATCAGGACACACAATACCCAAACTCTCAAGTTGACACTAACAATATATCACACTCTGTATCTCCACCTCAACCACCGCACCTAAACACGAACTCCACCAGCCCAACTGTCTCAGTGCTCTTCTGGAATATCCACGGTCTCAACTCTCTGAAGATGTCAGACATCAACCTTCACCATTACCAAATAATTTGCTTGACAGAGACCTGGCTGGAAGACGACGCAAGTGTTCCCCGCATGTTCCAAAACTTTAGATGCATAACACAGGTAGCCACACGAGAACATGCTAGGGGCCGAGCGAGTGGGGGAATTCTCGTCCTAGTTCAGCAGGAAGTCGAAGTAATTAAGGTCATATGCCAGTACTCATGGTGTATTTTTCTGATGGTAAACATGCGTCGGGTGAGGACTGTGCTCGGTGTTATCTACCGCCGCGACCGCGATTTTGAGGATTTCCTACAGTCTCTGAATAATTTATTTGATGATACTCTATTTTCATATCAGGGAACCCCGTTGATAATAGGAGGTGACTTTAACTGCAGAATGGGGCACCTTAATGAGGACCTGGACGAGGTTCTGGGGTCTTGCCGGCTCCTGACTCGTAGATCTAGTCTCGATATAAAACAGGACAAAAATGGGTCAAAGCTGGCGGAATGTTTCGAGAGTAGAGCCTTAGTACTTCTAAACGGCAGGACTCGTGGAGACTCTCCAGGGAACTTCACATTCATCAGCAAGCAAGGGAAAAGTGTTATAGACCTTGTATGGTGTAATATCAGCGCACTCAGTATACTGGAAGACCTTACAGTTCTCCTTGAAAATCCTGTCCCCTCTGATCACTTCCCTCTCAAACTGACCACCTCTGTCCCACTAGAGACTGCAGTGGGCAGACATTGTCTAGGCGTGGCAGAAATATTCGTTTTTGACCACTCTAAATCAAAGCAATATAAGGATTCCCTTCTTGGAGCCAACATCAACTTGAACTCACTCAGCACAAACGATCAATACTCTGCAATCACAGAAACTATTAAAAAGGTGGCCAGAAACTTAGGCATGTCTAGAACCTGCAAGAAGTTTGATCTCCCAATAAACCCGGCAACAAATAAACCTTGGTTTGATCAAGAGTGTAAGTCCGCTAAAGCTGAATACAAACGCCTCCACAGGATTGCAAAAAAAGAAAAATTTGACGAGCCTTTTTGCCAAACGTTTTTAGAGTCGAAGAGCCAATACCACACGCTCCAGCGTCTTAAAGCACGCGCATATAACAACGAATTCAGGGTAGCCCTCGAGAACTCTCACAGTGCCCCAGCATTTTGGAAAGCCTTCAAGCACTACAAGCTCCCAAAATCCCAAGATAAATGCCCAATAACCTCTTCCAACTGATTTGATTTCCTCAACACCGTCTACCCGGCCCCCTCCCCGTGCGAATTATTAATAACACCCAAAACTAACCCTCTTCTTGACGGACCAATAACACAATATGATGTACTCAAAGCAGTCAAGCTGGCCCCTAAGGGCAAATCGCCGGGAAGAGATGGTCTTCAGTACGACTTCTACAGGGAACTACCAACGGATTGGATCGAATTGTTAGTGGGTCTCTATAACGCAATTCTCGATAGGGCGGATATTCCTGAAAATTGGGCAAGCGTTGTCGCCACCATGATTTTTAAGAAAGGAGATCGTAACAACCCCCTCAACTACAGGCTTATTGCTCTCATAAACACTTCTCTTAAACTGTTCACATCAATTATGCTGGTTCGCCTGGAGGCGTGGGTCGAGCGCGAGGGGATACTACCTGAGTCGCAAACAGGATTTAGGAGGGGTCGCTCCTGCAGCGACAACTTATTTACGGTGACCAGTTTAGCCCAGCTGTGCTTTAGCAGGGACCGCAAAATGTACGCCATGGCAGTTGACTTGAGACGGGCTTTTGACAGCGTACATCACCCACTGCTATGGAGCAAATTGATCAGCCTCGGTGCGAGCTCCAAGTTTGTTCAGATGATTAGAGTAATCTACGAATCCTCATCAATTTCAGTAAGAACAAACTTCAATTACTCAAAGAGTGTCAGAGTCACGGAAGGAGTCTTACAGGGAGAAATTCTCTCTCCAACTCTATTTAACATTTTTGTGGCAGATATGGGCGCCTTCCTCGCAGGAAAGGGTCTTCCAGGTATTCGCGCTGGCCCAAACTCAGAAATCATGACCCTTGAGTATGCTGACGACCAAATAATCCTGGCGGACTCACCAAGCGACGTTCGGAACAAGCTGAGAGCTCTTCACGAATACTTCTCGAAAAACAAGCTCACACTGAACACCGACAAAACAGTCATAATGTATTTCAGCAGATCCGGGCACACCCCAAGTTTGAAACTTCCTTTCATGTACAATGGGAAAACCATCCGACTCACCAATTCAACCAATTACCTGGGAATTCAGCTAAGCGGCTCCTCAACCTTCAGCAAAGCTTGCCAGGCTCAAATATCAAAAGCTAGAGTGACTTCCGGTGTAGCTGTGGACGCCCTAGGTCGCAGCTCATGCTCCTCCTGGGACTCAATCAACAAGATCTTTAGGGCATCTGTTCTGGGAACCCTGTTATACTCCTCTCCCATATGGGCCCTCAGGTACTCAAGGGATATTGAATGCGTACAGGTCCAGTATTTCAAGAGGATTCTTCGTCTCCCACGCTGTACACCTAACTACATGGTCCGGTTGGAGGCGGGGGTGCCCCCGCTGTCCTATGAGGTACTCAAACGTGCCTTCCAGTTCCTCATCAGAGTCCTTAAAATGGAGGAGTCAAGATTCCCCAGAATATGCCTCTCATCTCTCATTGCTCTCGACAAGAAAAAAACGAACAATCTGAGGTTCAACTGGTTCTCCCAATTGAAAACTCTTGCCCGGGATTGTACAGGAAAGGACACGGACATTCCGTCCGAGTTGAGAGCCTTAACTATCTCTGTGCCAGTAATCCTGGACACAGCCAGAGCTGCCCTCTTGGATCGTGACCTAACCAGCCTTGCAGCAACTCACTTTAGCGACGCCTATACTCACCTTTTCTCCCCACGCCCTGGATGTCAGGATTATCTCCTCCTCGACGCACCAATTGCCTACAAACGCCTACTAGCCCAAATAAGACTGATGGGATCATACAATGCGGTCCTTAAATTTGGAAAGAAGAGCCTCAGGATCAACCCAAAAGAGACCTGTGAGGACTGCATGCTTGTGACCAACCAGACGCTCTACCACGTCCTCTTTGAGTGTCCGCTGTACGCATATTCAAGAAGCGCCATATGCCCTTACCTTCTCTACCCCGAAATTGCCATCCCCATCATCCGATCCCCCAGTTTGAAAGATCTCGAACGACTCCATCAATTTATAGGCTCAATTATTAAAACACGCAACCTATGTCTGCTCGACTGATCCACCAAGTAATTGCGTCAACAATAAACACAATAAAACAGAATGAACAATAACATTAAATGACCAACAATGTAAATATGTGAATGATATATATATTAACGGTGCAGCAAAACTTAAGTGAAATGTGTATAAGCATAAATAACGTAGTATTATGTATTATACCACACTCCACATATATCGATGTTGATTAAAACTGTTTAAAATTAATTTTTAGTCCACAGAAATGATTTCATTTACTATACTTTCTATACTAGCACTTTCTTTTGTTACGATACTTGCATTTTTCACCTTATTTTGTAGGAGCAAAAAGTATGTAATTTACTGTTTGTAACCCACCCTTATGTCAGAAAATGACAAATAAAGGTTATTTTGAACTTGAACTTGAACTACTATACTAAATCATACATACAATAATATACCATACCATACTCATACCATGTCATACAAACCGAGTGAATATTGAAATGTCATCCATTTCTGACCTATATTTAAAATTTCAAGTATCTAGCTCATCATCAAAATTTAATTTGTTTAAACAAATAGGTATTATTTAAACAATTTTACAGACAAGAAACCGAGTGAATCCAGTTCTGTGATCCAGTTCTGACCTATTTTTAAAATTTCAAGTCAATAGCTCAGCATCAAAATTTAATTTGTATTATTACAAAAAGGTATTATTTAAACAATTTTACAGATGAGAAACCGAGTGAATTGCAAATTGGCACTGGTATAGACAGAAGGGTGATCTGCACAAGGAAGATAATAAACCGTTGTGTCAAGAATTTGCAGAGTTTTTCTTCAATATTTTCCGGGTTGGCCTCTACATTGTTAACGTTTTCTTCAGAAGGAGGTGGTTGATCAGCAACACTTTCAAAGAGTCTTTTAAAGATCTCGATGCTTGCTTCTTTCAGGTAGCAATATATTGATCTATATAGTAATATTATCGATAATAGATTATTATCTATGATTATAGATAATATATAGACCAGTTTTCGTGAAGTTAAGTACTTTAAAATGTGTGAATTAAAAGAAGTGATTGCCTTGAAATCGACTTGCAACCGTCTTGTAAGGTCCCCTTCTAGGTCGGACAAAATGGAAAAGGAAAGGGAAAGAGGAGCTACATTATTAAAGATCTATATTATATTATATACTTAGATATATTATCTACGCCCCGGTGTAGATCCACCCTTCCAGTCCACCCTTCTTCTCCGCTAAGGACGACACCGCCGCTCACTACTCAGATCATTATAATCAGTTCTAATACTCCCGGTAATATTTTCCACTTAGTTCAATAAATAAGTAAATTCAATAATGAATAGGTCATAGGATTCTAACCAGTACTAGGATCTAATATTAATATTCTGCGAGTGCTGATGATCTGGCGATCGGCCTGGTAACACTGTTTCCCCACCCCGCTCATCTATCCGCTCCGATCTCGATCCTACCCCTCTCTGTTACGTTCTATTGTTCATCATTTTTCAGTTCATCTTGTCCATCCTTAGTTCTGTGAGTGCTCATTTCACCTTGCGGTTAAACAGTATGCTATGCCTCATGTTATTAATAGGTGTTTCTTAGGGAACTTGGCTATATGTCGACACATAAACTTGTCGACACCTCCTGTCGACATATTTCCACACCAGGTGTTGAAGAACGTCGATAACGCACATCTTTGAAACTGGTCGACGGATTTATGTCGAAAAATTTGAGATCCGTTTTCGCTGTATTTCAACAACAGGTGTTGAACATGAGCTAAAAACACCCCTCTTGAAACTTGTCGACTGCTAAACGACGACAGAAGGGGTTGTTTGGCCACTACCTGCCCTCAGCCTTGGTCCCATGGGGTCTTTCAATCCGAGGATTATTCGTAATTACTGTCTGGGTTCACTTTCACTATTGTGAAGTGGGTCATTGACACTGCCTTGCCAACTGTAGGCCCGCAAACAAACAGAAAAACGCTGCTAAGTCCATGGGTTTATTATTTTGGTGAGTGTATTATGAAACTCGTAGGAAATGTTGAGATGGCTATTTACAGTCTGGTATCAAAGCATGAAATCATTCCGACGCTTTAAGGAATTAAAGCCATTCAAAACGTTCCACATTCGCGCACGCGCCCGCGGAAAATATAATACTTGTAATATAATACTATAATATAATATAATACTTGTTCTCTCGAGATTTCAGTTTCCTGCCACAATTTTTGCGGAAGTTATAAACAATACAAGATATTTGAAATGAATTTGGTTTTGCGCACAATTTCGAAAAACTGGAAAAAATCAACGTTTTTTTCCCTTCAAAAAATTACCTATGGGTTGAGCTACAGAAACGAAAAGCTTCGAGGACCAACTAGATGGATGATTGAGCCTAAGAAAAAAAATTTGGTGAATTTTGGTTGAAGTCTACTACTTCCGTGAAAGGGACGAGGTGTTCATTAGGGTTATATTGACGACATTAACTGTCAGACGGCATATCGTATTCACGCCGCCTGACTTTCCTCGAACAAGAGATTCTTCCCGCCGCTCGGGAAACCTAACACCGAAAAAGGAAGATGCACATCGACAGTTCCCACCGAAGAAATTGCAGCAGGGTATGGTAGCGGAAAACCGCCAAGTTGCCAAAACACAGTCCGCGCGTGCAACCCCCACCGAAGCTGATGATGACGCCCCAAGATGATTCGGATTGGAGATTGACGATCCCCTCTCCAAGTAATAATCAGAGGAAATTGGCTGATTGGATCCCCGCAAAAGGCGGGGGAAAGAACAAAACCGTCTGGAAACCCGGGAATCAGGGTTGTGTTCCTGAGGCCACTGTGCGTACCATCTTGCACTTGATCTCCGCTGGACGAGCCCATCAGTCCCCCAAGAAATCAGCCGAGGACCAACCGCAGCGGAGGAAGAGGTCAGCACCCCGCTGGCTACTTGAGTTCCGAGGAGACTTCCTGCCCAGGCGCCCAAGGGAGGTAGCTGCTCCCTGCTTCGCGCCTGAAACTTCCCAAGTCCGGGGTGGACCGCCCTCGTCAAGAGAGTATAAGGTTAGTCGGTACCCGTCAAATTCGTCACGCGGTAATATCGGGTCGGGAAAAGTGTTATCAGGAGGCCTAGGTAGGACTAGAATACGGGAACAATCAACTAGAAACCCTAAGTTAGCAGATAAGCTAGAAACTTAAGTTCACTAAATTTCATTTTGCTTATATCATTGTATTTCAACCCATTCGTCAAATATCCTTACATTTCACCTTCACTGTCCAACTGCACAAATTCTATAAATAAAACACCAACATTGCATAAATAGGAACCGTTTTGGCCTCAAGGCCCCTTTTTCCCCGTTCTGTTAGTCAATCCTATCCCGTTATTGCCGCCCCCGTTTTGGAGGGTTTTCCAGACGCCGCCCTGGGACAACTCGATCTGGAGGCCGTGGCCCCCAGTGTCTAGTCCCCACTGCAGCAGCAGGGGGAAAATCAACGAAGCCCACCAGGCTTCACATTAACCAAATCGGCAAAATATCCCTCCAGAACATTTTTCTCGAAACCTTGGTGGAAGACGTCTTTCGCGATCAAATCAAGATCGGATCGAAGGTGCGAATTCATCGGGCGTCGAATGGTTAATATAAAGGTTAGAAGAACTCGAATGGCAACAGAGCTCAAGATAAACTGCTGACAAAAAAGTCCCCAACCTTTTTTTTTTTTCTTTTCTTTTTTTTCCGTAAACGAATATCTAATTACAATTACTGAACCTAATCTATTTACAATTCAAAACAAGTTATGTATATTTACAACCTGGAAAAATTGTATAGGTACCTATAATAATATAATAATTGTATAATAATGTATAATAATATAAGTATATAAAAGTTAGGGTAGGTTCTTTAGGAGTCGGCTTTTTAAAAAAGGTTGAAATGAATTTAGGCGAAACGAACTTTATTCACGGAATTACACAGACTTTAAATTGTGACAATAAAGTTATTGGAACACTTGGAACAAATTACGCGGAACACACACAGGGTCGGTCGGTTACAGTAGCAGGCCGAGAACTGAAGGCTCGGGGCCTGCCCACGTTGGTTTTATAGTGTGCATGGCTGCGTCAGCAGTAATGGTAGGTCGGGTACTATAACTTAAATATATACCGTGTTGATGGGATTGACTACGGATAATAATAATTACAAGAAGGTACCTACTCATTTTCGCCAAGAGATGATTGTGAACCTGTAGGTGGGTATTTTATGTCAATAGGATGGGCGATCTATACGGAAAATAATAAACCGTTGTGTAATAATTTGCAGCGTTTTTTTTTATAGAGATCGGTTGACCCGTCAAAAGCGTTATCATGTTTGACATGGTTTCATTATTTTTATGGCCGAGCAGTCAGCATAAAATTTCGGCATAAATCAAGAGCTTCCCAACGAGTGGATAACGATTGAAGTGAAATAGAAAGAGATCTGTGTATATCTTTCTCATTACCTACGTTATTTCGTTCTTTTGAACTAGTTTTGGTTGTTGCCAGACCCATTATATTATTGTTCTTTAATGCGTAGTCTGAATGCAAGTAAAGTAATGGAATAATAACAAAAAGAAATATCATTATGTGAAAATAACGAAATTTCTATTTACAATACAAATGTTCAACTAGGTACTTAGAGAATAGTTTGTAAAAAAAAATATATATATACTACTTACAATGAACATAAATGGAGGGTACCTAGGTAAGCACCTAGATAATTTCATTCAAATATCAGTAAAATTAATAAAAAGTTCCTACGTTTACACTAAACAATAAACAGTATCTTACAAAATTACTGAGGTGATTTTGTTGAAATTAAACATTTTTGAATAGCACTAGTTTCTTTAGTTTCTGACGATGGCCTGGTTTTGAAGATGATATTGCAAAATTTGCAATATCATTTCAAATTTGCAAGTCATTTAATGACTTTTGTTTAGCGAAATGGTGACACATAATTTTCATGAACATAAGACATAATATGTCTTATAGTATATTATAAGCTTCACTAAACTATTTTGATGGCACTCTTCTCCGAAATCATTATTGGATGCATGATCTTTAAATACAACACCATTGAAATGAGTACATACTTTCAGAAGAACGAGGTTTGAATTGAAATTTAAATCGGTTGTTTGGTGACGAAGAATACTGTAGCAAAATTTTATTATATTGAAAACATCGTGGGATGCTCTCAATAATACTTACATAATATTTTCTTTGTAATAACTATTTTCGTAGTTTTCCATCAAGTATGATAGGTCTTCGTTGGCAGAGTCGTTTGAAGTATTATCATCCATCCGTTTTTCAATTGCCTCAATCGGCAAAAAACTTGTACCTAATTGAATCGTTGCGAGTTTCGACCATGTTCACTGGGTCTGGCACTATTTCTAAACGTAAGTTTTCGTAAGGACCATCTAAATTGCTGGACATTAGGATTGTCATTTCTCCCACGGGCTGGAGATTCCCCGAGCGGCCGGCTCGAGTTTCGTCTGCCTTTCACTATCGGTAGCCAGGTATCCAGGTAGTTATAAATCTATGGTTGACCCATAATCGGCCAGGTAGAGTGTATGCCGTTACTATTCGAGATTTCGCAGGTATACGAAGGATGTCGACGTAAATATGTCGTCGTATCCCCATGGTTGACTTGGACGACCTTTTTCAACAAGGGGTGTTGAAAGTTGTCGACTTGTCGACATATTTCTGTGTCGACATATTTCCAATGCTCGTGAAGTCGACATTGGTCAACCCTTGGTGTTGAAAGATGTCGACACGGCTTCTTGCCCGTTTGTCGACAAGTTTATGTGTCGACATATTGCCCCCCATCCGTTTCTTAATGGATAGAAAAAACTTGTTCTGTCGAGTGAGAGCTGAAAAATCGAAAAAAAGTAGATTGAAGAGAGTAATCCTCTCACTCGTTAAACTGGAGTTGGTTCGACCTTCAATTTTATTGTGCACTTTCCCATGGGAACCCGTAACTCCCAGATCCTGCCGCAATATTTTTTACGACGACTCCCTCCCAAATCCCCCGGTCGACCTTTAGCGACCGAGTACGTCCGTTTCGCAACTCGTTTCTACCAACTCTTTTTCCGAAACGTTTGATGTGATGAAAAATTAAGGGCGTGGGCCGCAGCGCCCCCGCCGCCGCCCGTACAACTTGGAGGGGCAAAAACTTCGAATGGCACCATTAAATCCAGGTGATTCGCTCGGGCTCAAAGTATTAAAATTGGAGATGGCATCGGAAGTTTGAATCCGAGGGGTTTTTCTCAACTCGTAACAACTCCAAACTCGTTTGACAATTTGAAATCCTATTGGGGGTTTCGACATGAAGAACTCGTTTCTGAGGCCACTCCGGTCGTTGTTCACATTACTTGTATTGTTGGGGACCTTAATTTTCACCGAAGTCCTGTACTATCCGCTCTCACCGAGTGTACCACCGACCTGTGTTTTGTTTCGGGTATGATGAGAAGAGGCAGCCTCCAACGCGGTTGATCGTACCAATTCGTTCTCCCTACAAGGATGAGACCGCCAGGTGGTGGGCCTATTGTGCCAAAAATTATTACCCCAGGTACGGCGAACGGCGGACGGACGGATTTTGGTTTTATTATCTTCGATAATGAACCATTGGAATCGCCCAAAGAAAACATTTTTTTAACCCCAGTAAACTACACACTGGAAAGTTTAACGGTGAGTCGGGGATTGATCACATAGCAATATTCACTCGGTTCCTCATCTGTAGAATAGTTTAAATAATACCTATTTGTTTGAACAAATTAAATTTCGATGATGAGCTAGACACATGAAATTTTAAATATAGGTCAGACTGGATGGCATTGCAATATTCACTCGGTTTGAATGACATGGTATGAGTATGGTATGGTATATTATTGTTTGGTATGATTTGGTATAGTAGGTGTGATAGGAAAGAAATTCGTATGGCATGGTATGAGTACGGTGAGAATATGGTATGGTGCCAATTTGCAACACAGTCTGGTATAGACAGAAGGGTGATCTGCACAATAATAATAATAATAAAGCCTTTATTCTGCTGGGTACAAGGTAGAGTACATAGTGCAGACATGAATTACATTAAATTTTGAATTAAGAACAAATAATGACGGCAGTAAATTATGAATTAGGGACTGATTAAAACATGATTTTGGAGGCTTTACAAACAAAAAAAAAACTCTTGACACAACGGTTTATTATCTTCCTTGTGCAGATCACCCTTCTGTCTATACCAGACTGTGTTGCAAATCGGCACCATACCATATTCTCACCGTACTCATACCATACCATACGAATTTCTTTCCTATCATACCATACTGTACTATACCAAATCATATATACAATAATATACCATACCATACTCATACCATGTCATACAAACCGAGTGAATATTGAAATGTCATCCATTTCTGACCTATATTTAAAATTTCAAGTACCTAGCTCATCATCAAAATTTAATTTGTTTAAACAAATAGGTATTATTTAAAAGATTTTACAGACAAGAAACCGTGATCCAGTTCTGACCTATTTTTAAAATTTCAAGTCAATAGCTCATCATTAAAATTTAATTTGTATTATTACAAAAAGGTATTATTTAAACAATTTTACAGATGAGAAACCGAGTAAATATTGCAATGTGGTCTGTCCCCGACTCACGGTTAAACTTTCTAGACTGTAGTTTACCTGGAAGATGAAACAAATAGGTATTATTTAAACAATATATATATAAAGCCTGCCAATGATGGAAGAACCACAAAATATAAGAAGAGGTGGGGAGTACTGAGGCCTAGCTGATAGGAAAATAGATCTCAGAAAGGGATCTACCTCTCTGCCCCTAAAACATCCCGTACAAAACCCGGCACCTCCTCGTGGTCCGTCTGGACATGCATCTGCATGACTGTGCAGACCTGCTGTAAGACCGGAGGGGGCAGAAAAAAAAGGGGGACCTGCTGTGCTTGGCATTAAAAATGCCAAAAACAAGTCTTCCAAAATCTAAGAGCCTGAAAAAAATTGTCATGGGCCCCATGGCCTAGATACAATGTACCATAGAAGAGCGCACAGCAGGACGGCGTATGGGGGACGGCGTACGGGTGACGGACGGATTTTTTTTAATTCGATTTTCTGAATCTACGTTTATTACGAAGATAATAAACCAAAAACTTATGGGCTAATTATAATACATAATATGTATTATAATATTATTATATGTAGGTAAATAGTGGACACTCGTGCTTGTGTTGTATGGTATCCAAGGCTCCACCATCTGGCATCTGTTAATGTTTTGATTCATTGCTTCGTTCGTCAGTTTTCCGTTACCTATTTGAATTTTCTGCGTTTTCGGATTTCTACGAAGAAGAGACTATAAAAATCGATTTGTAATCTTGTTATTCTAGGTAGGTGACCATAAACCGATGTTTCTCTTTTGAAAAAATCATTTAATTTAGTAAAATGTAAAGCTTGAAATCATAATAAATTGTTCTTAGCGTATTAAAACTGTTTTAATACGCTAAGAACAATTTATTATGATTTCAAGCTTTACATTTTACTAAATTAAATGATTTTTTCAAAAGAGAAACATCGGTTTATGGTCACCTACCTAGAATAACAAGATTACAAATCGATTTTTATAGTCTCTTCTTCGTAGAAATCCGAAAACGCAGAAAATTCGAATAGGTAACGGAAAACTGACGAACGAAGCAACGAATTAAAACATTTAATGTTAATTTAACAGATGCCAGATGGTGGAGCCTTGCAGTTTTTTTTTTTTATTCGATGTTCTGAATCTACGTATCTTGAAACGTAAACCTACAAATTTTGACATGGGGTTAAAAAAAGTTTTTCTTTGGGCGATTCCAATGGTTCATTATTAAAGATAATAAACAAAAATTGGGAATACAATTATAAACTTCTAGTCTACGTAACCCGACAGATTCTGACGTCATCTAATGAACATGGATATTACACAGAGGCCAGCCAGATTACTTGATTACAGATGTGATATTTGAAAAGAGACGAGTGTTAAAACTATCGACAGTACTATCGATACTATCGATAGTTTTTGGAAAAACCATTGATACTATCGGAAACCAAAACTATCGATAGTTCAACACCACTAGAACACAAACAATTGAGGGAGAAACATATGGAGCAGTCCCATATATTCCACACTATAATTGGAGGAGCCTAAACTGCCACAGACTGACTAGAATACGAGGACCTATTCTTCAACAGATAAATTCATTATCTGCTGTTTTGTTTCATTTGTTTTCCCTTTTGATATTGATTATCGGGGCGTTTCAGGTTCAAGAACGGCCGCGTACTCCCGGGAAGGAGCAACGGTGAACTTCTGGTCCTGAACGGGATCACACGAGAGGATCAAGGGATGTATCAGTGCGTGGCACGAAGAGCCGAAGGCGACACAGCACAGGCCTCTGGAGAATTACAGTTGGGAGGTCAGTATTTCTTCACTAGGTATCACCGGTGGTATTTTCCGCCGTAAATAGGGAAAAAGCCACGGAGTCTTGCCAAGCTGTTATTTTATATCAAAATCGAGAACTATAATAATATTATATTATAGTTCTCGTGTTTAATATAAAATAATATTCATATTATGACCTGTCACTGTATACTGTAACCCAATCGTTAAAATTTAATAATAGGCTTTTAAAATTAAAAATAATTACAGCATCACAATCTATTTTAAACGGGACTAGTAAGTGATTTTTACCTCTTAAATGTACATATCTAGAAATATGAATACTAGCAGTACAATCATAATCACCGCCTAAATACGAGATTTTTAGTTGGAAGCGGTGGAACAAAATTGTTTTGAATTTCCATTTTTTGCCGTGTAACACATTATATAGATTTTTCAACGCTGAACACGATGGTAAAGTCAGATTTGCGATACTCAACTCATCAGATCAGATGAACCATGAAGAACATCTCAAGTAACACCCACGTTTCTTCATCTTCAAAGCGCTCCAGTTTGAGAACGGAATAAGTTATCACCATTCTAAGTACACCACCGTGTTCAGCGTTGAAAAACCTTTGAAATGTGGTTTTCATTTATAGACTGTTTCATTTTTGGAATTTACGGTCAATTCCCCCCTCAAAACCCCCCAAAACCTGCCTTAGAGTAGCCCGATTCTGACCATCTACGAACTTAGCCTTTCGATTGCCAAGACAGATTTTTGTGCAAATTTGAATAGGTACTCAACATCCCAATTCTATAGACAGTTATCGTCTGGAATGACACGTACGAAAATATATAATATACATGGTTACTTTTGGCAGTGAATTCAGAATGGTCTGGAACGGAAAAGTTTGGTTCCTCCTTTCAGCGAAATCGAAAACAGCAAGATTCCTCTCTCCATCTCAAGAAGTTTGCTTTTGAGGGGTGCCTCTGAACCTCTGAGAAATCATTTCAGCATTGGTTGGAAAAGTAATGAACCCTTTCCAGAACTAGTTTCATACCGAAGGTCCATTCACATCGATTTTTAATTAAAAACTCTATGGTACGCTCGATCTGAGCGTTCTGAAGGAGAAATATCGCGAAAACCCAAATTCTTTGTCGTTCCCTAATTGACTTTTGAGAAATAAAGGAAGCTGGTGGGTCTCGGCAATTCCTCGGGGGATATTACTTTTTTTCTTCCTCCATCAAGTTTTCATGAAAACGGCAGTACTGAGATTAGACGAAAGAATGAAACAAACTTTATATGAAATTGTTTACGCTGTAAATCCCATTTTACATCAAGAAATACACTAATTTATAACGTTTTAATATTATTTATTGCTACGATAGAATTGGTATATCGTCGTCCAAGGTTTCAAATGGCTGTAGAGTATTTCATAAGTCTAAATTAGGTCTAAAGTCTAAAGCCTAGATGAATGCATGAAAAGGTGTGGATTTTCGATTCGTGATATTAATAATCCCTGAGCTGGACAACATCCTCACGGCGCGATTCGCCGACGACGTGGCCATTTTAGTCAATGGTGAAACAGATGAGCCACGTTCAAGGTAAAGGGAGGATCAAAATCCACCCAAGTAAATCTGCAGTAGTACCGTTCACTTATAAGTTGAACTATAGCATCCATCCTACCACGATTAACACCCATAGACCAACAGTCCCAAGTGACGTATCTAGGACTGGACAGACGTTCAATATAGAATGACCACATCACATGCTTGACCACTAAAATAAGATCTCGTATTCGTCAGCTAGCATATCTCCTCACTAACGTCAAACTATCGCTACCGCTAGGAGCGGCCTCTGGTGCTCATCATCCCTGACTCAATGTGCCTGTGTCAACTCACCAGACGTTTTTTGGTATATAAAACGAGTTCTAGTACTCCAAAACAGAATAATATCATTCATAATAATGAATATTATTCAGAATGGTTACCAACGCCCTCTGTGATATTCCTTATAAATTAAAAAACGCCGAAGGAACATCACAGAAGGCGTTGGTAACCATTCTGAGTATTCTATTTTTGAGTACATGGACTCGTTTTATGTACCAAAAAACGTCTGGTCAGTTGACACAGGCGCGAGAGGAAACAGATGAAGCAGTTAACCACACCAAGATTCAAAATGGTGAATAACCTGGCATAATATAACCTAACCATTTCTTAATCACATTCTTCTTCTCCTCGTTCCTGATTCTTCTTCTCGTTCGTTGATTCTGGAGAGGTTTTCAGGTCACTCGCACCTCAATTACTAAGAAAAATGGGGTCAACATTTGGGTGAGTTAGCGAAAATTGTCTTCGTCACTTGAAGTATGAAAGCAAGGTTTTGAAATAAATTATGAATGATACGAAAATTTGGAGATCATTTTTGGTCTCAGCACACCAAAGAACAAGGTGAAATTGTGCAAAAAGTATTTTGGTTTATTATCTTCGATAATGAACCATTGGAATCGCCCAAAGAAAAAATTTTTTTAACCCCCCCTCAAAATTTGTTGGTTTACGTTTCAAGATACGTAGATTCAGAAAATCGAATAAAAAAAAATCCGTCCGTCCGCCGTACGCCGTACGCCGTCCGCCGTCCGCCGTCCGCCGTACGCCGTCCGCGCCACTTTGCCCAGTTAGCGTTGAGTTAAAATTACGAAATTTTTTTTATGGGTTTCGACCAACCCCACAATGGTCCTCGAAACTTTTCAGAACCCTAGGTCAAGGGGAAGGGGTTCAAAACGAATTTTGAAAATTTGAAAATCTCATATCTCGAAAAATTCATATAGAACGGTATGTTTTTTATTTCATATTTAGATAGAGTTTGTTCCGTAGAATTTTTTAAGACCATCCGCAGCTTTGTAGGACCAGCCGTTCGTTCACAATGACGGCTCAAAGATTGTGCCTCACAACACGATCGTGACTCAAACTGTTGAAATACAGGTCCATTTTCATACTAACAAGCTCTTTGGAACATCATATGGCTTAAGTGATGTCGAGTTTGTTGTTCTGAGGTGCGTTTCGTGCTACGGAAATGAAGGTAATTTCGAATGTTTGTTGGTAGGTACTTCTTTTATAGAAAAATTATTACGTATTAAAGTATTAGTATTAAAAACCCCAGAATTATATCGTATTAATTAATCATAATTAAAAATAATTATTATTAATAATAAATACGAATTATTAATACCTAACAATAAATTATAATAATTTTCACTAGGTACTTGAGAAAATTGTTAATAATTAGTGATAATTGATAATAATAATTAATCTAACATTTAGGATCTAGAAATTTAGACCTAGTGATCTAGACAGAAGGGTGATCTGTACAAAGAAGATAATGAACCGTTGTGTCAAGAATTTGCAGAGTTTTTATCCTTCGTCAAAGAACTCGTATCGTGACAAGTCCTTGACTAATTGACCACCGAGGACTCCAGTTCGTCTCCTATAGCTAATAAATCTCATTAAAAACTGATTGGGAACGAATTTGCTACGAAATTTATTTTGGTTTATTATCTTCGATCTTTATTACCAAAGAGGACTCCAATTCGTCTCCTATAGCTAACAAATCTCATTAAAAACTGATTGGGAGCGAATTCGCTACGAAATTTATTTTTAATTGTCTTCTTGAGTTCATGGACATGGTACGAGTTGATTTACTCAATTCAGTTCGAGGACAAAGATCCATCCAGGAACGTTGATAGTGGGTGGGTTTAGTTTAATTGATTAGAATAAATTAAGGCCACAATAGAAAATTGGTCTCGTCGCCATTGAATACGCGAGAAGAGTCACTCATCACATGAAAAACATGATCCTCTTTGAGCAAATTTTCAACATTGGTGATACATTTGATGATATCATCCCTCAAAACTCTCGCACTGCCACCGGTTACTGCCTCATTCGAAGTGAGATATCTGGATGTCTTTTGCTGAATGAGGATAACCACTTCCTCCCTGGATTGTCGTCCTTGAAGGAGAGGGATTCAACCTCGAATAATCCTGAACGCTCAGGGCTACAGGGAACCCTTTCCTTGCACATTCACATATCCATTTGACAGACACCCTTCTTGTTTTGTTAAAATGGAAGGGCCGAATTCCGACTTTACGAATTTTGGACTGTTGCGAAAGCTGAGGGTTTATTTGGTTACCCCGTATTTTTTAGAAGCAGCACGCGAAATATCCACGGGTGCCTTCTGAACAGCTCCCTCTGAATAGTAGGGTTTCATCTCTTCTTCTTAGCTATTTTGTGTCGGTGGGTTTGCTTTCTCACAGCTTTTTTTCTTTCACTTTGTTATGAAAAGTTTCGAGGATCATTGTGGGGTTGGTCCGAACCCGTAAAAATATTTTTGTAATTTTACGGCGTACGGCGGACGGACGGATTTTGGTTTATTATCTTCGATAATGAACCATTGGAATCGCCAGAAGAAAAAATTTGTTTAACCCCATGTCAAAATTCGTTGGTTTACGTTTACGGTTTATCAACAAATTTTGACATGGGGTTAAAACATTTTTTGTCTTTGGGCGATTCCAATCGAAGATAATAAACCAAAATCCGTCCGTCCGCCGTCCGCGGCACTTTGCCCAGTTAGCTTTGAGCTAAAATTTATAAATCTTTGTTACGGGTTCCGACCAACCCCAAAATGATCCTCGAAACTTTTCATAACCGCATTCAAACAGCATATGGTTTTCAAATATCGAGTTAATGAATAATATTTAATAATAATAATTAATAATGAAGCATAAAAATTAATGATGTTGAGGGATGTCGAGGGTCGAGGGTCCCTCAACATCATTCTTACTGACGGTCAACAAATCACACACACATAAAAATTAATGATAACCTACAATAAGTATTAAAAATTTACACTATGTACCTACTTGATAATAATTATTAATAATTAATGATAATTCATAATAATGATTAATCTATCATTCAGTGACCTAGACAGAAGGGTGATCTGTACAAAGAAGACAATAAACCGTTGTGTCAAGAATTTGGAGAGTTTTTTATGTGGTGACATATTCGTTTGGAATTTATTAATTGAAATAAATTAGCTCATTAATCTCATAGCCATCAAACATATTTACTCAACTTTGTACTACCTTGGAAAATTATCTTTGAAAATCGTTTTAAACTGAACTGCTAGATTGTGACTAGTAACCTAGGTAGTCTTTTGTCATAAATTCGCTCATTAGGTGCATGCATTATTATTAATTTCAAAGGGTATGAAATGTGCAGAACTCACCGTTATCCACCTCGTACTCACTTAAAGACATCTCAGTATGAAATGAGAACACCGTTTGTATAGATAAATATAGATTTTTATGTAACACACTTTTCACAACTCATATGCAATACACAAGTGATTCGCTCGCCTGAAGGGCTCGCCAGAGGTCAACAATGCTACCAACATGCGCACATAATTAATTACCTAGGTACTTCATATTAATTATGTGGATCATAAAATGTCTTTGGATGTGTTCACTTAATTGTTCTAGAGTTTATCATGGGGGACTAATTCTGCGGGATCTTGAATTAGGGACTGTTCATCGATGTCTTCCAAAGTGATGTCAGCTCTCTCTGTGTTGATGAAGTGTAACTTCTTGACCCCGTCAAAAGCACCTTAGGAGAGTTAAGAGAATATTTCCTTCGTCAATTATAATGAGTATTATACTGCATGCATAAAACCTGTTGTCCAATCACTAGAACATGAAAAAAGCGTATGATCCAGACGTTGGAGACTTGTACAATTGCTGGGACAGTCACTTTTTTCAGGGGCCAGTGGTTGGAAAGCAAGATTGAACACTTAATTTTCACCTAAAACCAAAAAATGTACGACCAAATTGTGCAACCAGAACTGTAATTACCGGGGAAACGAAGAAAACTCCGATTTGACGTAGTGAAATGCTGCAAAAATATTGAGAAATGAACATGGTTAGCTAACGATTTTCGCTACAAATGTTTGGAACAATTGACAGGACCACGTTTCGTCTAGAGAATGACTTGAAGTAAGTTACCACATGGTTATAACTGTTACACCACGTGGACAGCGGGATTCACTCTTCCCCTGAAAATGCTGAAGAGAAGGAAAAACAAGGCTCATATCCTTGAAAAAACGTGGGAATTCACAGTGTGTCCAACGACTGGCACGTGTCTAATGACTGGTGCATTTACCGTAGTACCATTTTGAACTGAGAAACTTCTTCATTCAGCGAATGTAATGAAAGTTTCCGTCATTCATCTATGATGTTGATAATCGTATCACGCTCTGAAAATCTTGTTGTTCGATATATTGACTGATTTGATTGTAAACGGACGGATTATGAGAAGCGGTGAAGTTGAGTTAAACCAGTTAGGAAACTGTCAGGACGCTTTCGAAACCTCGAAGCCCGCGCAATGTAATTAGACTGATTTATATTTGAAGGGTGAACTGGGGGATTAAGTACGAGGGAAGTAGTGGGAGAGGAGGGAGTTACTAGAAACGTGCTCAGAATGATAAGAGTATGATAATTAGTCAACCAGTGGTCTCTAAAACCTTGTTAATGCAAGAACCCCCGTCCAAAGGCCTTTCCATCTCTTCTCACTGCGGAAACTGGCTGTTCTTTTTCTCTCAAGATAAATTAAGGGCTCAAATGATGTTTTACGGGCGGAAACCTCTCATTTGGGTGCTCGAATATCCTTATCCTCGTGGCCTAGGACGATATTTTTTAATTACGAGTGAAAAACAACGTCATTAGAGTAATTTTAAGGGGTGAAATATTGTCTCACAATCTTGGGAGGTTTGTCTTTTAAATCTCAAGACATCATTCCAGTTCATGTCCCAAATTGCGAAATGAGCAAGCAGCCACCATAACATCAAAGAATGTTATTGCACTTGATTTATGCTTATCCATTAGTAAATAGTACATGTGACTTTTATAATGATGAGAGGATTTAACCATTACTCATGTCGCAGGGCATCTCTCACTCCTTTGCTCCGACTTGTCGTTCATTTCCATTATCTGCAACAGGGAGGATTCCAGCCGTCAAGCCTGTGGATATTGTGGGAAACGAGTTGTGGGTTACATGGCTGATGAACTCCACTTCCATATTACATAGATGAAGGCTCTTATCCGTAGGGATATCAGTATTTTCAATGTTTCTTTAATGTTTAAGTCTTTGATGTTCCACTCAATTGATTGAAGTTCGATATTCACGCTCATGTTCTTTTCAATTTTTGACTTGGCATCATTGGGTAACAATATTGACGTCTCCACTCATTATTACTGTTGTGGAAACTAGCAGCAGTACTAATCGTGATTACAAAGCCTGGAAAGGCAGTTGTGGAACTGACATCTTACCGACTAACATCTCTTTTGCCAGTGCTCTCCAAGTTATTTGAAAAGCTTGTACATAATCAGTTGATGAGAATCTTGGAAGAACGAAATCTTGTACAAGCTCACCAGTTTGGATTCCAATGGCAAATACACTCGAACATTCATCATGTAAAACATGTTACAAGTTGAAATTCCAGTAAACCCAGCTCGATCCAAAATACTTTTTGAATTTAAAAATGTAAACAAACTTGATGTGATGTAAACAAATCTTAGACATCCGTTCTTACAAAAAACACCTACCTACATCATTAATTTACATTCAAATTCAGGAGCGTAAGCGTGAATTTCTGGACAGAGCTGGTTTTGATACTAAACGGCTCAATTAGTGCCAGTAATGACTTGAGTAGACAATAAAAAAACAACTTCGTAAAATCTTACCACACCTGCGAGAACACTCCTCATTAATCGTATCAGCCGGAAATTGGACAACGCCGGAAACCTTTTCTCCCGTTTTAATCCCGTCAAGCCTCTCGAGGGGCGATCGCCCCCAACTCTTTTCAAAACAAGATTAGAGGGATTCTAAACCCAGATCAGGCCGAACAGTGTTTTGTGTGGAGCAAGAGCAGGCTTCTGCTTGTTTTTGGGATGGGAAGCGGGATGCGGACCATGTAGGTCAGGCTTCCCCGCTCTTCGTCCGCCATCACGCTCAGGCCTGTCCCAGAGAAGCCTCTGTCCCGACTAATCAACTAGATACGTGTCCCGCGGGGTGTTTCCCAGGCTCAGCCATCGCCCTCAAATCCATTACCTACCTCCTTTTTTTTCTTTGTCTAAAACCCCTACAATCTTTTTTTCCCCCTTTGCGAGAGAAGAGGTTTTTCTGTTTGTATTCCTTCGAGCCTCATTCAAACGAATAAAATATTATCGTGAGGCAGTCGAGCGTCGGAAACGCAAAAAAATCTGAAATTATTCAAAGCGCCTGATTGAACGAAGGCAGATCACAGAACCGTTCGTTCGAAGAATCTAGATGGGTTCTATGAACAAGACCTCTTCTGGTATAATATGTATACAATGTACTAAACTAATAGGGTACCAGATAGATACTACAGTGGTCTTTAATTTCGTAGCACGTATTGCACACCGGATTTTCATGCATTTGTAGGTATTATACCTACAATATTTATACAATGAATATAATATTCATCTTGCTTTCATCTGAGGCGTACAAAAATATACCATTATTTGAGTTAACTTCAGTTGATGCTCTGGTTCAAATTTCAAATTGCATATTTTTACATATTCAAAGTATAAATGCACATTTCTGCATATTCTGGGGAAATTCGTGATTCTGCATGTTCGGTGAAAACACCAATACTAAGCTGGAATTATAGGAGCTTTATTTTAATAATGGTTTAGGTATTTGGCTTTACATTTCTGTATACAGCCATGTTGTCATTTTATAAATATGAGTACTTACATTCATATTTTTATATCATAATCTTTTAAATTTTGATATTCATACTTTTTCATCACAAACTTTAAATTTGTTCTTCTTTGTACTACACTAAAAAACTGCGACCGGTTCCTTGCTTCCAACGTTTAGTTCTTCGCATTCTATAATTAAGTGTTCTAGAGTTCCATTTCGATGTCCACATGCGCGACATTGTGGAGTGTCTAAATATTCCTCACAATCTCCGCAATTAGCCTCAATCGGAAGGTTGTCCTCCATGGACTTTTATGGACCTCTTTTTTCTGAAACCATGGCTTTTGAGGAGGGAAGAGTTGAAGTTGTTTTGAAAAATTAGATGATTTGATCGTTTTTACAAGGGACAGTTTTTTGCATTTTCCTGAAAGTTTCGAAAACAACTTTCGGAAAAATGCAAAAAACTGTCCCTTTAAAAACAAAGAACAGGTTCAATTGTAAGGGTAAGAATCCCATTTTTTATTTTGTAATATTATGTAATCGAAAAAACAAAATAAAAAATGGGATTCTCACCCTTACAATTGAACCTGTTTTTTTTAAAGGGGTTATGTTACGTTTTAATAATATTATTAAATAATAATAATATTTATTATTAAATAATAATAATATTTATTATTATAATAATAATATGTAACTACTATCATAATATTATTATGATAGTAGTTTGGATGTAACAAGTCCTCCGAATCTTCTTCGATTTTATTAACAAAATTTGAAGCATCCCCTGAACAACTGAGATTAGGACGGACTTTAGATTGCATTGGCATTGGAACTAAATTGTGAGGATACCTACTGTAGATAGTTCTCAACTGTCGCCTGTTATTGGTACCTAATTTTGAGGCCCTTTGGTCTCTGTTTCAGACTAAATAACGATGGAGAGATCCGTGAATGGGCGTTTACGAATCATGTTCAAGCGCGTCAATGAAGAGCTCTTTGTTTCCCGAGTGTTGGTAGAAAAATTTAAGAGGGAGGAAAAAATAGAACCTGAGGAGGAAATCCACATCGCTAAACTAAAGGTGTCAGTAACACGATTGGTCAACGAAGTTCAAAGGATCCTTCAAGGGTCAGAATTATCAGAGGGGCTAGAATTGTTGATAGAAGAACTGACCAACAAACAAATAAATGCTGAAGACACAATTGTTGAGTTGGATGTACGTTTCAATAGAAACAAAAAAGAAAGAGAGCCTGATCTAAAAACAATTCAATAAGTCCAGTCTCATGGAATTACTAGTCGTCTTCCCAAACTTGACATGCCAATGTATGATAGTATTTATTTATTTTATTTATTTATTTACAGTTGCATAAACCACACACAATTTATTACATGTATAATTGTTACAACTTTATTGCAGGGCAGAAGGCTAAGAGCCTGTATCGCCCTACAAGATTAGCGCCAAACAATTTCGAACTTGACTTTACATCAACTGCATCTATACATAAATCATACTTTACTTACATCAACTAATTTGAAACTTAACATTACATACATCAATTGAAACAAACATACGTCAATAATAACATTGCGTCGACACAAATTACCATCTGGAATTTTACCATCCTAGACATAAATGCTCCTAACTATATTCTCCGCCCCCTCCCTACCCAGCCTCACTAACCATTCATATATTTTCTTTTTATATGCCACACGCGTACATAATAGTGGGGATTTTAGGGGAGAATCCACAACTCTAAGGACCATATCAATTATATAGTTTGGACTTCTTGTTGTGAGCACAAGAGCAGGCCTCGGTGCAACAACATTTCCCATCAATACAAATCTGGTCTGATAATCATGATGTTTATTATACTTCGATGGCATGAGTTTTGGGATCGCTTCTCTTCCATGATAGCTGATAAACCTGGAATACACGACGTCGATAAATTGGCTTATTTACAAAGCTTGTTGGAAGGTGAAGCCAAGAGAGCGATCGATGGACTTGATATAACTGGAGTCAACTATAGCGTTGCAGTTGACAGATTAAAAAGAAAGATTTGGCAAGAAGGGAATTCCAAATCTGGATCTTATTTCACTACAGCGATGAACCATGGCAACAAAATTGACAGGAACAATCAGAAATACAACTATCAACCCCAAATTACGGGAACCCCCAATGAACACCGGAAACTTTCTGTAAGATGCGCCTTTTGAAGAGGCGATCACCCAAACGAAAACTGTAGAAAATACCAAACTGTGTCTGAACGTAAACAAAAGGCACAGGGTCTATGCTACATTTGTCTAAAGAAAGGCCATTTTATGAGAAATTACAAATTGAGTTCAAACGTTTTTGTGCACTGTAACAAACAAAAGCACCATCACCACCATCTACTGGTAGCCAACGTAGTTATATAAACAGTGCCTTAGCTAAACGGTTAAAGGTTACTATAATCGAAAATACATGCCTCACTGTATTCACATTTGGGACATTGGAACCAAAAACAATTCAAGCAGCTTCAGTGACTGTAAAAATAAATGTACCAGGAGGCCCAAAAGAAATAATGGCATATGTGGTCCCTTCGACCACTGTTAAATTACCGTCATTAAATTGCCCTCATACTCATATTCACACATAATACTATATTATAACATTACCTACATTCCAATAATTGGAATGTAGGTAATGTTATAATATAGTATAATAATTATTATAAATCACAATCATTAACTCCCACATAGACACAAAGGACTTGGGAAGTCGCACATGCACACAAATGCAGTGATGACTTGGGAAGTCACACATACACACAAATCCAGAGATGACTTGGGAAGTCACACATACACACAAATGCAGTGATGAATTGGGAAGTCACACATACACACAAATGCAATGATGACTTGGGAAGTCACACATACACACAAATGCAGTGATGACTTGGGAAGTCACACATACACACAAATGCAGTGATGAATTGGGAAGTCACACATACACACAAATGCAGTGATGAATTGGGAAGTTACACATCCACACAAATGCAGTGATGAATTGGGAAGCCACACACACACAAAAATGCAGTGATGACTTTGCGAAGTCACTATGGTCAACTGAGTCGAAGTGCTCCAATTACTTACATTCAAATACAAAGGCGGGGAACACCGACGATGGTCGCCTGCAGTTGAGCTTGTTGTATCGCCACAAGCTAGTTGTATCAAATAGAGATACTGGTTGGTGAGCAAATTGTGTACTCCCAGTTCCACCAGCCATGTGATGACTTGCGAAGTCACCACGGTCACATTGTTGTTGAGTTGTAATTCTCCAGTTCACAATGACATAGGTCTATGCATTCGGGCCAGCTGTAAGTGGAGGTTGGAGGCTGGTGGGGGAAATTACCCCCCAAGGGAGGAGTGTTGCGATATTATAATTTTTACCTGTAACTATGTTCACAGTAATTTCTTTCAGCACTAATGACCGATTTCATTTGATGGTAGGTTCGGTATGGGCTGTCTGACTTGTTTATTAGGTATTTATTATAATTATTTCACTTGTCTCAAATTCTCGTAAATTACGTCATTTACGACAGGGGTAGGGAGGTGGTTCCACTCCTCTAATATGGTTGATTGTGCTAACGCAATGTATTTAAAGTAGCTCAATCGCTCAATCTACTCATATCCCCGTTTAGTTACATATCCCCGTTACTATCCCTAGACATATCCCAGTTACATATCCCAGTTTAGTTACATATCCCCGAGTCCAATTCTAACAACTTGGGATCGACCCTTGGAAATTCTCGTCCTCCTCAGCATTGGCTGTGGTCAGAAAGGCAAGGCGATGGAGGGATTGTTCGAAGCCATTGCGGGTGAAGGAACCATTTAAACAGGAATCCTGCTCCTGAAGGGAATGGAACAATGGAAACAATGGAAACTCCCCCTTTAACCAGAGCTGTCGGTCCGACCAATAATAATAGAATCGGTAAACAACGAAGGGGATTAGCATAGTTACCCCACTTTGCCCTGTCACGGATAGCCTACCCAACTTCCAAAAGCCCTCTAACGATTTAATCCTCATATTGGAACAATTGCGCCGCTGACCGTTCATCCGAGAGGCCCCGTTCCCGACCTTGATCTCTCAACTCCTGAGAGCAGTTTAAACCTGCAGCGAGGCTTAACCGGAGCGAGGCAAACGCTCCCCAATACAGGGAAAGATCAATACCTACTCCGGTAATGAATTGAAATCCACCGTGTCCACTCCAACAGCCCCAATAGGCCAGTCACCCCAGAGAAAAAAATGTTCTTAAGTCGAAAAAAATGTTCTTAAGTCGAAAAAAATTGCAGGAAGCTAGTTTTATTTGTATGTTGTTAGGACATGTTTGAGTAGTACATAATATGTTTTCTAGGGTTTCGAAGCTGCAAACTTTATTATACCTATTATACCTATTATTATACCAAGTTTGCAGCTTCGAAACCCTAAAAACTCTGCAAATTCTTGACACAACGGTTCATTATCTTCTTTGTACAGATCACCCTTCTGACTAGACCACTAGGTCTAAATGTCTAGATCCTAAATGTTAGATTAATTATTATTATCAACTATCACTAATTATTAACAAATTTATCAAGTACCTTGTGAAAATTATTATAATTTATTGTTAGGTATTAATAATTTGTATTTATTATCAATAATAATTATTATTAATTATGATTAATTAATACGATATAATTCTGGGGTTTTTAATACTACGTCGGTAATAATTTTTCTATAAAAGAAGTACCTACCAACAAACATTCCAAATTACCTTCATTTCCGTAGCAAGAAACGCACCTCACAGCAACAAACTCGACATCACTTAAGCCATATGATGTTCCAAAGAGCTTGTTAGTATGAAAATGGACCTGTATTTCAACAGTTTGATTCACGATCGTGTTGTGAGGCACAATCTTTGAGCCGTCATTGTGAACGAACGGCTGGTCGTACAAAGCTGAGGATGGTCTTAAAAAATTCTTAGGAATAAACTCTATCTAAATATGAAATAAAAAACATACCGTTTGATGGGAATTTTTCGAGATATGGAATTTTCGAAATTTCAAAATTCGTTTTGAACCCCTTCCCCTTGACCTAGGGTTATGAAAAGTTTCGAGGATCATTGTGGGGCTGGTCCGAACCCAGAAACCAAATTTCGTAATTTTAACTCAACGCTAACTGGGCAAAGTGGCACGGACGGCGTACGGCGGACGGACGGATTTTGGTTTATTATCTTCGATAATGAACCATTGGAATCGCCCAAAGAAAAAAATTTTTTAACCCCACCTCAAAATTTGTTGGTTTACGTTTCAAGATACGTAGATTCAGAAAATCGAATAAAAACTCTGCAAATTCTTGACACAACGGTTTATTATCTTCCTTGTGCAGATCACCCTTCTGTCTAGATCACTAGGTCTAAATGTCAAGATCCTAAATGTTAGATTAATTATTATTATCAATTATCACTAATTATTGACAATTTTATCAAGTACCTAGTGAAAATTATTATAATTTATTGATAGGTATTAATAATTCGTATTTATTATTTATAATAATTATTATTAATAATTAATCATAATAATTATTATGATTAATTAATACGATATAATTCTGGGGTTTTTAATACTACGTCGGTAATAATTTTTCTATAAAAGAAGTACCTACCAACAAACATTCGAAATTACCTTCATTTCAGTAGCACGAAACGCACCTCAGAACTACAAACTCGACATCACTTAAGCCATATGATGTTCCAAAGAGCTTGTTAGTATGAAAATGGACCTGTATTTCAACACTTTGATTCACGATCGGGTTGTGAGGCACAATCTTTGAGCCGTCATTGTGAACGAACGGCTGGTCGTACAAAGCTGCGGATGGTCTTAAAACATTTTACGGAACAAACTCTATCTAAATATGAAATAAAAAACATACCGTTCTATATGAATTTTTCGAGATATGAGATTTTCAAATTTTCAAAATTTGTTTTGAACCCCTTCCCCTTGACCTAGGGTTCTGAAAAGTTTCGAGGACCATTGTGGGGTTGGTCGAAACCCATAAAAAAAATTTCGTAATTTTAACTCAACGCTAACTGGGCAAAGTGGCGCGGACGGCGTACGGCGGACGGACGGATTTTTGGTTTATTATCTTCGATAATGCACCATTGGAATCGCCCAAAGAAAAAATTTTTTTAACCCCCCCTCAAAATTTGTTGGTTTACGTTTCAAGATACGTAGATTCAGAAAATCGAATAAAAAAACAACGGTTCATTATCTTCTTTGTACAGATCACCATTCTGTCTAGATCACTAGGTCTAAATGTCTAGATCCTAAATGTTAGATTAATTATTATTATCAAGTATCACTAATTATTAACAATTGTATCAAGTACCTAGTGAAAATTATTATAATTTATTGTTAGGTATTAATAATTTGTATTTATTGTTAATAATTATTATTATTAATTATGATTAATTAATACGATATAATTCTGGGGTTTTTAATACTACGTCGGTAATAATTTTTCTATAAAAGAAGTACCTACCAACAAACATTCGAAATTACCTTCATTTCCGTAGCACGAAACGCACCTCAGAACAACAAACTCGACATCACTTAAGCCATATGATGATCCAAAGAGCTTGTTAGTATGAAAATGGACCTGTATTTCAACAGTTTGATTCACGATCGTGTTGTGAGGCACAATCTTTGAGCCGTCATTGTGAACGAACGGCTGGTCGTACAAAGCTGCGGATGGTCTTAAAAAATTCTACGGAATAAACTCTATCTGAATATGAAAACTCTGCAAATTCTTGACACAACGGTTCATTATCTTCTTTGTACAGATCACCCTTCTGTCTAGATCACTAGGTCTAAATGTCTAGATCCTAAATGTTAGATTAATTATTATTATCAATTATCACTAATTATTAATAATTGTATCAAGTAGGTACCTAGTGAAAATTATTATAATTTATTGTTAGGTATTAATAATTCGTATTTATTATTAATGATAATTATTATTATTTATGATTAATTAATACGATATAATTCTGGGGTTTTTAATACTACGTCGGTAATAATTTTTCTATAAAAGAAGTACCTACCAACAAACATTCGAAATTACCTTCATTTCCGTAGCACGAAACGCACCTCAGAGCAACAAACTCGACATCACTTAAGCCATATGATGTTCCAAAGAGCTTGTTAGTATGAAAATGGACCTGTATTTCAACAGTTTGATTCACGATCGTGTTGTGAGGCACAATCTTTGAGCCGTCATTGTGAACGAACGGCTGGTCGTACAAAGCTGCGGATGGTCTTAAAAAATTCTACGGAATAAACTCTATCTGAATATGAAAACTCTGCAAATTCTTGACACAACGGTTCATTATCTTCTTTGTACAGATCACCCTTCTGTCTAGATCACTAGGTCTAAATGTCTAGATCCTAAATGTTAGATTAATTATTATTATCAATTATCACTAATTATTAATAATTGTATCAAGTAGGTACCTAGTGAAAATTATTATAATTTATTGTTAGGTATTAATAATTCGTATTTATTATTAATGATAATTATTATTATTTATGATTAATTAATACGATATAATTCTGGGGTTTTTAATACTACGTCGGTAATAATTTTTCTATAAAAGAAGTACCTACCAACAAACATTCGAAATTACCTTCATTTCCGTAGCACGAAACGCACCTCAGAGCAACAAACTCGACATCACTTAAGCCATATGATGTTCCAAAGAGCTTGTTAGTATGAAAATGGACCTGTATTTCAACAGTTTGATTCACGATCGTGTTGTGAGGCACAATCTTTGAGCCGTCATTGTGAACGAACGGCTGGTCGTACAAAGCTGTGGATGGTCTTAAAAAATTCTACGAAACAAACTCTATCTAAATATGAAATAAAAAACATACCGATCTATATGAATTTTTCGAGATATGAGATTTTCAAATTTTCGAAATTCGTTTTGAACCCCTTCCCCTTGACCTAGGGTTATGAAAAGTTTCGAGGATCATTGTGGGGCTGGTCCAAACCCAGAAACCAAATTTCGTAATTTTAGCTCAACGTTAACTGGGCAAAGTGGCGCGGACGGCGGACGGCGTACGGCGGACGGCGTACGGCGGACGGCGTACGGCGGACGGACGGATTTTTTTTTATTCGATTTTCCGAATCTACGTATCTTGAAACGTAAACCAACAAATTTTGAGGGGGGTTAACATTTTTGGTTTATTATCTTCGATAATGAACCATTGGAATCGCCCAAAGAAAAAAAAATTTTAACCCCCCCTCAAAATTTGTTGGTTTACGTTTCAAGATACGTAGATTCAGAAAATCGAATAAAAAAAAATCCGTCCGTCCGCCGTACGCCGTCCGCCGTACGCCGTCCGCCGTCCGCGCCACTTTGCCCAGTTAACGTTGAGCTAAAATTACGAAAT